>OY743225.1:69680006-70069573 GCA_963555765.1 Orthonevra nobilis
ACTTAACGGAACGTTTCCAAGTTATTGAATGTCCACTTATTAACAACTGGTTAGCCGGAATATAACAGGACTTTCTTTTTCGCGTAAAAAAGATAGCTTGTATTTTTTCGGCATTTAATTTGATTTTCCACTTTGTGTAGTAGTTTTGAAGTATTTCAAACGCATTTTTTAAGTTCGTCTCAATGTCGACACTGAACTCATGCGATGAAATAATTGCCGTGTCATCAGCATATATTGCTGCCTCACATCGTGGGAGGATGGGAAAATCAGATGTGTACAGATTATACAACACTGGTCCAAGAACAGATCCTTGGGGTACACCTGCATAAAAATGTATTATATCTGATGCGCTACCATTTACGTACACTTTAAAACGACGATTAGACACAAAACTTTGAATAATTTTACAAAGAAACGGTGGGAAATTTAACATTAACATTTTATAAACGAGACCTTTATGCCACACAGAATCAAAAGCCTTTTCAATATCGAGTAATATCATACCGGTGGATCTACCATGTGCTCGGTTATTTTTCACTATATTGCGGATTCTCAAGACCTGATGTGGAGTCCCGTGGCCTTGCCTAAAACCAAATTGTTCATCAGGATATATTTTCTGATCATCAATTATGCTAACAATTTTATTTTTGAGAACCTTTTCATAGATTTTGCTTATATTGCTTAACAAACTTATAGGTCTATAGCTCTGTGGATTTTCAGGAGGTTTCCCCGCTTTTGGGATTGGCACAACCTTAGCCTGTTTCCATGCTTCTGGGAAATATTGTGTCTTAAGACAAGCATTAATTATAAGTCGCAAGGCTTTTGTTTTTATGCAGAAATTACGTGTTATATTTTTGTTTTTGAGGGACAAGAAAACTCTGCCTTTTTGTAGTAGGTTTATCTTCCCTCGTCAAGCTTTGTGCTCTTCTCTTGCTTCTCGACTTTTTCTTTGCAGCGTCTTCTCAAGCGTCTCATCTTTTGCCACCCCCTCTACTTCTATAATTATTTATCGGGATATGGTGGTATCAAGAAGTGGTTTCGGGTGTTTCCTGATTTAATGTGCGACAGTACGACCAAATGATCTTGGTGGTCTTTGACTGTTTGCTAAGAACCCAATGTTGTTTGACCAACTCGATATAGCCAAGTTGCTCTGTGGATCTTTTTGTGCGAAAGACTTGTGCGACTTAACACCGTATTACTAGGATTTTTTAAAGTCAGTGATTCGGAAACCATTGCATATTGTAAATACTTTTGTAAAGACTGTATTCTTCAACCAAGGTTTCACCAAAGTTGTTTTTTTACCGAGCTTGTCATTGCAGTCCCCAGGTACAATTTTGACGTCGTCATTTGGATAGGCTTCGTTAAATATTCGTAAAACAACGTCTTCGACTTCGTCAGTTTTTGAGATGCTTTTTCAAAACCAGAAACGTTTAACGTGGTTGTGGTTTTAACCACACGCACAACAGCTCACTGAAACTATTGGTTTGCTGCATACAGCTGTTGCTAAAATGGTTAGTCAGAGCGCCACGTGGAGTCTATTTATCAAGTCGAATTGTTAAGGGATATGGATTATGACTGGCTTTTGTGCTATTGGAAATCTCATTTCATTGAGTGAATTGAATCCTCAAACTCGCACGGAATTAAATGAGTTCTTTGTCTCATTTTCTCAGTCGAGAATGAGTGATGTGAATCAGTGACCGAATGAAGAACTCAGGTACTTTAAACCAACAAACAGACGGACTAATCAACTCGAGCAGACGAACGACGGATGAATCGGAGGCACGCATTTCGGACAAAAGAGCCTGACTTAATTTGTCCATTACATATGATATATATGCATACGTACAAAGCGCAACAATCTTAAATTCTTTTGAAAGATGTCGTAAGTGGTTCAAATTTCGATGAGACATCACTTGTGGACTATTAATATAAGTTATATATGCGTATATTTGGGTTCTGGGTAGTCTTATTAACTGCGATCATCCAAAAAAGAGGGGGTCTTCAGAATTCTGCATTCGTTGTTCTTATTGTCGAAAAGTGCTTCGCGTAGATCGCGACTTTTTAAGGGTTTTGTACCCAAAGGGGTACCTTTTACAAAGATTCCAATGTATGCCCGACCGCCATCACGGAGCTGTCACCTCTGAACCGAAATAGATAGACACAGGCAATTTTCACAGAATGTATACTTCTATTACCGCTATAACAACAAATATAAAAAATAAAATTGAGCTAAAAATAAAGTGTGGTCCCCGTACATATAAATTTAAATATTTATCACACTGAATGGTGGTACGGAAACCATCCGTGTGATATGCGGCTCGAACTTGGTCGCTTTTTTTGATGTATTCACAGAAAAACAAGCTTGAAGATAGATAGAAAGCGCGATCCAGTTGTAGAAGATGTAGAATTGGAAAGACTGCTCTGGATAATTTTTTATCAAAATCCTTTTACTCCATCTTAAGCTTCAATCCTTATACATTAAATATTATTATTAATATTCTAAAGCTAGGCAAACGTCTAGAACTAAAGTGAAACTTAACTAAAAAACTTAATTTCATCGTTAAGAAAGACAAGCTGCTCTAGTCCACCAAATAAGAATCGCTTAAGCTGGCAATTCTAAGAGGGGACAGTGATTAAATATCCCAAACCTTTTTTGGTCATTACCCTACTATTTTCAACACTCAGATGAAAATCAGGTTAGTACATATCTGCATATTCAAGAGTACTCGCTCACAATCTTTTTTTGTTTTTAAATAGTGTTGAAACACAACATTTGCTAATAAGCAAATTACGAGTATCTAGGTACGTACATATCTTGAGTGAAGGCCTTAAACTCACATTATTATTCTTGAGGCTTTTGTGATCTATGTATGTTTTGATTAATTACAAGTGGGCTTACAAAATCGTTTAGCATACTAAATGGGAACTGTTATTTAAGTACCTTATTTGCAGATATGTTGAAATGTGCGAGGGCATAGTGCGTGCAATCTAAACGAATGTATCTACGACTGCGTTGGCTGATGAGAGATTTCTGTTTGTTGCAACTTCCGAGTATGTTCGGATGTGTGTGTGGATTTTGTGTGTCAAATCTTGAGGCACTCAAGTGAGTAATTCGTTTAGCTTACATTTAATTATTGAAATTAACTTTTGTGGGCAAGTTGAAAGGTCATTGAGATAATTTACAGCGCTTGGTAATGTTTACTGTTTATGGTTCGCCTATTGTTAACTTAAATTTAAGAGGTAACACCTTAGTTTATTGTTTCGCGTTTACTTTGATGTCTGTTCCCCGAACAAATTTGTCTTTTTACAATTGCAATTGTTTGTGAAGTGACCTTTTTCGGACCTTGGCTTGTTCCATTTAAAACAGTCACACTTCAAGTTCGATATATTTTTAAGTAGCTCACAATGTCACAAGACCAGATTATTTTTTTAAAATCTAATGTTATTTTGCTTGGAAAAGAATGAGAAGATTGTGAAGTATTTTATTTTTGATTGCTCCATTGGTGGAGAACGAATTGTGATGGAGAATTTGATATCGCCTTGGTTCATCACCTTTCTGTCAGTGTTAAGCCTTTGCAGCAAAAGCCAATTACACATAACGGCTCGCTGGCGCAGTTGGTAGCGCGCCTGTCTTTTAATTACTTCAATGGGAATGTTCTAGGTTCAGTTCCTAGCCCAGTCCCCAATTAATGGCGCTATCATTGGATTGGCCAACCAGCGATACTAGTCTGACTGATGGGTTACGATGTTGTAGCGATTGTTGTATCGGCTAGTACTCTTGGTACCGCCATTTATTTTATCCCAACGCAAATAATGATGGCACCAAATACGAAAAACGGAGTATATTAAGATTAAGATTTACTCTCGAATTCGAACCCGGGACCGAACAATTGATCAAATTGTCAAGCAGGTACTTAACAGCGCCATCCAACCGTATTAAATGTCAAACTTGCAAGCATAAATCAATAAATAAACTGCAGATTAAAGAGTCTTTAATAAGATCTTTTCTACCAAAGTGTTTTCTAAGACAAGGAGGCAAGCACCCGTGCATTGTATATTGTTTTTGTTTCATTGAAGATCTTCGGGGCATGTTGGGTATAAAGTCCACTCCGAAACCGCCTTTGTTATCTGGAATGAGTATTTTGTCCCCCAACTCTCCATGTAGGAATAGCTTTTAAAAATACCTTACTTCCGTACGGAAGGAGACTAACGTCCTACCTTGAAAACCGTCAATACGTTGTTATTTTCAGATCCTCCGAATCTAATCCATTTATGGGTACCTCAGGTGTCGCTCAAGGGAGCCACGTTGGTCCTATTATTTTCATCCTAACTATTAATGATGTCGACCTTAGTATCCGCAGCTCGTACATATCTATATATACCGACGACATAAAATTATATTCGCCCTGCCGCTGACCACCTCCTTCTTTAAGATGATCTGAGCAGGTTTTCAATTTGGTGCCAAAAAATATCTAGATCTCAACATCAGCAAGTCTCTTCTCTCCGCGATTTGGGTATTATCTGCGATAAAGAACTCAATTTTCGCACACACATGGACTCCATCATTAGTCGAGTTAACTCCGCCCTTGGCTACGTTAAGCGATGGTCCAAAGAATTCTCAAACCCCTACATCAGCAAAGCTTTATACATTACTTTTGTAAGACCACTACTAGAATATGCTTCCCAAGTCTGGTCTTCTTACTATGAAACCCATATCCGGCGAATCAAGGCTGTTCAGCGCCGTTTTCTACGCTACTCCCTACGTGGTCTCCACTGGACAGACAGCTTTAACCTACCGCCCTATACACATCGTTTGCGACTCATCAATCTCCATTCTCTGGAGCAACGCTGTAATATTGCCGACAGTCTTTTCATTTCATCATTGATTGCCCAACGTCTCTTCAATCGATCTCTTTATTCAAAAGCCCCCGTAACCTCAGATCAGTACATCTATTCCGCTTAGACCCACATCGCACCAATCACGGTTCTCATGAACCTATGTCCCGAATGTTGCGTAAGGCCAATGCCACGCAGGACATCTTCAATTTCCACCTAAACAGATCCACCCTTAAAATAGCCTCTCAACTTACCTCTCTCATCCACCAAATCCTTAGAATTTAAGCACTGCTTGTATTAATTTACGTCTGGGGTATACCCCGGACATCAAATAAATAAAAATAAAAAAATAAATTTTTAATTTTAATTTAAATTTTCACCAACGTTATAAATTGACAAAATAAGGGTATCCATAAACCCTTGAACGCAAGTGAATTTTACAAAATATGACTTCATTACGTTTTTGGTCTATTGCCAGAATTGTCGAAGCATTTCTCTTGTTTTTCTTAGGGATGTCACTGTTAAAGACTTTAAGGAATGCGAGAAAGTTTGTGTCGGTTAACGTTGTAATCACGTATTTGATTCTTGATGCAAAATGTCAACATTAATTGACATTCCTGCTGGATTACACTGTCAAGTCAAATAATGATAAATGGATTTTCGGCACACATTCGATAAATACAAATGCCAAAAATAAAACTAAAGCACACAAATTACCAATTCAAACCGAAAAAGCAGCGTCAGACTGACTTTGAGTTCCACACACTATTTCTTTATTATTTATGATAATAAATTCACATAAAAAAACGCCAAACAAATTAATTCGATTAACCTTAAAAAAAAAAAACTAATATTTCGAATCCTAACCTATTTAAGCTTATTCGGACTAGATTCGCTAAGAACTCAATGCCAAAGCCAGACTTAGCCTTAATGCTGATCTCGCTTTGAAAGTCATCTTCAAATGATAAACGACAAAGTGACAAACGGCAAGCTTTTCCGTTTGGGAAAATATGCAAACACTCCTTTTGGATTAATTCATTAAGTCTATTGCCACTCCGACGCATGCGAGCCTCTAGGCATTGAGAAAGTTTTCTCTACTGCTGTCAAGCTGATCCAAACTTATTGTCCTCTTAATGTTTGAATTTTTCATTTGAAGTTATCTCTTTGGGAAATCGTCTTCAATAGACTTGTCGGTCTGATGACCCAAGAGTTCCGAATGGTGCACAAGTTGCTCACCATAATGACCAATGTGCGCTCACTTACTATCCACCCGCAAGCGAGTAGTTGTAGGGGAAATCGCTTTAGTGAAATCGATGTCATTTTCGGTTAAAATTGTTAATGAGGGAATAAGAAATGACACACTTTATAATTTATTCAACATTAAGTGTAGCTGTAAACGACGTCTTTAAACATTGAGAACAGGTTTTGGACCAAAGTGATTTTAATCGGTTTTTGTTTTGGTTTTTTTTTGGATTTTGCACGAAGAAGACATGCTGACGTTTGATATTGCTTTGACACAATTCTCGAATGGATTTGCATATCAGAAGCGAATGTATGATTTTGGGGCTAAGGCAATCCAATTCGGATCAAATGACAAAAGAGGAACAGGTTGCTTTTGGTGGAAACGAGAAAATAAAAGGATTAACATGGGGAAATTCATACTCTTGTCTACCAAGACTAAAAATACACAACACACAATCCTTAAACGCCTAACTTGGGCTTAGAAGAATCCACTGAAGGATCCAAACAGGATCCATAAAGGTTCTTAACAAGTCAAGATAATTTAAGATTTGTTTTCCACCGACATGAGCTGTGGCATAGATACCAGAAATAATGATAGCAATATCCATGCGGGCATTGGGCATTGAAACATTTCAAAAAGTGAAGCGCATTTAAAAATCCACTTTATGTTACCCGCGTTTCTCGAAAATCAACATTTGCCGTATCTCCACGAGTTTGTTAGCTCCTATTTTATGGCTTCTCTTGTTCAAGTTTCCTTCGACTAAGCATTGCGTTAAGTTTCACTCATTTATTTCAAAAATAATGAAGCACACTCGGAATAACTTTTTGAAATTCTTGGATCCACATTGAACGAGAGGAAATAAAAATTGGGAATTAAAAAAACAAATTTTTCTTTACATAAAAAATTGTCATATTCACTTAATAGTATTACCCTGTACAGTATAGTAATAACAATAAAAATAATAATTCTTGGCCCCACCATATGCGAGTACTGGAAATTCTTTGAAAGTTCAAAAGTCATTATACAGCTACAAATCCTGATTGGAGTCGCCAATATTCTTTCTAACTGAAGGTCGGATGCACAGTTCTGTAAAAGAAGTTTAATGTCAAAAAGGTACAATTACAAAAAGATTTTTTAAAATACTTTTTAAGGTGCGTGTCCATTTGAGAGTACTTTTGCTGGTTGACTCACGCGAGTAACTTTTTGGGTGGATGTCCATCTAATAGCGATATTTGGGAAATTTCGCCATCACCAGTTCTCTTTTAGAATATTGAGAGTTTTCTTCCTGAAAATACTCTCAAAATTGTGTCCACTGGATATGTTTCTTTAGCTGATATACCATATTTTTTTAGTTGGACATGTTTTCTTAAAAGCTAAATTTTCGGCACCATTCTTAACAGAATGGGTAAATCATCGTCACCAATTCGGAGCTGAGTCTACTTTTACAAGAGAGCTAAAAATTGAACATCCTACAAGCATACGAGCGTGATTCTAGCATCCTAATATTCGAGGGCAAAACTAAAGGTTGAGTTTAAAATTCCGGGCTATGCAGTTGTGAAAGACGTCTGTACAGTTGAAGTTATTAATAGCATCGTATTGATGGCAGTTGTTGATGCCAAGTTCATGGATATTGAATATATAATAAAATTAATATAATAATAATAATAATAATAATAATATTTCTTTGTACAATGGATAAACTGAAAACACTTAGTTTGCCTGATCAAAAGTCACTTTCTGGTAGAAACAATCCAGTGCCATACTGTTTTGGAGCTGGCGATGCTTATGCAATAAATATTTTTATATTTAAGCCATATCCGTTTCGTAATTAACCAACACCAGAACTTTTTTTCAAATATCGGTTGAGTAATGCACGAAGAATAGTTGAAAATGCATTTGGAATCATTCTCTATGAATTGATTTGTTTCTCATAAAGTTCATTGTTTTACCATGCTGACAAGTAATCGCAAAATAAGAACTGTGTTGGAACTCTGCGAGCTTATCTTCGCGAGCTACTCTTAAGACTGTGTGCACATCGCTCTCGAAGTGGCTTTAGAAAGAATCCCTGCACATTAACTTTCAAATGAACACCCACCTTAAAGAACTGACGTGATAGACAAAGCCATATCCAAAGTGAAATTCTGCTTTTTGTGGTCACTTTCGCTTAAATTGAGAGTCCAGACGATATAGGTTCACAAATTGTACAATAAGGTATGACTCGCCATCTTACTTACCATGCCATCGACCCTTGAAGGATCTGAACCTGACCAAGAGCTGCTTTCCATTCATCGATGAAAAATAAAAAAGAAGTTCCTTGATGAGATATACTCGTAATAACCAGAAATGAAGGTAGGTAGGTAAAAGTGGTGGTTCAGTGAGAACCTAATTAGCACTAAGTGCCGTTTTAATACCACAGCTCTGTTACCTTATATATGATGTTATTTTGGTGTATTTGAGATATCTCTAAATCCAGCCCGAGGTATTTAAGAAGGACATTAGTTCCTTAATATCCTTAGCAGAAATCTTATTAATTGAGTTAGGAAGGGTCTACCAAGCGCCCGTTGTCTGGCTCTAGCAAGAGCCGGACAGTCGCAAAAGAAGTGTGTTAGGGTCTCCCTCTCAGCTGTGTTTTTGCAGCTGCGACTGTGAGTTGTGTGGGATACCTAGCTTAATGGCATCATCTCCAATCGGCCAGTGTCCTGTGCAGACCGCCACTAATCTAGCAATATCATGATGGGCTCGACGAAGGCCATATTTTCCTTGATGTTGCACAGTTCGTAAGTCTGACCCATCTTAGATTTGCTACTTCAAGGAAGTATGAGGATATATTAGCCTTAACTGCTTGTAGTAAGATGAAAACCTCACCTGCAAGCGAGCGCTGAAGGGCAGATCCCTTTCTAGCAAGTTCATCGGCCTTCTCATTACCAGGGATGGCACTGTGGCCGGGAACCCATATAAGGCAAATGAGCTAACCTTCTAACGACGCTATTTCAGCTCGGCATTCCTGTACTTATTTTGAATGTGAAGTAAAGGAGGCAATAGCTTTGATGGCTGCTTGACTATCAATGCATATGGCAACCTTCTGGCTTGGCAGGATATTTGGATGTAATTTGATTTGACGACATGCTTCCCGGATTGCAAATTGTTCGGCTTGGAAAACACTGGAATTGTCGGGCAGTCTATAGGCTTTACAGATGTAACAGAAATTTAACAAATGCCACTTTGTTTTCACTAATCACTATTTTGGCTTCATATGTCAATAGGCAAGTAACTCTGACATTTTTGTGATATCCAGACTGCAAGCTTTAGCTCTTGTGATTTAGCTCTAGCCAAACAAGGCCGCTTAAGGATTCGCATATACTATATTCAGTGTTCTACAGTCTTTGTTTGCAACTTCTGTTTCATTCATTTTATAATTGGCCTGCATTTTTCCTTTCTCAATTTATTATAATTATATACTTATTATTTATTAACTTTTAATGGTTTTACAAAGAAATTGTTCAATATTTCGAAATAAGCAGATGGTAAACCCTTCGAAATTTTCTTGACAGACTTTAAGCTGAGAGCTTGTATAGAAGATAGCTTCTGTTTCCCGTGCCAGAGGCATCCTAGGAGTCGACGCAAAAAGGTAAATCGTTTTTTACTTCTCCTCCTTAGTTTCTTGGCTTCTGTCAGCGATGCAAAGATTTTATCAGCCGTCGAGAAATAAGTTTGAAACCCAACAAGTAAAATAGTTAGGCGGTTATTCGCTTGATTCCATTCCATTTGGGTGAATATTATTCTAAGTGCGCACAGAAGGTAGATGCCTCTATAAATTTCCAACCCATACCAATTGTTATCCTCGGGCACCTTTCTTTGTTTATTTGCTGATTTCTTATCTCAGTCTTGCAAGGCAATCTTCACACTTAGTTTGAATTACAAATATATTCCAAACCAGTCGCCACCAACAAATTAAAGCTTTTCTTGTCCATTTTTCCGGATAAGGTTGTCAAAAAATATCAAGCATGCGCCTTTTTCTGCGTGTTCGCATCCTACTTGGGGAGCAGGCGTCCTGAAAATGTTCGACACCTTACCTTATATCTCCACTTTCAAGCCGTGGATGAACTTCAAAATTGTCAACACTTTGGCAATCCGCCTTCTGAGACTTCGTGTTATAGTCGAAGAATCGTGCCCGACTTCCGCAATTTCGACGCTTCTTCTTCACAATAACTTTTCTGTTGGGTACAGAACTAAAGCCGTGCGAATCATTAGTTGTACTTTGGAAGGTACTGCAATTTTTTAAGTGTTCTTTGCCATGAAAGTGTTTAATTTTTTCTTTTTTTTCAACTACTAAGTTCCCTCATATTATTTTTTTGTTTTGTCGCCTTTTTCGACAACCATTTTTTGTTTTTCTTGAGGACTGCACTGATACTATTATTTCAACCACTGCATATAGACTTCTTTAACATTTAAAGAATATGCAGAATAATGTGCATCTTAAGAGTGCTTATAACTAATAACCCCTTGAAACCATTTAGCCAATTTAGCACATGAACCCCCGCTGTTTTGATTGGGCCTTGTTTCTACTGCAGGACTACACTACACTTATGATTACATGAATAAGTTGGGCATCCAATCAAGTTTCATTATTTTACGTTAAAAGCATATGAACATCTCTCACTCTACCGGGGTCATAGGTCCCTCCTTATACTTGTAGAAAAAATATTTGTTTTCGCATATGGAATAGCTTACAATGACGCATAGATACAAATGGCAACAGTTAAAAATTGCCGTTTACATTCATAAGCGATACCACTCAGCTGCACTTGGTATGAATGCAACTTTGCAACTATCCGAAGCGACTAGTCGTAACCGTGGCCAATAAGTGAATGAAATTAATTTTCCAAGTACTGCTATGTATCGACGAGTTACTGCAATTTGATTAGTGTTATTTATTTGACTACAAGGCTTACGAGAGTATCGAGAGGTTGTATTCGCATAGTACGCACGTATCTTGTATCTGTAGTAGATAGATACTTTGTACGTCGTAACTTCTATCTGGTTATACCTCTTGACTGTTAAGAAAATGCAATAGGTTAACTATGAGTATGTTAGATTGGATAGTCCATCCGAAGTAAAGGACTCTGGAATGCGTTTGGTAAAACCATTAGGAAATGATTGCGAATGGATGATAATGATGTTTTTATGTTATGCCATAAGTTAAGACTTCCGTCACACAACGGAGCGGGCTTAAAAGCTTTGGACAGTGCAAGGTTAATGGGTTGCTTTCTATGGCTTAGTGGTAAGTGTGTTGGACTACTGAGCCGAAGTTTCTATTTGACAATTTTTGCCTGAGGGTAAAGAAAAAGGATTTATGCCCCATTATTAAAGCTCCTGCACTTGTCAAGTCATATGAGCGGTACAAATGCTTTTTGTTTATTTATTTAATTAGTATGACAATTAAGTGAATTAGAAAAAGCCAAAACCAGTGAAAGGTAAAATATCTCTTTAAGGAGTTTCAGCTTCAGATAAGTTGAGTTTTCGCTCTCACTAAGGCAGCCCATTTGAAGAAATCCGAAACCATATGTACTCCAATGAAGCATAAGAATAAGTATACAACTTCGTTGTTGCATCCCAGTTGCCAAAGATTTAAGTAAAGAATCGATGTGTGTAACTTTTTTCGATTCTGATTGAAACAAAACCGATGTTCAGTTCGTATATCCCTATTTCAAAAAGGTGATTCTAATTTCTTCAATGTTGTACTTTGCTGTGGATTTGTCCAAGTCATACATTTTTCTAGTCACAAGGCACTAAGATTCTTGGTTATGCTGATAAATCGCCAGCTTTTAAAATAACCCTCATTAAAGCTTCGAAAAGATCCATAGTACTTTTAGACAATCATTCAAAATGTGATTTGATGAATTTTCTACCCTAATATTTAACACAGTTTGTGATCCGACTCCTTTCTTGGCAATTCATGAGCTTTCCCACTAAATCAAATTTTTCGTAATGTCGATCGTACCGGTTTGACAACGATTCAGGCAGCTAGGACATGGAGAGCGCATGGACATCAGCACTCCTTCCCGAACAGCCTTTATGAGTCTTCAATAAAGTGTAATTCCTGTAAAGGAAGATCAAATCTCCAGTGACGCCGGCTTAAGAGGCTAAATGGTTAAAGCGAAGATCCAAAGCAGACTCAATTATCATCCAACTAAGTGTGACTTTCGACGAATTTTCTTGCATCTTCGATGTTATATTGAAATTGGGGGCAGAAATTTGTTCCATTTCTAGTTGTAACTCAGCCACTTAAGACTACATGCACAACTTGTTACACCTTATGGCGTCGACATTGAAAAGCGCACCTTTTAAACGTCTTTCTGTGTAGAATATTTTAAAGAGCTATGTTGTGACTCTTTTTAACTCAGTCTAAGTTAGCCTTCGTTTCGAGTAATTTTTTTTTACTATTTTTCATTTTGAAGTCCTTCGCAACTGCTTCTTCTTGGTTGCTGACTTTCTTTTTAAACGCTTTATTTCCTCTGTTAGACTCTATGATATTTTTGAATTTTTAATAGTCCCTTCTTCTTTCATTTTTTTTTTTTTGTTTTTCTAAATACTCCTGCATTTTTTATTGAAGTGGTTTAAAGCTTTTTGAAAATATTTCTCTGAATATTCAAATTTAGCTTCCGAACGTAATCAAACAAGAATTTCCAGATGGGAAGAAACTACATGAAACGCGATGCAAGTCTGCTATGAAGTGAAGAAAGTTTCGAAAACATTTCCCTTGATGCCACATTAACTCACTTCATTCCCGTCGACTCCTCATTTCCACCCAGAATCGTAGATAATGTGAATTTCGGTGAGGGTTGAAGTGCTGTGCATTTCACAGAGCACTGTCAGCACAAGGCACTTTTTAGCGTAAGACAGCTTTAGCTGGACACAACATCCTGGCTTGAGCTATTACTTATGGGTCTTCTCATTTTTGCTACGGTTACCCTCAAGCGTAAAACTGATTTCTACAAGCGGCTTCGCCATTTTCCCCCAAAAGATTGAGAGCTGAGTTTTAATTTTCACGGTCCGCCGTACAAGCCATAGAGCCATGAATGCAGAAACGTAAAATATTCGAAAGCACAAAAAACTGTTCTTCATCACCCCATTTTTATATTATTCTGCTTCTTAATATTTTACGTAAGTTTATAAGTAATAAAAAATTTATTTTATTTTATTTTTTTCAGGTAAGACATTTCATGACAACATCTTCGATGATGACGGAAGTCGACGGATGCAAATTTTAAATTTCGAAAACGATGCTTTAAATTTAATTATCAACAATAGTTTAATAGAGCGCTACTCGTAAAAGTGTTCCGCGAATATATTTATGGAACGATTTCTTTAATCGTTTAAAAAGAAAGTTGTTACTTAAAAGTTTCGCTTTTGAAAACTATAATCGAAAAATAAAACGAGGGCTGCAATTAATTCTACAATGTGAGCTGAATAAGGTATTTTTAAACTTCCTTAATAGATTCAACATCGTGGATGACATCACGTGTTTTAGGATCAAATGTCTGATTTGATTGATTAAAAAAATTATAATTTGACTAAATATTTAAACTTTTAGGCTAGGAAAGAGTCAGAGAGAATGATTTCCAAACCAGTTGGGAAAAATCCTAAAGATGGTTTCAATAGGTTATTTGAGTCATAATAGACCAGCAAGCTATGTGTGTGCTCACTTCTTATGGACGCATTGCGTTATTTAACCTAAGCGTCTGAACTGAGGAATCTGATATTCTCAATCCAACATGTTAAATTCAAATATGTAACTTCTAGGGGGTAAAAAAAACTCTGAAGGGTTCCTGATTTCAAGTAATGAGGTCCGATTCGAAGATTGACCTCAGAAGCAAAGATGTTACTTATAATATTCTATGTATTGATGTATAAATATGTTTTAAGAAAAGCTAAATAATTAAGCTAAATTCATGTCAATTAAATTATTCAACCTACTGGTTTGATAAAGAAATAGATATTTATCAAATCCATCAGTATTGTGCAGTGATCTAATGTCGAGGGCCTGCTCATTCCAGAGGAGGGTGGCATTAGTGAAAAATTGTAATTCAATAATAAGACATGAAAAATTAGGCTGCAAAATAGAGTGTGAGCGAGATGACCGTAATAAATGTAGATTCCCTGTAGATATGGTGGCTAACTAATGATAGTGATTTAATACAAATATATTGGGACTTAGTAATCAAAGTACGCTTACAAAGTGATGCCGAGAATTTTGTTGCGATTTTCTTTTCGTTGAGGCACTAAGAATAAATGTCTTAGCCATGGACAGTCTTGTATCGAGTGGCACGTTGAAATAGTAACAAGGTCCTTAATTGTCTTATTATGATCATCCCAACTGAGAGTTTGGTTAAACCTTATATCTTAATTTTTATGCTCTGTCAACGTACTCGGCTTCAGAAATTCCAAGGTATGCCTTAAGGGCATAATTCATATCTAATTCATTTTTGTGAATGACTATGCATTTTGATTTCAGTGGATTCAACTTTAAGGAATTTCTTTATGCCCAAAGTGAAACAATAGAAAACTGAACTTATTGCGAGTTCTGCTGTAAAGCATTCTTCTGAAGAGGTGTTCTTCCACGTTGGCAAAACCATTGCGTAAGCTTTTTCATCTGTCCTACTCTTCTGGTCTCTTCTCCAGTAGATGGAAAACAGCATTTGTCCAACCCGTCCCTAAAAAAGGCGAATCTTCTTCTCCCTCCAACTATCGACCCATTGCACTAACGTCCCTGTTTTCCAAGGTCATGGAAACGCTGATAAACCGTCAGCTAATGAAATATCTCGAAACACGAAAACTCCTCAATGACCGGCAGTACGGTTTTCGTAGCAAAAGATCCTCTGGTGATTTGATGGTATATCTCACCGAAAAGTGGAACAACTCTCTACATCTTTCTGGTGAAAGCAAGATTGTTGCGCTTGATATTTCTAAAGCATTTGACAGAGTTTGGCACCAGGCTCTTTTGTCGAAAATGCGTGCATTTGGTATCGACGAATCTCTTATTCAATGGATTAGAAACTTTCTTTCGGGCCGTTCAATTCAAGTTGTATTGGACGGTGCCAAGTCTGATATCCACCATATAAATGCTGGTGTTCCCCAGGGCTCCGTTTTGTCACCGACTCTCTTTTTAATCTTCATCAACGATCTTCTGTCTGCTACATTTAATCCAATTCACTCATTCGCTGATGATAGTACTCTCAGTTTTTCATATTCGTTTTCAAATTCATGTGTATCAATAAGAACCTCGGTTGGAATGATCACATAACCGTTATCGCCAAAAATGCTGCGAAATGTTTAGGTTTCCTGAAGCGGTGCAAGAAATACTTTACCCCATCTGATCTGGCTGCCATATATAAAGCGTACATTCGCCCCAAACTGGAATACAACTTCCATTTATGGGCAGGCGCTCCAAAGACCATCTTGAGCCTGCTTGATAGAATTCAAAATCGAGCGATAAAACTCATAGGGGACAAAAATGTTACAAAGTCAATTGACTCTCTTCACCACCGTCGTAACGTCTCCTGTCTAACACTGTTTTATCGCTTCTACCATAAGCAGTGCTGTAGCGAATTAGCCAGCTGCATTCCACCCTCCTATCACTTTCACCGTAACACCCGTCTCGCCAGGAATGCTCATCAGTTCACCCTCAAGCCCAACTTCGGACGTACAGTCAAGTATAGAGACTCGTTTATTAGCCGTACAACACGAATGTGGAACGCTCTTCCACGCTCGGTATTTCCCACTCATTACAATGTGCAGAAATTCAAAAACAATGTGCATCAGTACTTATCCCTATTTCCTCCCTGATCCCTTCCACTAGCGTTATGTATTTACATTTTAAGGGTAGTCATAACCTTTGCTTTAAAAAAAAAAAAAAAAAAAAAAAAAAAAAAAAAAAAAAAAAAAAAGCTATATACGATACGCCACTTTGCTATCGAGAATATTCTATTTCGTCGGAAAATCAAATCGCCCGTTCTAGTTTTTGCCAGATCGAGGAATGATAATTTATTTCGTTCACATTGATTGACAGGTCGCGCAAAGGATGTGTTCAGTAAAACTCTGAAAAGGTAACCCACCTTCAATACTCAAATATGGTTTTCTGGTATAACCTTAAATGATACAGATAAGGCGAATAACATACTATATTCGAAGGCATGGCCGACGTGGGCGGAGTTATGACATCTTAAGTTTGTGCTAGTATATGTATAGTCTATGCAATTTTGGAACACTTTCCAATCAAATCTGACTTCATTGTATTTATCATTTTCTTCAAACAATATATGATTTCCAAGAACTCTTTTTTACGTGTACTTACATACGTGTTTACTTCTTTGGCGTTTTATTTCGATGTAGACCTGAGCTTCCACAAACAAGTCGCTTCAACATGCTCGACCCATACAAAGACGTCTTAAACTTCTTTGCCTCAGGTCCTTTATTTCCTATCAAAGATTTCTTCAGCCGTACTGAAATGTTTTACCAGCAACTTTCCGGCTGAATTCATATCACTGCGCAGACCATAAAGCTCTTCATTTTGACTCCTTCTCCAGACTCCATCCAATTAAAGAGGAACAACAAATTACAAGAAATTATAATGTCGCAACGCCTCAATAGGAGACCTTCTTTTCCCTAGTTGACCCAATATTTAAGAAATACGATGCCATCAGGGGCTCAAGTCTGGCTTACAGATGGATCAAAATTGGATTGTGCTGAAACTGGTGCTGGGTGCCTTCGCCAGTTGAGTTATAGTATGTGTATAAATGCATATGAAGATGATTCAATGGTGGTCGCAAGTTGTTTTTAAAGCCGTCGAATCGTAATTTTTTTGACCAGAGCTTGTTATTGTAAAAACAAGAGAGTAGGCGCTATTCGATGCCAGATTGTAAGGGTTTTCAAGATCTCCCGAAATTTCACCAACTTAAATGGCGAGAGACAAATAAAACCCAGATCGAGTGATAAAACAGCAATTTACCCAATTTCAATAAGAAGACTATGATGGAAACATAGAAACAAAAATGACTTACTATATGTAAACCAAATGTCATGTTCCCAAATACGCAGTTCCTACAATCAAGCACTTAGTATTTTCTTAAATCTGCGAAACTATCTTAATTAACTCTTGATGTTCCTGAAACATAAATTGTAAATTATTACTTAAGTAAAAAAAACTTTAACAATGATTGAAAACTAAGTAATTCCTTAAAGGCTCCTTTCTGTAATAGCCATTTGCGGAGGTTTGACAAATCGTTGTGATAATCCCCTTCGAAACCGAATGTCATCCATTTTCGACGTCGTTGTAAACTTGAATGTTCGAAATAACTTCGCCAGAGCTATCTTCATTTCTATATTCGCAAGACGATAGCCTATAAAAAATGTAATTGAAAAAATCAGATTTGTGACTAGGTCCAAAACTTACCAATACAATTCCTTTTCCCAATCGAATATGGGATAAAAGCATGACGATGACGGTGTTCCATATTTGCTGGCAGGAAATTATCTGGATTAAATTTATTCGCCTCAGGTCCCCAGTAGGCTTCATTTCGTTGCAAGCTCATGATATCAATTTGAAAGCCTACACCTTTTGGAATGAACGTACCATCGCTTAGGATTATATCATTTAATGCCGAGCGTCCTATTAATGGTACCGGTGGATTCAATCGTAGGCTCTCGCTTATAACCATGTCTAAATACTTCAGTTGGCTGATGGAGTCGCTTTGAACTGTAGGATATTTGTTTGGATAAAATGATACTAATTCGTTGTATAACTTGTCCTGATATTCCGGATACATAGCTAGGTTGCAAATTGTCATGAAAATGGCAAAAAATGTCGTTTCATGGCTCTGGAAGTTTACACTTACATAATCATAGAACTCTCTCATTTCGAAAACTTACAGCCGATATGAAACTCAAAATTTGATAACAGTTATCATAATCTGAAAAGCCTTCTTCGCCTGAATGTTTTCGAAGAATATCGCTTATGGAGCTCCCGCCCACCTTGTATTCAAGGCTATCGCTGGAATCATTGTTAAGGATTAACTGAAAAAGTGATAGAGTAAATATAAGTAAAAATACGCAACCGGGAATAAGCCTGACGCATCAACATATTCTAAAGGCGAGAACTCTTTTCGCCAGTATTCTTAAGCTTCACCAAGTGTGTGTATCGAGTATTTTTTTCAGGTTTGGATCAATAGCTGATTGATGATTTCGAACCCTTCTTATGTTGTGTTATGAAGTTATGGTATTCCAAATGACAAAATAATTTTCTATCTTACTCGTGCAATTGTGGTCGTTTTAATGTGAATTCGGTTAATATCCAATAAAAGTTTGCGGTAGTAAGACCCATTCCAATATATGGTTTGGTCGTGCGGTAAAATGATCCTTTCTCAATCTAAGCTTCGAACCATTAAATGAATCAATTAAGCTTTCTACACTGATAGGTCCACGATATCTACACAGGAATTCGATATTTTTGAGAGGAACGATTCAGGTGTGTGAGTACAGACGATAATTTCCAAAATGATTGATATCTATACTGATGAGTAGGAGACCAATAGGATTGGATTCAAAATTGTGCATATATGCCGAAACAAATTAAAACAAAATATATGGCGACCATTTACTAAAACCTTCTAGTGTAAGTGTACCAAAAAGGACTTTCTATATATAAATCGATGCGAGATCGATTCGTTGTCAGGTCAAGATATCGTCTTAAACTATGAACCAGAGTCAGTTTCAACCAGAGTCTTGCGAATCTAAGGCCAAAATCATCATCATCATCAACATAATAAGTTAAATAGTTACAAAGGACAGTGACAGTATTACTAAAAATAAACATGCAACTTCTCACGACCTGAATTGAACAATTTTAGAATTTGGTTAATGTGAATGTCAGAGCCAGGAATATTGTTGAATTTTGAAAACTGAAAAATACACAAGACTCTATAAAACATGTCACTATGCTATACAATGTTACGTGGTCTAATATGGTTCCTCAATCAAAGAAACAGGCTACACAAGTTTCAATTCGGCGGATGCGTTCTTCTTTTTAATTTGGTTGTACTGAAGGGATTATAACTACCCTTGTAATGTATTTTGCACAAGGGGAACATAAGGATTAGAAGAAAAAATAAAAAGTTGTGGCGAGGATTAAGAATCAAATATATTTTGGCATCAATTTATTCGAATAGGAATGAAGAGATTGATATCAATGTCTTTGCTTTAACACGAAATTCCCAGTATTTTTTTTTTTGTCATAATTTGACGAAAATATCGTCCTCACTCTATTTTTAGTGTCATGCTTTCACAGCCATAAGAATGACATCATATTCACAAACTACACGAACTTAGAACTCCAGCACCACAAGTCGATAGAGCAATCACCATTGCACGACTATCCAATCAGTAAGACTGCAAAATTTGTGTCAGTCATTTCAAGATTAAAGTTCAAAGCTAATTCCAGGTTTCAAACCTCTAACCAATCGAGTGATCCAATTGAAAGGCAGACGCTTAATCAACCGCCCCATCCAACCATTGAAGAACTATTGAATATTAATAGTCAATTACATCAGCACCACGACACATTTTCGATCAATCGAACAACAACAAAACTATTCGGCCAACATTTTTTTTTTAAAGCTTAAAGGACTTTTCGAGTATAACCCCGAAAAATTGTTAAACCAGTTGATAATTCTATACCGTAAGTGTTAAGCCACGGACAGAGGTTGTGGTGTTATTCACGGGTTCGCGACCAGGGCTTAAGTGGCCGCACTCCAATAACCGCACACAAATCATCAAGGTAGCCCCTGGTCTTCCAAGAAGTTGCGCTTTGTTTTTTCATCAGACCTATACAATTCAGATACGATAAAAATTATCCTTTGCTTAAGTTTTTTGTAAAAGAGATTTTTTCAAATCCACTTAATTTAATTGCAAAAACTGACTTTCAACTTCCACTTTATTCGAAGGCAAGGTAAGGTCAATAATGTTTATGGAGGACATTTTAACATAAATTGTTGAAGGCAGTTGAACGCGTTTTTGTCGACTTGGGAAGCTGGAAATGCTACATCTTCATCACATACGTATCTATGTGATTAGATTATACGACAGTACTTTGCAAGAAGTTTATTAGAGACTGTTCCACGGCCTTACTACAGGCAGAACTAAGCGAATCTAAGGCAGCCTGCCTTCCAAAAATGCAGTAAAACTTAATCGTCCTCTTAAAACTTTGCAACAAATATAAATACACTTATATTCACATACATATTGAAAGACGGAACTCTGACACGCAATTTGCAAGGTTTCGTTATTCAAATTTATGTCAAGCTTTTTACTTTCTCCAAAGTTGACGCTATCGGGATCCCTGTCGATCGAGACGTCACATCAAAAAACGAAATAAGAATGACTTACTTACATTTTGAATAGTTCGATGTGTCTGTGCAGCCAACTTTGAGCATTCTCTGTATTTTCTCGTAAGCTTGTACATAAAATCGCTATGAAGAAAAATTTGGCTTGCTCGTTCTTCCAAGTTTCTTTGAATCCTGTGTGTTTCAGTATTACATATAAGAATTTAAGTAAATTTTTTAAATATAATTTGTAATAATAATACTTGCGACAGTTTTCTACAATGGGGTACTTCGATTCTGTTTGCAACCATTTGAGACCTTTACCCGTCACAAGTTCTGAAATTCAAAAGCTTTCTCACCAAGTACGGCATAATATGCGAGACCATTTTACCGATTTTTAGGTGCAGTAATATATTTTCAAGATCGTTGTGGATATCACTTTCGCCCTTGCCAATTTTTGGTTTTATAGTCTCTTCAATGAGAACATCAATCGCTTTATTTATTCCTGGAACTGAATCTTGAATGTTTTTATAACTAAAAGATATGTCTATTGAACGTCGAATCGGTTTCCAAAGTCCAGCTGAAATTTTATTATAAAAAAAACTTTCATTAGCTTGGTTTTTACATAAAACCCAGGAACGTCAAAGTTATTTTCAAAACAGCTGGTCATAAGCGCTTATAAAAGCATGTTTTATATCGTTTAGAACTTTCTACTTTTTCAAGAACTCACCCTTTACGCCGACAAGACCATTTTTACCAGCTAACAAATGGAATAGCTCGTACAGTCTATGCTTTTCCAAGAAATCATTTGATGTGAGAATCATGTGTGCAGTTGTTACGTCCTTGACAAAAATATTCAATTCGTTACCCAGCCACACGCAACATGGTGAATTGTTATTCCTCCAAATGGCTTCGACAAGATTACCACCAAAGTTCGTAAAAATATTTTTATCTTTGATCAATGGATCATGGATGATAGGTAGACAGTTTGTGATTGTATCCTTGCTCATTTTACCTGTTTCCTTCATGTATTCCATAATATTCCCAATGAAAGGATAACCCAACCGACCGCCATATTTCCATGTCAAAAGATACAGCTGACGACGGGACCAAAAAAAACAAAATAAGGCCAAAGCTATAAGAGCGAAAACTGCCCACAACATTGCGTTGACAAAACGAACTAGATACTGAATTTTTGTGTTCCATAATATTCGCGAAATAATGACTTTTTGAGCACGATTCTTTTAATTAGTTTTTTTTCCAAATTTATTTTCAGATTCTTAATAAGATTATCCGCATAGATAAAAAGCTTTGCACGATTCAAAAAGTGTTGACTTTCGAAAAACCCTTAATACTTCGAGAAGCAGTCGCACATTTAAAAAAAAAATTATGATTTTCCATTATTTACTATTGACTCTGAATTTCTCAGCTTTGGTCTATGTAACTTTATTTCTTCGACTTATACTGAATGGGTGATTTTTACAACCAAAACAGAGAAGAGTGAATAATACAACCAATATTTGAGTTCCATTACTTCGCGATCACGGCTGAGTCTCATGAATCCCATAAAATGATGGGTTCAATTTCATACAATTTCTAGCCCTTCTTACTTCGGTGATAAACTGCCAATGATCTCTCCTAAGTCATCAACTATTGCTGGTTTATGAGAATAAGGTAGAGACTTGACATATCTACACAAAAAGTAGTACAAAGGAGTCAAATAACATGACCTGGGTGCCCAATTTCTTCATTTCATGAGATGATTCAGCCCCCAAAGGTTTGACATAATAAACAGTGGGACCCGTTGTTGTGCCGTCCTGCTGAAACTATTTATTTCTTAGATGATCCTTACTGACCGCGGGAATCAAAAGCTCGTGAAGCATTTGCCGCTAGCGTTCCCCATTGACCACAATTTTCAAATCTTCAGATTTCATACATGGAGCTCCGCGTCTTGTTGCATGCTAACACATCTATTGAGCCACAAATGAACCTCATCAGAAAGGTATTTTTAAAGAGTCGAATTCAGCTCAACTTTCGATGTAAACAGAGACCCATTGGACTCGAATGCTTCATCAGATTTGTACACACAATTTTTTATTTAGTAGCTGGAAATAGCGTCAAAACGATAGATCCAAAGTCAAAATCACATCCACAGTTTGATCTCGAAACTATGCAAATTTATCCAAGAGTTCACTAAGGCGAGCATGTGGCTGCTGCTGTTTTTCAATCTAACCTCAACAACAACATTTTTAAAAAAAAATATTACAATTTTTCATAAGAAAAACCAAAAAAAAAAATTGATTAGACTTAAAATGACACCTCGACTTTACCCAAAGTCCTTATCTTTTTCAATAAGACCATTTCAGTTAACCTTATCCCAACAGAGAAAAGTTTTTGGACCTCAATCTATCGATAGGCGAGTCTTGTTTTTTTTAACTTACAAACTGGGGACTCTTGACCAAGATTTGATTTGGAGTTTTTGCGAGTTTTCTCGGTCATGCTGCTTGTCCGCCACTTACTTTCGATTTGACGCTATTGGACGATATTCCTTAAGCTAGAAATTGTTTTGTGGAGTTGAATTGACAGGATAGCCCACCGTTAATTCATACTTTATTTATAGTATCATTTTTCAAAATTCATCGAAAGGTAACTCATTTCATTAACCAACATTCGTTGAAAAATATTGAGTTACAAGCCCCTACAGAATATTTCAGTTCTTCTTCCAATCCTCCTGCTCACTTTGTGCAAATGAATTGTAGAGTAATAATTCTAATAGTATATTTTTTGCAATTCGCCTCAAAGCTTGTACTGAAATGCCACAAAAACAAACTCTAAAGCAAAGCTGTTTGTCCGTCCAAATCAAATGTCAAAATTTTTTCGACTAAGAGACCAGTTCATTACCTCACAAAACGTCAATTTATCTTTTAGTTAATTCGCGGACTTTCGATCAATAAGGTCTGGGGATCCAGCCCTAGTTCCCACTTATGTCACTTCAATTCACTCCCAAGAAGAAAGCAAAATGTGTCTGCTATTTGCAGGTTCCAGTATAACTGGAAGTATTAGCTTTTGTCGCATAATTATTTAACAGCTGGAAGCTCACAAAATAACGTGTTATATTAATATTTGAGTGTATTTCTTTTTTAAAATTTCAACATGCCAATTTAAAGCATATTTAAGTTTCGGTAAAATATTTTTGCCCAAAATATGAAGTCATTTTCAGCTGATTGAATGTAACCGGTTTAAGCTTGACTTAAAGTTTAATGTTTAATTCGTAAAGGTCGATAGCAATACAAATCCTAATGAATTGCACCTAATTATGGAGTATTAAGTATATGACGAAATATAATCCTTTCCAAGACTTGTTGTAGCGAGCCCCAAACATCACTAATTTCTTCGTTCTTTTTTTTGCATTACCAATCCATTATAATAGGTAGAGCTTTAAGAGGAGCATAGAGCCACCGAATTAAGCTAATTTTATAAAGCATTGTGGCTTCTTAAACCAGAAGACCTTGATTGATTTTTTGACAACCTTTTAAAATTAAAAAAAAAAAAGATTTACTGAAGATAATAAGAGAAAAAAACTAGTGAAGATTTAAATTTTTCCGTCTTGCATCGTCAGATGATGCAAGGCCAGGACTATATGGTGGATGTGGCAAAACATCCCAACCAAGCTCCAATAATTTATGCCGAGTGACCAAAGTTGTGTGTGGCGTTGCATTTTCATGATATACAATACAACACCATTTCGATTTGTCAGTTCGGGCCGCTTTTCGTCAACTGCGTTGTTCAATTTTGTTAGTTGATCAGTGTAGACATCTGAATTGATCGTTCGGTTGGGTGGTAAAAGTTCAAAGTAGACAATTCCTTTGTTATCCCACCAAACTGATAACATAACTTTCTTTTGATGAATAGCAGCTTTTGATGTTGTTTGAGCTGGTACACCTGGCATGCTCCACGATCTTTTCCGATTGACATTGTTGTAAACAACCCATTTTTTATCACCAGCAATCAATCATTTTAAAAACGGATCATTTTCTTTACGTTTCTTTAACAAATCGCAGATGTTTATGATTTTCTTTCAGTTCATGAGGAACCCATATATCGAGTTTTCGTACATAGGAAAGTTGTTTTAAGCGATTTTCAATGCATGAATGTGATACATGAAGCTACTCTGCGATCTCATGTGTTGCACTGTGACGATCCGAATCGATTATTGCTTTGATTTGGTCGTCATCAACTTCAACTGGACGACCAGAGCATTTTTCATCTTTGAGTGAAAAATCACCAGAACGAAATTTGGCAAACCAATTTTGACACTGCCATTCCTTTAAAGCTTCGTCACCATAAACAGCATATAACTTTTTGTGATACAACTGATCAAAACATTTTTTTAACTGATTGGAAGTACCAACTATCAAATAAAAAAATGTGTTCGACATTTCGATTACCTACGTCAGCAAATCTAAAAATTCAACTAAAGCTATCTACGAGTGAAATCCGTAATTACTTACCGAATTGACATTTAAAACAACATAATGAAGCTAAAATTGAAGTTGCAAAGTTACCTGATATAGTCTTAAGTAAATTATCGAAGTGGTTTTTTACAAGTTCTCGGGAGATCAGTGATAGTCTAGGTAAAATTACAAGAGGCCAAACTAACACGTTACCCTTAATTGTGGAGTTTCAAGGCGATATTCAAAACATATTAACTGACTTCAAAATCCCATATGGCAGCATCGGACCTAACTATGCAAAACTTATCTGGTAATGTGTTATGTCCGTCTAGCCGTTTCGAAACGCAGAAGATACTGAAATCATCCTTAAAGTGTTGGACGATAAGCAAGACCGCTTTAGAAATAAATAATTCGTCGGATACATTCATTCGTTCTTTTCTGTAAGGCGAATGGAGGTGGAAGTTCAATTGCAAACTTAACCAGCTGTGCAATGATGCATCGGCTCCCTTGAGCGAATGGGCAACGATGTGCCAGCTAGGACTGTCTTCGAATCAACGCCACCAGGTTCACAAAAAAGGGAGGACCGGTTGGAAAACAGCTTTAGCTAAGGTTTTGATACCTATACCTATGTTATAGCTGCAAAGTATGATGCCTCTGGTGTTGGTCGAAACACTTCACGAGAATCATTTAGAAAACATGTGGATGAGGTCGTCGCGCAAGAAATGGAAAACCAAATCAAATAAAAGATTTGAAACGCAGCCTCAAAATTGATAAGTGAGCATCGATTTGGAACTATTCGGGTTTTCAAAGATCAGTCATACTGTGAAGATTTGATCCATTTCTCTCTCACATTAAGCCCCGATTGGAGTATATTAAAGGCGACGTTGAGGAGACTTGTTCCCCTCGAATGCAATTTGAAGCTGACTTGGTGCAAGAGTATGGTCCTGACCGGGTCATTTAGCTGTCTGAAAAATTTAAGAGGAAGTCCGTCATCACTAGCAGTCTTGTAACACTAAGTTTAAGATGCCACTGCTTTGATTTCCATCACGAATATATTTAGTTAACTGTGTGTCTGTTCTTCTCAGAAGCCGGTGTTCACCCTTACTATCGTTCTCTTCTAAGGCGTCTACTTGTAAGCCCAATGTTCAGCTGCAAAAACTTAGCTGCACTCTTTATCCAACCGTAGGTTTCTTTGCTTTTGCCTTGTGAAAACTTAAGACATTACAGACAATCTCTCTGCCAATGGTCTTTTTATGCCGCTGACATAATATGTAGATAATATGAGAGCCATTGGAATACGTTATCGTCGACGTTATGTTCTTATTCTGCAACAATTGAGTAATACTAAAATAAAGTTAGTTTTTCATTTTATTTGATATTTGCGAATTCTTCATGTCAATTTGCCAATTTTCATCGCTTCAACTCAGATTATAAACTCGTTGCTTTTTATACGACAATAATGACCCATTCTGTGTGCACAGAACATTTATAGCCAGAATAGCTGTACTTGTAATAATGGCGCACATTTCACAATTTATTACCGAATTCGAAGGTTAAGTGATAAAATTAAAGCAAACAAATTCCACGGTGCTGCAAAACTTTAAGTGTTTCTTTATCTTATTTCTTCAATCTTATTTCAAAGACCATTCGAAAAGATTTAACCGAAAAGTCAATTAAATGAGAAATGCACATTTCTTGCTTTCCAGCTGTGATAGACAAAAAAAGATAAGACATATGGAATGCGGAAGTACATTATTCAAATGTTTCCATAAATTCTCTGACTGTGTTTCTTAAGCCAACCCATTCCATTTAAAATGCATGCAAGGTCCTAAAAGCCGCTCATTAAAAAATCAGTTTATTGGCATAAATTATAGATCAATCCGAAAGTGAGATCTAGAAATATCCATAATTAATTCGACTAAATGAAAATTATGTTTAACTTTGCAAAACTTCAAAGACACGCTGACGAAGTCCATGAAGCGAAATCTTTTGTTTCTTCAAACGACGTGAACACCATTATAAGCCACCAGGGTTGATCTATTCAAAGAGTCTTTCTAATTCAACTGTCGTGATCTTATTTAGCGTACTGCTTGGTCTTGTGTCATTGGACACCTATAACTCACGTACTTCTCGCCTTCTTCGAACAATTTAGCACTGCAATGGGTACTTTAATAACAAAGCAATTCGTTAACTTAACAACCAACAAACTGCTTACTCAAGCGACCAAAGTTTAAACCCAAAAGGTCTTCTTGTGCTTTTTGTTTTACGACCTTGACAGGGGGGCTACCTCGAACTTTTTAACTAACTATATCATACACATTTTGTAGGTCAAACGTTTATTATTTGTTTTCATAAACAATACGTTTCCATTCATCGCATCGCCTCGTAAATTAATTAAACGTTAAAGAAAAGTAGGGAATTGTATTTATTTTAATAATAATAATATTTATAGCATGCTCCAGCAGTGATTCATTAACCTTGAAACACTTGGTGTTCATAACTCAAGCCGGAAAATGAAACCATTGAAAACCCCTGCATTTGGCGTAGGTGTAGTGTAGCTCATCGAAGACTATGGGATAGCAGCCCACTGAAGCATGGCATTTGGCGTTACACGCACTGTAACTAGGTTACTGAGAATTCATTTGGAATATGTATCAACAAAATGTTGTTTTATGATAATTATTTATTTACCATGGTGATGACATGAAAAATGCCTCATGCAGAAGCAATCTGAATTTCGTACTCATTTCGTGGTGACGTTCCACACCGTGAATGTGCTGCGACGATAAAAAAGCTTACCAAGCGCTGCAAAATTTCAATGTCAAACGTGGTGTTTTATAATCGAAAGTTATGTCACTTAATTGCTGGAGTTATGCTTTGCCAAACACTTGTGATGGTCGTTTACCTTATAAGTCAAACAAATCAAATTGTCAAGTCAGCTGTCAAATTTATTTTCTAATTGAGACAGGAAACTTAAGAAAGGCGACTCAATCGCGACGTGAGTGGAATATTGTACTTAAGTTTGACGTAGGAAGAGGAGTAATTAAACATTAGAGCAATTGCACACTTAATTGAAGCCTGACCATAATGGAAGCATTATCTTGTGACTGGAAAGTAGATTTAGGAAAAAAAAAAAGATTTAAGCAAAAAATTAATTGGATTGTCAAATCAATTGGCTTTCCTGGCACAGTAAAAAAGTTTATCACAAGTTCTTATATTTTCAACAATAATGTCGCAAGCTTAGCTTAGAAACGAGCTGAACTAGTAAACAATGTCATTTTTATTATTGTTTGTTATTTTTACATATTTTTTTTTTATTTTATATTACATAAAATTTATCGGCTAAAATAAGATTGCTTATAGAACTGATCTATTCTGATTGCTGACCCTAAGCGGTTACTCTAACCTGTATGGTTCGTTTTTTTTTTATTTATTTTGCTTTTCGAAAATTAATCACTAAAATTGAAAAGTTGGTAACTTAGAGTGATGTACGATTAGTGCACCTCGTCATGTAAGGCCAATGTTAGTCCCTTCGTATTCCGAACTAATTCGTGCATCAGATGGTACTCTTTTGGTACGATTTTGAAAAACCTTGGAACTTTTACAATATGTTGGTTGATAACATCTTCATCGTAAGCAATGTAGCTTCTTGATTAAGTTGGACATAGTCCTTCTGGGTCCTGGCATTTAATTTTTCTTCAGTTCCGTACAGATGTTTAATCAATTTTTCTGCTATTAAGACTGGAATCACTGTCATTGTTCTGCAATTGTCCTGCAATTTCATCTGCTGCTTCCTTCAGTTTAGTACTGCTTTATTCATGAATGCTACTTAGCTTCAGAGCACAACATAAGCCGATGTTGTTTTTTTAGCGTTTTGACTCTTCGCCACATCCCTTTCCAATTTTATGTTCTACTAAATTTAAAAGCTCCTTGATTGTCAACAGAACAGTAATCTTCAAATGGGCAAGATTATTTTCAATAATATAGAAGTCCGAATGAGTGAAAATGTATCAATCCGCTAGTCAAAAGGACGCAGGCACTATGTTTATTAAATGGTAATTTTCAAGTCAACATTTTCCAAAACACTTCATCCTCGGCTTCGGTAGGGTGCAACTAAACACGATGTTATTTTGAGCAATAGAACAGTTCGTTTTCCTCTCAGCCCAATCATGTTTGAATATTTTACCAAACAGGTTTTTGAACAGTTAGAAGGAATTAAATTATCACTTTTTCCTATTCAGAAAATGCCTCCAGGATTAGGTTCATGGTGAGAATCCTCGATTATATTGTTTTCATTTCATACTCAATTCATAAAATGTACAAGGCTCACTTGATTTTGCTATTTGTCTGAATAAACGTTACAAGAAACAGCTATTTTTAAAAAAATTTAAGAATAAAATCAAACACGACAAAGAATTTTGTATGAATTTATCTGTCATGACGGATATGTATATCGTCCGAAAAGTTATGAACTGCAGAATTTGAATTTGATTTTAATAAAGCAAGTGGAAGTCTCCCTATTTTGGCAGCACACACAGGCAGACATTTGTCTAAATTAATGAAATCCGCCTCCTGAGACCTCGAAACGTCGAGAAATATAGAAATTTTGAATTCTGAAAATCGGTCGGATTGCAGGAACTTTCATTTTATAATTGACAGAAAGTTCAAGCTTAGAAAAACCAAAAACAAAATTGCATTGTTTTTTAATTTCTCAAAAACAAATTGTAAGACAAAATTTTGACCAAGGATTTTGGGATTTGACTAAAAATGTATAAGAGAATTGAATATTGAAAACAAAGTTGCACAACGCTTTCAATTTCCTAATGAGTGTTTTATGTTAACTCAAAGGCCATTTTTCCTAATAATTCGAACTTATTTCTGTCCCAGCTGTTATTTCCGTGCAAAGTGATGATTCGGTTTTTTTTTTAATTGTTCTCAAGCACTCAAGGGATTGAGAGTACCCTTAAAGTGGTTTTTTACACAGCACGAGCAGAGAAGTGGAAAGGAGAGAACACATTGCTCCGTTACATTTTCTCTTTCATGCACAAACACGATTTAGTTTGCACATATCATTTGCACGTGCTGTGGGCGAAAAATTATATTCTTATTAAAAATACTAGTAATTTGAAATAATGTTTTTCGAGAAATGGCAAGGTAAACCTACATATATAAATAGCAAAAAAATAATTTTTAGGGAAAAAGCAGTAGATCTTAGTTCCTGATAAGACTATACTTTGTGTTCTAAAAAAGCATCGATTCAGAGAGCGATATCGACTTCGATGATGATACGGAACTTGATCCTAAGAACTTCGAGAAATCGGATTACTGCGAAAAATCTGATTGCTCATCAGTTGAAGGTGGCTCCGACATACAACTGGTGGGGCCCATTTAACAAGAGGAGCAAGAAGAGGAAAAAGAATCAATATAATGGACATTAAGATACGCAACGAGAAAAGAAGCGCTTCTTCGTCCTACGAAACCATTATAACCATTTTCCTCCTATGCATTTGTATTGGTCCGAAAACATATGCTTGAGAAAAATAGCTATAAAAATTGTATAAGTCGATGCTTCGAAAACCTACTACGTGGACGAAATGGTTTCGTGCTTAAAGCACACCTTTCAAAAATGCCGGACTGATAGTGTATACAAGTCGATTGGAAACGATGCGTCTCTACAACTGGGTACGGCTGTGATCAAGCCGTTTACTCTGGAAAGGAAATAGTCTTGGGTAACGAGTAGTACGCAAACTGTCATCTATCCTCTCAAATCAATCAGACAGCCAGTTTAGCGCAAACTTTAGAGTTAGGTTTAACACTATCAGCACTGCTTAAAAACCAAGCAAAATGTTAGTTGTTTAGAAATTAAATAACTTAACATTTAAATTTGATAGGTTAAGAAGTGCTGATGAGTCAATATTACCAGCTTAAAGCTGATGCAAAACAATCAAGGTCGATAAGAAGAAGACGGTCTTTATATGGTGGAAAGCGAAGAGGAACAGTCCATGATAAATGCCAAATTGCGAAACCGGTGACCACACAGTGGAAGTGCATTCAAGCTGTGGCCTGACAAATGTTGTGCACATTTGTTATTAGTGGACAGTTAAATTCTTTACTCCAACTTTTTATGAAGATTTTGATCGAATTATACACTTCCCTTGTCTCCTATCAGGTATAGTTTGACCAGCGCAGAACTATTTAAGGTGTACACAGAGACCAGAAGATTAAGTTTTCTTGTAAAGGACATCTTAAAAATTTAAAAATGATTATGATAAGCTATTGTTGGACCATCATATTGCGAAATAATTAAGGTCATCCTGCAAAGCCCAGCAGTCTGAAAGATTGTGAATTCCCTTTAATATTTATATGTCACCTTGAGCACACTTACAACATCGTAAATAAATATAATGAATAACAGAGGACTTAGGTGGCTACCCTGAGGCACACCTGAAGTAGCGTTAAAAGAGGTTGATCCCCTAAACAAGACTTGATAGGTAAAGAATGCAGGGAAACCAAGGGCTTTCATTTTAAAAGCTATAAGTTTATGGGCAAGCCTATCAAAAGCCCTACTGAAGTCGGTGTAAATCGACTTGACCCCATTCTTTCAATGCCTTATTAGTAAAAGAAGTAAACTCTAGCAAGTAAGTCACAGTGGATTTGCTCTTTGTGAAACAATGTAATAAAAGACTTGCAACTAAAGTAAAAACTATCAAAAATGATAGCCTCAAAGTGTTTAGACAAACAAAATAGCTTAGCAATAGGTCTATTACTTTTCCATTACTTTGGAAAAACTATTTAGCGAATGGATGCCTGGAATATAAAAACAAGGGGCTCTGCCAAAGCACTCTAGTTTAGTCGGAACAATCATGAGGAACAAAAAACTCCTTCCAAATCTTGATGATCCAAGTCTAAACAAGGGCGAATATGCTTCCAAATTAAGTTATACGGATGTATGGCTTGCAAAAGGCAAGACACTTAGAAAGTTTATTTAATTAGTTATTTTCACACTGACAGTTTTACAGTAATAGTATTACATAGACAGTAATAATAGGTGACTCTGTTGAATTTCCATGTCCTTAGGCCATTGCTTTTTATAAGAAATGAATGGGTGGAGTGGATTTTCAGATCATTTTTTTTTCCTTCATGATCCTGAAAGGAAATCAGGAATCGTGTAAACAAAAATCCATTTTGAAGGGGTTTGTGCAACTTGACCTTTTCCCACATCAAATGCAAATCATCCTTTATAATGATTTAAAACTCGGATGCATTTGGTTTCAATGTGAACTTGGTTGGAAGTTGTCAGAGTAATGTCCACCCAACAGAACCACGGCACCGCTCACGCATTCAACACTAAATGGGAAACAAACCTGAAACTGCAGCAGCAGTTTTTTCGACCACTCTGTATATCTTTGGCAGAAAAACTTTCACTGTCCATCATTATAAATCAATTACAATTACTTTTGCTTTGATTGATGAGACAACTTATAAAAGATTTCTTAAATGACTGTGATGTGATTAGTATTTTGAGAAAAAAAATGCTCCGTCATTTGAAATTACGACTTTTAAACCATTTTAGGATGACTCCTTTGTTGGAAACGGGTCTGATGTACAGAGGGAAAGCAACATTTATCCTAAAGGTACAAGTTAAACGAGGTACAAGCGCGTGAAGGATATATTTGGAAAGAACATTCAAGCCCTAATTTTTTTATAATTAACGCGCGTTTAAGGGAATATGAATCCCCTTATAATGTAAACGTAAACACAATGAGAGACAATTGAGACAGGTACAAGAGCATATTGCTTTTGAATTTCTTAAAATCTTGATTAAATCTACAAAAGTGTATGACAGCATTTTTGGTGACATTGGCTATATTGTATTTCGAGCTAAGATTTTAAATTAAGGCAAATCTAAGAGTGGAAAGTCTTTAGCCTTCAGTTCCATTGAGTGGAGTGACAGTAGGAATCAATTGCGGCATTAAGTACCCTCTGCATTTAAGGCTGAAGATAATGAACGTGAATTTGCGAACGTTCATGACAAATTGAAGAGACTGTCATCAGCGAAAGAGTTGACGAAATAAGATGTTGCAGAAGAGATCTTTAATGAAAATGGAAAACAGAGTCGAAGGCAAAACGGATCCCTTTGACATATTGTCATTTATATTGCAGGTTTCAAATGGAAGTAGATATTCGTTGATCGCCATTGCACGAATTTTCGACAAAAGAGCTTGATGCCATTATTTGTCAAATGTCGATGTGCGACGACATTTCTTTCACCTGAATGAAAGATGCAGGGAGCGTAACGCAACACATTGGCTTTAAGATCAAGGAAAAACACCTCATCAGAAGAATGGGGGCAAAACTGTGTGGAGCTGGGAAATTGTGATCTTTGAGTACTCTTGCTACTGTACGAGTGCGCAAGTGAAAATAAAACGCGCTGTATTGTCAGCCCAGAATCAATCAATCAATTCTTTTTTAAACTCCACTTAACGTTTCTCGTTGAAACTAAGCATATTATTTTAAATGTTTTTTTATGCGAAATTAAAGGTCTTTTACGAGTAAGTTCTTTAAGTCAAAATGTTATATATCGGAGTATTTTGATGAAAGTGACGACTTCATCTTCAACCGGTCACCTTAGAATACAAAACGAAGACGCCAAATTACTGGTTAGAAATGTCATTAACAAAGTATTTACCTTGTTGAAATTCAGGCATAGTACTTTAAGACGACTCCAACTTTTATGGCAGTCGTCAGGCATTGCATAGTCGTAGTATCTTTTATTCAATGGCTTTCACTTCAATGTCAGTACCTGCTAAATGACTGAGCAAAGCTTGAAATGCAAATTTGTCATCACTTAACCATTAGTCAAATATAATTTGGCTTGTGTTATAAAGAAGTTTATCGCCTTTTTTTTAAGTAAGTCTGTCGTCGGGAATTTTAATTGCAAACGAAAGTTGTTAGTCAATGGGAAGTCTATCCGTTGTTCTTCGATAATCGCGTAGATAGTTTAACGTTTTAAGTGTTGTTTTATTAATTTGTTTTCAATTTTAATAATGAATATTCCATTAGACTTTGTGGTTATGAGAAGGAATTGTGATTTTTTTTGCCATTTTGGTGACTGACAATTTCCGCTCAAACTTGGGAAATATGTGAATGGTATTTATGATTCATGTGCAATGACTCATACATCCTTCATCAATTGACAATCACAGAACTAAAAGTTTATAGTTTCGATTTCAATGTAGGTTTCTCAATTGCTAGAGGAATTTTAATTTTTTAACAAAACGAGTAAACCTACTAGATAAATTATAATTGACAATCTAACTAAGAATTTTAGCTTTCCGACATTTCAATCTGCTTTTCAATTTAAAATTTGGCATGGTTGCGATTCGGCCTACCTAAACAGATCATGTCTTCTTCTCTCTCGGAAAATGGCACTTTGGCAAACTTTTCAAAAATAATTGATCTCATTTTCTTCAATGTTAAGTTCAAGCCATAATGAACCCGACGTAGCACAGCCGCTGTAGCGGCTAATCCCAGTCAATCGGACCTCGCAAGCGAATTAAAACGAATGTTGTCATGTGCTGTAACCGATTCGTCGAGATCGTTCTTCAATGTCTGTCCATCAATAGTCTTAAACATTTATTCAAGGTAGTCGGCAGATATAATGAAATTTTACTCAGAGATGGATATGCAGTTTAGTCGAATTCGAGTTGTCTTTTTCTAAACGAGGTGTTTTTGAACGCGACTTTATGGACGCGTATATTCTTTCGTTTTGGTGCTGCTTCTTTCCTGCCTGACTTTCATTTGTTGTAAGAATAAATAATAGACAATAGCCAATAAGGCGTTCTTCGTAAGAATTTTCCCCTTCAACCAATTGTTTTTTGAGCCCACGAATGGGTGTTTTTAGCTAAATTCACATCCGATGAATCTTGGGTCCAAGTGCTTCGAAAATGCTTAAAAATTCGTTCTCCTCTAGTTTTCATCCGAAGAGACAATTCACGCAGATCTAGTTCCTTATTTTCAAAGATTCGAATCGCAATTTTCTATAAACCATCAATGACTACTTATCGTGTTTCTCTCAGCAGCTATTCGTTAACCATACTCATGTCGTGAATTTAATTCAAGTGGCATATGGTGATTGGACCAAATTCGAAAACTAGATTAGCGTTCAAAACTTACTCTAGGATTCGAACCTGGAACCTAGGTTAGGTTAGGTTAGTTTGGGTGTCCTGCTACTCAATTAGGCCATATTGGATCCATTGTTCCCATAGTCGAGATGTGTCTTTGAAATAAAGTAAATAAACAGCTAACCGTTGAACCATCCAGATAAAAGAATGTATCTCAGAAGGAGTCTATGGTCAACATTACCCAGTTCCCCCAGCCCAATGAGAAAGAAACTTCCAAGAGTTCCAATTATTTTTATGGCTAGTACGGGATGTTCGGAGAGCAGACGGAGTACAGATTTTGTTCCTTCGACGTCTCCAGTCGCTCCACATGCATGCCTATGATGCAATAGCCTGTTCCTATGCTTGAGGAGAGACGGGTATTATTTCGACTAAGGCTGATGGCTATTGCATATGATTCCTTTTGATTCCAGCGTTTGTTCGCCCTGTTATTTGTTTCCGAGACAATAATTTAGTGGAGAACCCCAATTGACGTGTTAACAAAGGGTCGAATTCGATTAGTTTCCAATTTTGATCCCTGTTTAGCAAGTTCGTGTGTCCTCGTTTGCCCATCCTGACAAGCTTGGATTTTATCTGTGTCGAGTTCAGCGTCTTAATGGCCGTCTGGCTGTCAACGTATGTGGTTATTACCATGCCGACTAATTTACCTCCAATGATAGTTGCCGTGGCTTGAAGTATGACCGTGACCTCGACCTGGAATACCCTGCAGCTATCTCCTATACTGAAGGAGCCATTTTTGCACCTTTACATAATGCACCGGCCCCCGTGTCTGCTGCAGTTTTGGATCCATCAGTATAGAAAGCTAGCTCAGCATCAGATCAGACAGCATCATTTTCCCTCTCCTCCCTACTAGGTGTTTTAATAAAAAAAATTCCTGTTGGAGTCTATTGTGGAGAATATATAATCCGTTTCAGTGTTTTTCATTAAAACTTCCTATTGCAGTAGGATTCAGGCGTGCCCTCAAGCATTGTCTACTCATAGACGTACTTGTCTTTAGTTGAGCACTATCCTAGCCGCTCTACTGCTGCAGTAGAGGTCCAGTGGTAGTAGACTCAGCATTGTATCCAGCGCTGCGGTCGGTGTCGCTCTCGTTGATCCGGTAGCCCCTAAGCAAACAAGTCTTTGAACCTTCGTGACTCTTATAAGATGAATTTTCTTGGGCATCACAATCGCGGTGTATAGCCAGTGAGCCACCTTCGGTTTGAGTCCCCAGGTATTGCCGAAAATCCTTTTTACACACGTTGAAAGCTTCATATGCCTTTCTGAAGCGATTTTAGATGGTGTCTTTCCAACTCAGCCTTGAGTTTAGAATGATTCCAAAATGTTCTGCGGTCTTTTTTACTTGGAACCTAACAATTGATACGATTGAAAGACTATATCAGGTCGACCATATGTCAAAAAAAAGGCCGAGTGTGAATCGAACTCGAGCCACGAGGGTTCCGTTCTCGCATGAAAGAAGGTTATAGGCGATTTAAAAACAAATTGTGATTTAAGTTCAAATTTACGGTATTCATATATTTCCTTGCACTTGTGCTGCACCCTATAAGTTGTGAGTCCTTTGCGAGTTTCAAAATATGCTTCATAAGCAGTCATATCATTTGACTGCTTCGATTAAAAAGTTTTGTTTACAACTTGAAGTGACCATAATCGACCGACTTTATACATATTAAAACACTCTTGATAAAAAGGGTCGTGACAGACAGAAAGGCGAACAACGAAATAATCCTGAAAGGGTTCCGTTTGAATGTGAGGAACCATAAAAATCAATCTTCCTTGAAAGCTGTCTGGTAAATCGGGTAATTGTAACTGAACATCACTGTCTACAAAAATAAAACCCATCAAAAAGAAAATTTCATTGATTGCCGCTAAACCAACTCCGTTTCATTCATTGATATCAGACACAGTCTTAATGCATAATAAACTATTTTAATTTATTTGAAAAATCACTTTGCTTTAATCTTGCTAAACGAATCGTACGACCTGTATTGAAATGAAACTATTACCGTAACGTTCTTTGGCATCATTTGTCATAGAAGGTACCGCTTCTGTGCACCATTGTATAACCGACTTCTGGTCTTCTGGTGGCGCACGTACGAGTAGAGACGTATCTCCATACAAATGCTTTTCAGTTGATGCAAATGCAAATGAATAAATCTGCGAAAGCAGTACAACATTCCACCAGTCACCCAGTCATCCAGCAACAACTGGGCCAACTCGGAATGTTCCTAACAGGCCACGGCAACGGTTGTCGAGAGGTTCAGCTTCAATTCATGTCCAATTGGCATCCGCCATTCGCCCGACGAGACCCAGCAAACCAGCTCGCCGCCGTAATAACAACAACAAAAAACACGATTTGCCCGACGAATCTTTGTAGAGCAACGAAACGCGCAGGTGCAGCACACCAGACATCGATGTTGTAGATACATTTATCCGTCGCGTCGCGTCCGTTGTTCGCATTGGAATGCTGAGAAAGTGAAATTTTTGGTCCACTATAATTATTTTATTCTCTTTTTTTTGACGCTTTTTCGTTTTTGTTGTCGGAAAAATGCGCCGAGGCATGAAGACAAAAAAAAAAAAACCAAAACAACTTCACCAGTTGTGGAATGGTGTGGGATTTGAGTCCAATGGGTTGGCATTGTTTCTCATTTCGCATTCATTCATGGAGGAGTGTTGGTCGGGATTTGATTTTGTTTCATGCACGGTTCAAAAATTTGCGAAATACCACAATGTATATAGCTCGAGTGCTTATCCGCTCACGAACAATGCCAGCTATTTTCCCAACGAGCAGCGTTTCTTACCTAGATTTGTCTACTACATCTTCTTCGTCGATTGGGTTAGAAGTGTTCCAGTCTCGGTATATGTTTGTCCTACTTTGAGGTCTGTAAACCATAGTTGTAAATAAGCACCAAACATTTCGGCAAATGTATGCAGATGGTGCGAAGATCTTTTTGATTAAACTGAGCAGACCTCCTAGAGTTAGATAACTAACAAATCTTTGATTAGACATGTAACAGAACTTTATCTTTGGGATTGATCATTCTCATGATTACGAAAATAAAAATGTTTTTTTTTCACAATGAAAGCGTAAATATACTCGTAATGGACATCTTGTGACATAACATTTAAGCCAGGGTTAACGGCTAGAAAGTTACAGTCTTGCGTGCTCTATAATTAAGATTAGTGTCAAAAGATACATTAATGATGGTTGTATATTAAGCTTAATATGAACCCTTAAAGTCAAGCAAGTTTTTGTATATAATTGCATCCAAAATATGGTCGTGATATCCGAAAGACAAATTTTAGAAAACAGGTATTCCTAGATAATTAAATATCCAATTGAGTACCCAATGGTCCAAAGATCTAGTTTCTAGGGCTCCATTATTACCATGTTCGTTCTTCTCTTGCAGCCGTGAAGCGGTTAAAAGGATCTCAGATGTTATTTTCCTCACAAACAGACAAGCAAACCACTTTATATTTGAGCAGAATTTATTCGTTCGGAAATTGGGACTTGAATTTTGACATCGTCGGCAGATGATCGTCATTATTTTCTCTCATCTCGAAGTTATTATTGTTATTATAAATATAATATATTATTGTTATTATATTTGAGTTATTTAAGGCTCGGAATTCGTTAAATAAACAACGAATATGAACGTTTAAAGCCCTTTTGTTTATTATTTTAAGACTTTTGGCCTATGCCTGTCTCTGATAAAAAATGTGCATCAAAACCGGCGTTCCTTTTGCATTTTTGTTAAGTTTGTATCTCAAGCCTTGCAAGCACTTCAACAAGGCAATAAAGTTGATACTATAGCCACTGACTTAAGCAAGACTTTTGATAAAATCTTTCATCAAATCATTTACCTGAAACTTCCTCCATCCTTCATCTCTTGGTTTGAATCTTATTTAGAAAATTAGCAGTATAAAGTAATTATCAGATCTTCAGTGTCCGAGCCTATAGTTCATACCCCTTGAGTACCTCAAGGTAGTCATTTAGGACCCATCATCTTTATTCTTACTATCAACGATGTTGAATGCATTCTTAAAGACTCTGACCTGTCCATTTATGCTTATGATATGAGGATCTCTTAACACATATCATCCCCAATCGATCATAGTTTACTTCAAAGTGATTTGAATCGGTTCTTCCTTTGATGTAACTAAAACCAACTTGAGCTCAATGTCGGCAGATGTAAATCTATTATCTATTCTCACAAACGTCTTCTTCAGCCTCCCCGTTCATACTCCTTAAACGGAACCGCTATTCCTCTAGTTGATTCGATTTGTGACCTTGGTGTTCTCTGCCACTGAGAACTGAATTTCCGGTCACATATCGATCGAGTCATTCGAATTCGAATTCGAATTCCACCCTCGGTCTAAAACGATGGTCGAAAGAGTTCTCTAATCTTTATATCTCTAGGTTTCCTTATGTCACCTTTGTCCGACTACTTCTGGAATATGCCAGCCAAGTTTGGTCTCCTGATTATGAAGCACATTCCCTCAGAATTGAAGCAGTTCAACGCAGATTTATCCGTTTTGCTTTAAGGCTTACCCTGGGTTGATAGATACGAAAATCGACTTAAATTGAACGAACTACAAACCCTTGTCAAACGACTCTTCATACATCAATTGTTAGCCGGTGCAATCGACTCCCCTTCCCTATTACAAATTGTCCTTTTTAACATGAGTCCACGTAACCTTAGGTTCTTCTCACTCTTCCGTATGGCTCTCCACCGCACAAACTACGGCTATTTTGAACGTATGTCAAGAATGCTGCGCACAGGCAAAAGGTCTCTTGACTTCCATCTCTCGAAATTCTCTCTCAAAAGTTCTCTTTACTCGCCAAACCATTTCCCCTCCATTCACTTAGTTTTTTGTTCTTGTTTTAAGTGCTTTGGGCTTGAATTAAGCTAAAAAAGAACTCCGAACATTTCAGTGATAGCCTCATGTAAACATATTTGCCTCCCGCTTGGATCTCATTGTTACACTTTGAGGGCAATATTGCACTCTTTTCAATCGACTTGTGTTGAACTTTGTCATCAATCTGAATTGCGAAATGAGAACGGTAAGAAGTGAAACTTTTTTCTCAAAGCGAAGTTTCAAAATACGCACAGTTCGAAAGGCAATAAAGACTAGATCGTACTTACTTATACGGCCAACGATGCTGGAAGTACCAAAGCCCAAGGCTTCTTGAAAGCTGCGCCGACTTCTTCTTAGTTGGTGGGGGAACGACTTCGTTGACCAGATTTGAGTTGTCTTATTAACATATCACTTTCTCTTGATCAAACCCATTTAAGAGCCATCACAGTTTTGAAGTGCTTGAGTGGCAGTCCCATAGGCTAGAAACGCTTCTGGTAAGATGTCAATTTCTATACACTTCTTTGTCCTTGAGCTGAGAGACTGCGAGGGCTCTTTTCTTTTTTCGCAACAATATTTTTTTTTTCTTCTCTCCTTCTGGCTCAGTACTCCTCCCATACTGTTCTCGTTTTTCGTTGCAGATTTTTTTATATGCCTCATCTGTTGCCTTTTTTTTCAACGCATATTTGTCATGATGCCACTGACTTCTTGTCGGGGGTGGTTATAGGTCTCGACTTCCTCCTTTATGACAGTGAGGAATCGTTCCCACATATGGTTGCCGTCTGTGGTTATCAACGGCATATTTGAGAGTCTTTCACTCAACTGCTCTCTTTAGTCTCTGGCCTTCAATGGTGTGCTTACGCGTCCAATGTTAAACCTCCTTTCTGCATTGGGCAGTCGAGCTCTGAGTCAAGCTGCTACAAAAAATTGGTCAGAGTCTACATCTGCCACTCCGAACGTTCGCGCGTCCAGTATGTTTGACGAGAGTTTTCAAGTAGAACATGAGCGATTAATTTGGCGTTTCGACCATATGGAGAAAGCAGTATTACTAGCTGCCGCAAGATCTGTGAGTCGGAAGTCGTTGTCTGCTGTCGATTCGTAAAAACGTGTATCATGGAATAAAATTCGACGTTAGAAGGGTTATTGGTGTTTGGAATTTGTTTTTAAGTTAAAACGTGAAGCCTCGGTTATTATTTTAACTCAAGTTAAGTTTGCTTGCCTTACTTTCTGGTATTAAAAGAGAAATGAATCATTGTGACTCCACTTTGATTATGCCGCCTCATGGACAGTCTTTGTTTTATTATGATTTATACGAATCATAAATTACGACACTTAAAACCTCTCTACGAATAAAAATATTTATTGAGTTATGAAATAGTTGATTATCTTTCTCGTTGGTTTATTATTTTCAACCACTTTTCAATTGAAATTTGGGTGGAGATCGTGCCATGACGTTCCATGTTCAATTCCAAGGAACCATTTGATGTGGGAAATCATAATTAGAACCATACCAAGAACTGTTTGGGTTTGAACTTGGAAAATAATTCACAAAGTTAATGATCTTTGTCCAATATATTGGTCAGTTTTTTTCTGTAAGAATCTCTTTTTGGCCATCGATCCTTAGAGGATCTTAGCCTGAGCTAAAAGTGGCTCGATTGTCGGTTGTGGTGTTTAGTCCCAGCTGTTGTTTGAAGAACAACTTAATTGCAATAATTGCAAGACCTTATCTTCTTGCCTCTTTTTAAATCGCCGTAAAAGATTCAATGACACCACATAGGATGCGAACGATAATGTCAACATCCTCTGCGTATTCCAACAGCCAGACAAATTTGAAGAGGTTATTGTCATCCATGTTGAAAACCGCCCGTCGCTAGATCAGTTCAAAAATTCGATTGAAGAGATCATCATCTGGGCATCTCTTTACTGGAATACTTTGCAAGTCTGAAATAATTCGCCGGTTTCATGGTTCGAGGGTTTTCTAGCCTTGTGAGACATCCGTTACTTTGTATTTCAGAAGCAAATCCAGAACTCCAGTATGATATTGCAATAGTGATCCAATGGTGAATCATAAATTTGGCAAAATCATTGAAATTTCGAAGACTTTTTTGCACTGTTTGCTGATGTGTTTCAAATTAAATACATGGCTCAAGCTATACATTTAATTCGATGTACATATATACAAAACATACTACTGTGTCCAAAAAATAAGGTGACATATGAATTTAAACTGCGCGCGTCGAAGGATTTGGAAATTTTTCTTTCTTTTTAGGTTGGTAGTACTGTCAGTGACATCTATGTGAAATTTCATGTCAAAATATATTCATTGTGTTTGAGATACGCGTCGTTTTGTGAGCTGCTAAAAGTGAGTTTTTCGTTTTTTGCGATGTTTAAATTTATTGAGCAAAGAATTTGCATTAAATTTTGTTTGCGGAATCAATTTTCTGCTGCGGATACGTTGAGGATGGTGCAGAAAGCCTTTGATGATGAGGCTATGTCTAAAAAAAATGTATACAAGTGGTATAGTGATTTCCAAGCCGGCTATGAACGTGTCGAAGACGAAGAGCGTTCTGGGCGACCATCAACCTCAACCGATGAAGCTCACGTCCAACAAATCAAAGATTTGGTGTTGAAACACCATCGATTAACGATAAGAGACCTTGCTGATGAAGTTGGCTTATCGAAAGGCTCAGTCAATACCATTTTGAAGGATGCTTTGGGCCTCAAGCGCGTCAAATCTCGACTGGTTCCGAAAACATTGAATTTTTTGGAAAAAAGGCGCCGCGATGAAGTGTGTGAAACAATGCTTTCCGACTACCAGGATGTCATGAAACGCATTATAACTGGCGATGAGACTTGGATCTATGCTTACGACCCCGAAACAACCGATCGATCGAGCGCATATCGTGCCAAAGGAGAGCCGAGACCAAAAAAACCGCGCCAAAGTCGCTCAAAAATCAAGGTCATGTTGACTGTTTTCTTCGATTATCGTGGTGTTGTGCTTTATGAATTCCTTCCAACCGGCCAAACAGTCAACAAGATAGCGAAACGCTATCCGCCTAAAAAGGCCGGAATTGTGGAAAGACAATTCTTGGTTTTTACACCACGATAATGCACCATCCCATACCGCACTCGTAATTCGTGATCATTTCGCCAAAAACTCAACCCATATCGTTCCGCAACCACCGTATTCACCTGATCTGGCGCCGTGCGACTTCTGGCTGTTCAACAAGCTCAAAAGACCGCTCCGGGGACACCGTTTTGATACGATAGAGGAGATTCAAGCCGCAGCGAAGACGGAACTGAAGGCCATCCCGGAAAGTGACTACAACCAGTGTTTCAAAGATTGGAAAATCCGTTGGTATAGGTGCATTGCATCGGGAGGGGATTACTTTGAAGGGTTTGAAATTGATTTGGAAGAATAAATAAAGAATTTTCAAAATAAATACAATGTCACCTTATTTTTTGGACACAGTAGTATGTACGTATCACATTTAATTGGTGTTGTAGTTGATTATAACAAAAACAAAACAGAGTTAATACTGACAGTTGTTATATTATTGCGATTGTGACCTCCCATGGAAATCGCACCTAATATCGTGAGAATCAAAAAGAAGGAACAATATTTTTTTTTGAGTTTGAACTCTGAGAATTTGCATAAACGAAAAGAAAATAAATATTAAAAATAATACACACTCAAATTTTATATTTCAGCTCATAGTTAATTACGAAGGTGAAGTCTGTGTGATCTTACGGCAGCGATCATAAAGCAACTTGATCACCAACTCCAAATATGTGTTGCCTTAGAACCTGACTTGCGCTATTCTACTAAACATGTACTGTAGAGAAGCAACTATAAATGAGACACACCTTTTGTATGACTCATTTCAAAAGCATGACAAGATTTCAATAAAAATATCTATAAAGTATGTTAACTTAAACAGAAGAAGCAAATATGTACTTCCAAAAGTGAACAAGTTTAAAGAAAACTAAAGTTATACGTATGTATGTACTTCCGTACATCACCAAAATTTTGAGGAAATTAACCTTCATTTTTTGACCTAAAGAAACAATATGGACTCAATCATGAAACCAACATCCAAAGTAAACGTAAGGTTAACGTACTACACGATTTCTCTTCAAAAATGATTAATTTGTATCGATTACTGGAACATGTGCCAAAAAGCAGGCCGCTTTGTAGCTCATAACAATATGAATGTTAAATAAAGCACACCTTTTTCTTTCATAAATATAAACATGATCTCTTACTTCCTACATTTTTGCAACCGCTCCCTTTTGGGGGCTTGATTAACGTCTGCGTTATGCTAATTAAAAACTTTTACTTCAGGTTTACGTGGTTTGCCCACCCTAAGAAACTTAGAAATTACTTTTGTCTGAATTATGCGATCATGGGACACGCATTGTTGAGACAAAAAAAATACTTTTAATCAGGCTAGCACTCGAAAGCAGCAGTTGCAACTGCACCAAAGTCTACAAAACCCTTTACCATTCATCAACAAGCAAACGATCGACACAAAAGAACCGTTTTGTTACATTCACAACCACCGAAGCCTATTCCACATGTGAACGGCCTGATCACGAGAAAGCTCTAAATTGCCCACAAAACGATGACAGTTCCACGACCCAATGGATACAACAATCATGCTTCTCTACGCATGAATTCATTAAAAATTGTCCACCGAACGTCGCCGTCGCTCCGATCGTCGATCGGTGATCGCTGATATTCGCATGAACAGCCATGCCCCCACACTTATAGTTGTATCTGGTATCTGGCAGTTCTTTGCCAACAAAATTGATTCCAATGGACGTATAAGCCAGCAGAGCGAGAGCCTCTATAATGGTAATTTAATTAAATTACCAAGTTACTCCAAAGTAGGGCTTTGCAAGCCACGCAACGCAAGCCAATTTTTTTTTTCTGTTGTCTTATTGTATCTGAGCTACGCTATAGAATTATAAGTTCAAACAAAGAATGTACCGTTCAATTTATGTCATTCAACTCGGCTTGAGAAATAACTTCATGATACTATAGACGGTGTTCTTGTTTTTTATTGCCCCCTGTGGGTAGATACATGTACTCGTATCTACACCAGCATTTCGCGCATTGTTTCGGTAGATACGTATCCATAGGGTCGCTATGCTCATACATAATTATCGTTGCTACATTGGCCTTCATTTGGATGTAGCACTCGCCGTGGCCATCGAAAGTAACATCACGTTAACTGAAATTGGCACGATGACAAGCCCACGAGTATCTTGTCCCGTTCTCAGCGTAAATAATTCAATTACAAACAAATCACATTCAAGTTGAAGTAAGCCTTGAACAGGGCGTACAGAAAATCCGATTTATTCCATTAAGATCTTAAGTTATCACTTGTCCCTTGAAGAGTTTGAAAGCCTTTTATGTTCTTACATTAAGTCCGTGTCAAATAAGATAAGCTTCAGGCTTAGAGCAACTATAGAACGATGATTTGACAATAATTGATAGCAATGAAAAATTTGCTTGTGGATGATTTTTTAAACGTTGGGTTTTTAATTGTCAAAAATAAACACAGGGAATTTACAAAACGTATATTTGAGTTGATAAATCAATGCTTGGCATTAACTTTTTGAGGATTATTTCATTTAAACGTTAAAACGGCTAAGTTTTAAATGGTCTGATAAGTCACTGGGATATTGGCTGAAGTCTCGTTAATAACACCTGTTATGTTTTTTCCCAGCCTGCAATCTACGCTGGCCTTGCGGACGAGTATCTTGATGGATCCAAATAAAAAGTAGTAAAAAGGCTTCAGATCACCTGACCTACATGGGCATTTGACAGGCAAATTGCTCAACGAACTCATTCCTTCATTGGTCCTTCGTTTCGCATGCTGCTTGGCATGTAGGGCCGTCTTGTTGGAAACACATTACAAATACGTCCAACTCAAGAATTTGAGAATAAAAGTTCCAAATCATTGATCGATAGCGGACGCCATGGACGTTAACGTAGTTCTCATGGTCATCTTCGAGAGAGGATGTTGCCGCCAGACAATAAACAGTACGTTTTTTCGGGTGCATGGGCAGCTCTTGTATTGCCTGAGGTTCCCCATGGTACAAAATTGCAACCAGAAATAAGCTTCGTCGTTGAAGACAAATTTTGTGATAAAAAAGTGGGTCCTTTTCCAGCTTTTCTCTAGACCCAGTCACCGGAAATTCGATTCTGTGACAGCTATTTCGGCTTCAGTTCTTGAACGATGTGTATTTCGGTATTTTGTTAGGTTTTCGACCAAGGTGTTTCCCTAAAATAACGAACAACGAAAAATGAATAAATCACTGTCCACATTATCCCTGAGGATATTATCTCAGAGGCGTAAATGGTTTGTCATCAAATTACGTGCAAAATTTGGTCAGTAGGACTTGATTTTTTTGCTCAGTAAGTCAACTTCGACAACCACAAAATGGACGAAAAAAATTTTTCACAGAACACACATTTTTAAAAGAAAGTTCAATATTTGTTTTGAAGGTGTTATTCGAGCGTACGTAAGATTTTCCAAGATGAAATGCCAATGCTCGCTTACCATGTTTGACTTTGATGATTCTAACGAATCACTCGTGAGCTGCCAAAAATAGAGCACCGCAAAAGCCAACAGCAACAAAATCATCCATTGCCAGAAACATGGTTGCTATTCTTGACGAAAGTGTTTTTTTTTTATAAAATTATTTAGCATAAGCATGACTTATAACTTTAAAATTAAATGACTTATTCCAGCTATCGAAAAGCGATTTTTCGAAAATCCAAACCACTTTTATATCACAGCTTTTCTGGTTAGTCTTCTGTATGGGCTTTTCCATGGTTTCATATTAACCTACATCCCAGACGATTGCCCCGAAAATAACCGACATAAATGTTAGGTGTAAATTACCTCCATAAATCATGATTCACATATGAATAAGGTTTAAGACAGCGGACACCTTTGTGCTTCATTCACATACACATTTTTTATTATTTTCTTGACACAACACTGCTCTCGAAGTATGACCGTGTGACAATATGGCAGATCTTCCGAACTGAATTATATTTTAGTAAGACTTTCGCTCAAAAAAAAAAACAATTTTAAGCATCATTTAGGTCACCGATAGTAAAATAAAATGGCATGACTGACCCGTTTTAGTTTTGACTTTAGACGATAAACTACGTTTGCCACGAAAGGTCATATGAACTTCAAAAACACCGTAAGTCATGGTTTTAAGTGAAGATGTTTTTCAAATTAATTGAATTTTTTTCATACATTTTCGAGATGTGTTAACCTTTTTTCCATTATTAATTTTTTTTTTTGCTTTAAAATACAAAACGAGGAACGATCCATGTAAATTAATTGATGATACAGTTCCCGAAATGAACAAAATTAAAAGAAAATAGTTCGGCCACGCAATCGAAGTTCAAAATCAGCTCCATAAACTTATTTAAGCTTGGTTTGAGATAGATATATTTCTGGCATAATAATGAAAATGCGAATATTAATCATCAAAAGTGGTTTTATTGTTTTTCAAAGTATTCTCCAGCATGATTTATACACTTTTGCATGCGCTCAAACCAATTGTCGAAACACTTTTTCCACTCCAATTGAGACACATCCAAAACATGTTTTTGAACGCTTCAACAGCATGTTCTGGCGACGAAAATCGTTGACCACGCATTTAAAAAATAAATAAAATAAAAAGAATAGAAAGAAGTCATTGGCTGCCATATCAGGGCTGTACGGCGGATGACTCATCAATTGGACGTTTTGGCCGGTCAAACAGGCGCTGGTTTGAGCCGATGTGTTAGAGCTCGCATTGTCAGGGTGAACATTGATTCGTCTTCTCTTGTTCGTTTTTCGAATTTCTCCGAAGACTTCAGGCAAACAAATTGTGGTGTACCACTCAGAATTGACCGTCCTACGTTGCTCAAGCGGACCAGTCGCCACGTGACCAGTTTTGCCGAAGAAACAGGCGACCATTTGCTTCGAAGTGCTTCTTCCACGATCAGCTTTTGCTGGGTTTGGCTCGTCTTCGAAGACCCACACGGTCTATTGTTGTTTTGTTTCAGGCTCATACGCATAGATCCATGATTCATCACCTGTGATAATCTTATAAACGTCTTTTGAAGCACCGCGATCGTATTTTTTTTAACATTTCTTTGAACCAATGTAAACGAGCCTTTTTTTGAGCGATTGTCAAATTGGGTGGGATCCAACGAAACCAAACCTTTTTTAAGGCCAGGTGATCATGCAATATCGAATGTATGCTGGTGGGAGAAATGCCCAGGGATGCCTCTATCTCATGGTATGTCACATGACGATCTTGCATTATCAGTTCACGCACGGCATCAATGTTCTCTGGCACAACGGCCGTTTTTGGACGACTTTCACGGAATTCGTCTTTAAGCGAGCGTCGGTTTTTCACAGTGCTATAGGATGGTGCTTCATCGGCATACAAAGATTTAAGTTCATCAATGCACTCTTGTCATGATAATCCACGTCGAAAATTGTGAAAAATGATCGCACGAAAGTGTTCGCGAGTTAATTCCAGTGAATTTTTCAAGTCTCTGTAAATAAAACAATTCACGATTAAATGACAACACGTTCTGATTGATGTTATGCTAAAAATTGTCAAACTTTCCAATGGAAATGTCCGATTGCACCTGGCAACACTTAGTGTTGTCTAGGCCAGAAATATATCTAGCAGCCTACGTATCTCAACAACTAGTTAGTGCACTTTTAGAATTTGTGAATATCCAGTATAAAGTATATTCCTGACTCACCGTCATCAGTGCCATAGTGCAATATTTGCCACTTATGAAGCTTAATTCGATGGGAGAAAGAAAGGTTTTGTCCTTGAGAGTGTTCTTGGTTATTCCGTGGCTTAAATTGTTAAAGGTTCTCTCTTGATCGAAGATGGCGGTTTCGCAAACAAGCCTCGGTGGGCTTGGCAAATCCTAAGCGTTTGACTGTTTACTATGGTTTTTAGAGTGACGGCATTGTTGGCCAATTTTTCTTCAAAGACTTGAGCAGAAGTCACATTAAAGTTAATGGATAGAGCTTCCAAGGCACGATAACCATTTTTTTATGGACAGAATTTAGGCTAGCTATGGTTCAAGTAAGGCTACAATTCTATGCTCACTTAGTTCAACCATCGCAAACATCGTTACCGGTTTTTTCGATTACTTTGCTGGGCGCGCAACCCTTATCAGAATCTTTACTCCCAACACGAAGGGCAAAAATACTGCTCTACAAGATATGGATTTTGCCAATCCTACTTTTTGGAGCCGAATGCTGGGCCATAAGCAAAGCAGCTGATCAAATATTTGGATCCTTCGAAAGAAAAATCCTTTGTCGGATATTTCATCCTACCTGCGAAGATGGCGTATGGGAAAAAAGGCATAACCGCTAACACTACTGTGGATGTGGATATAGTCCGGAAGGAAAAAATCCGTCGACAACACTGGCTCGGCTCAATCGAGAGAATGGACAATAATGCTCCGATCAAGAGCGACTTCGACTCCAAGCCACCGATTTCAAGATCGCAAGTCAATCGCTATCGCCGAACACTTGATCTCACCAACTGGAATGCAACTCTTTCTAAGGCTCTGATCCTTCCAGTTTTGTCGCCCGAATAAGTAAGCCCCATTTTCTCAGATAACTATCTCTGGTCGATTACTTCAAAAGTTGCACTTATCATTTGATTGCCGTCAGCAAATATGGTGACTAGACCTCGAAAGCAGAATAAAAGTTCAAAACCAATTGAAAGGCGCACAATTTAACCTTACTTTCGGAAGAAGGCAAATTTTTATTAATGTTCTATAATGCTTTGAGACGATTAGTTTAGAGATTGGATTATTATTAGATTGGAATGGTTCTAGTTGGTTCTTAACATTGGGTTGTTGATCCAAGATCATGTTCCTTCCTATAAATTACGCCAGTTTTTTGTTCTAATAACTTTTTTTTGTCTCACCTTAACCCTCTCTGATTTGTAGATATTGTATTGATAGTAAATTTTATTTTTATCTTTTGTTGCAGAACATGGAAATGAATAACTTTTCGTCAAAGAAATTGTCCCGCGAAGAGCGCAGATATTCGGTACCGCACGGACCGAACACACCTCTGCCACCAGCCGCATCAGAAGACCTCCACGCATGGTCAATCTACAGGTAGGTTTTGTATGACTTCCTCAATTGATTGAATGCTAATTAACCACGAAGCGAATCGACGCATTCGTGGGATATATGTTGCATTTCCGGGTCTTATCATGGTCACTCGGTTGATTGCACCCGACAATGCCCGTATGCCACCTGCAATGGAATAAAAACCATCATAAATTTGCTTTCAGCGTACAGAGGCAATTATTTATGATGTTTGGGTTTTGACTTATGGTTTTTATTCAACCACTATTGGGTGCGGTGATCCAATGGCTCATTGGTTAACATCCGCCCTTAACAATGCTTGCACAAGTCATTGACTACAAGTTTGGTTTCTAATTTTTTTTTCATTGTCACTTGCAGACAGAACCTCAACTCAGACTTTACAGATTCTGCCTTGGGGTCATCAGATAAATCGCCGCTGCCATATGGAAACTTCCAATTACGCGATACGACCGTTCAATCGATACTAAATCATCCACGGTACGGTCCAAAGTAAGTCAGCACATTTTTGCATTGCACATAGTTTAAATAGATTAATCCGCGTTCGTAGGTCACCGTTAGGTTCAAATATGTATACATACCTTAAGTTTGGACTTCCACGGGTTTTCCCCCCAAATGCTGGTTCACAGAGATCACATCGACCTGGTCCGGGACCGGGGCGAGGCCGAGTTAATCGTGGATTTCGAGATAGTTCAGGACCAGCGGCTGGGTCCTCTGGATACGACAGTAGTGACAATGAAACAACTAGGAGTAGATTGCCACCAAATTTAAGGTAATTGTGTTTGGCATCTTGCATTCAACCTTATCGTAATCTGCAATTTTAGAAAATACCGCAGTGAGTCAGATTTTAGAGCCATTGGAGGAATGGCAACACCCCGTCCCGATTCCAGAGCTCAGGGAGTTCCAATCGCTGCACTGCGACAGGCCAACAGTCGAGCTAGCATAGCTGGTAAGTTATCTTTAAATCGATGTGTCAAACTTTTTAATCTTCTCAATTTTTAGTTGGAAATCACATCAACACTCATTATATTCCAAATGGAAAGCATTATGGAAATCGGTCACATAGTGAAGCAGACCTGCTGGGCACTGACATCGGTAACTATGGAGATTATGACTCTAGAACTTACACAACCAATCGCAGTCGAATGGAGCATCAACATCACAATCCGCATAGTTCGCACACGATGTCAAACCGAAAACATTCGAGCATGGGCCTTGTGTATCCAAATATTCAGGTGCATTGCTTGGATGTGAATCCGGGTCTACGTGGTGTATCGTTGCAGGCAAAGGCCGGTGATTTATTTGCAATAATGGCGACCTCTCAGCCTGAGGGTACTGCGCTAACAGAATGCCTAGCAGGGCTTAGAGACCGAGTTTCTGGTGAGATTCTTGTGAATGGCCAGCAAATCAATAGACGGGGCCTTCGGGAATTGTGTAGTTATGTGCCGGCTTTGGACTGTTCTTCGTTGGATCCTAGAATGAGCGTGCAGTGTACATTGAACTTTCATGCAGCGTTACGAGGACCGATTGATCGCAGCGACTTTAAAGAAAAGGTTTGTACATAAGCCTGATGCTTTTCTCCATACTTCTGTTCCAACTAAGCCAAAGAAAGTATTTTTAAGTTTATAGTAACAAAAGTTGTAACGTCGAAAAAATTCGTTTGCAAGGCTTTGTCTCCTTAAGGACATATGCAAGGCAATACCTTGTTATGTAACCCATAGATCTTAAAGTTAACTCATTTCATAAATATGCAAATCTTTGCATTCTTAAGGATAAAACTTGAACCTCGTCATTGTTGATTAACATTTGAGCTCTTCGGGGGATACGTTCTCGCACTGTTGTCTGATATTCTCATTAACAGCTTCCGAAGCCAATGATTTGTTCTCTTACAATTATCTGGGTCGTTCAAATCGGTCAATCTTGCCGTCCAGTACAAAACGCAAAAACGAGACTATCAGGACCTTATTTGATCTTCTTGAATAATAGGAGGATTCTCAGTGCAGAAATAAGAATAAATCTGGTCTGCCAGACACTTGCAGATGGGATACATTTCTTATTATACAAACTATATCCGTTCGTTTGAAAAAAAGTTCATAGCCTTTAACTGTACAGCACGGGTCTGATGATGAAGGTATAAAACTGTCAGCAGGAACAGGAAATAAAGATAGACGTCTGTCATCAGACGTAACTGCAAACTGTAAACCTAGAAAGATTAAGGCAATCCGTAGCAAGAGAGGTTTGCAAGAATATCAAGCAAAAATGTATGTTAACAAAAAATAACACCAATCATCTGCAGATATTTTTTCCTCTACAGAAGAATCATGTCCTTCTTGCTGAAAAACGCGATTCGACAACCGAACAATATTTATAAATTAAATTTTTTAGTTTTAAATTTCTCATAAGTGGTTTGCGATATAAACAAAAAATAAACGCGCTTTATTATGGTTCAGAAGATACAGTCTAAAACACCGCGAGGGTACGGAACCGAAACAATGTAAGTTTCTCTTTCCAAAGAGTCTCCTCGGAAGATGTGGTCGAAAGCTTGCTTTCAATCAAGTCTAATACAGTTGATATCAATGAGGTGCATCCAATGTTTTTGAAGGAAATTCTTCCTATTCTACTTCCGCATGTGACATTTATTGTAAACTCAATTATAACTTAATGTATAATTCCTGCTCAATGGAAAGACAAACCTTTACCCAAAAATGCTAAAGGTAAAGAATTCAGGCCAATCTCCATCCTTTTTTTTTTGTTTTTTTCAAATAGTGCTCAAGTGCTCAATGGATTGGAAGTACCCTTAAAGTGTTGTTTTTACACAGCACTAATAGAAGAAGAAGGGAGAGAAAGAAGATATCTTTCCCTCATATCTTTCGAAAGATTGATTAAAAAAAATTAATATCTACTATATATATATATATATAGTACATACAATAGTTGCCTGTAATATTTTTACACCGAAACAGTCCAGCTTTTGACAAAAACATAGTTGCATTACAGCTCTTTCAATTGTTACTGAAGCCATACGTAAAACTTTGTCTTCCTAAATTTTTCCAAGGCTTTGGACACTGTGGACCATAACATCCTTTGCGGAAAACTAAGTAAACTTTACAACTTTACACCATATGCCGTAAAATTATTGCCCTCATACTTCACAGAAAGGAATCATGCGGAAATGTTAAACAATAACCCCTCAGATTTCCTTCCAAAAGTCCGCGGGGTCCCACAGGCATCCATAATCGCTCCTTCTTTGTTCTCTTTATACATTAATGAAATCTCCTCTGTTATCAAGCAATGTTCCCTACAAATGTTTGCCGATGAGGTTCAGTTATTCATGAGCTGTCTTCTTGGTCTGGTCGAGCACTGTGCAAACTCTATTAATGAGGACCTTCAAAGATAAACGAACTAGTTACATTCTAATGGTTTGGTGTTAAATCCGGTGAAGTCTAAATGTATTGTTGTCTCCAAGATCACCCCTACTTTCCCCAAGTCATGCTAAACAATTCACCAATTGAGTATGCTGAGACTGAAAAGAACCATATTTAGTTCGTAGTTGACAAAACCTATGCAGCACTCCGTACTCTCTGGGCAGCACAATCTTTCATCACTCTCAAAATGCGTCTCATACTAGTCAAAACCCTTGTCATTCCTATATTGACGTATGGATGCGATATTCAAACTGTAGCTCTGAGAGTAAAAAGCATCTGAATGTCGCATTAAATAATGCAGTTCGGTATATTTTTGGACTACGAAGGTACGATCGGGTGTCCCATTTGTCGAGGCTCAAGCTTCGCACACTTAACTTATTCTCTGATAAACTTTCAACAAGCCAGCCACCGGCACTCTACGATAGCATAAGAAAGGTTTCCTCAGGCAGATCTTTTCAGCTCATCTATCCTCGATAGTCTTCTCTCTCGTCTAAAAGATAGTTTTTTGTTAACGAAACTCGCTTGTGGAATTCTTTGCCACGCAATATCCGAAGAATTGAAAACGCAACGAGACTTAAGATTGAGCTAAAAAAAATCCTTTTCTGAAAATCATTAAGTAAGTTAATTTTCTGTATAAAACTTATTTTAATTTTATTTTTCTTTATTATTTTGTCTCTTGTGGTAAAAGTAACTATCATTATTTTAATTATGTTATTTTATGGGCTTAGCGCAATTTAAAAGTTTTTGTATCTTGCTTGCATAAGCAGATCTTCAAAATGAATTTGATTTTGAATTTGAAAAAACAACTTCGATCCATAGATAATGTTACACACTTGCTATAAATACTGGACTACCTCAGGGGTATATGCTTTAACTACGTAGCTCGATACGATTTTAAGTTTTGTTGACTATATATGATCTTAGTCGAACACATTACATGCAGGCTGGAGCAAAAGTAATCTCATGATGTGAATTATAATTTTTGTGGATTGTTGTGGTAAATGCGAGATTCAAAAAGGTCCTCAAATCTGACGCTGTGACCAGCCAGTTCAAATATTCAAACGAGAAATCACACGGCCCTGTGAATAGACGCCGTTCGCAAAAGTTGTAGCACATTCACTTTATGACATTACTTTTGCCCCATTCTTTTCTTAATGTTTTTTTTTAAAGGAATACGAATAGAGCTCTTGAAAGGGATCGTACATACATATTTTGATGTTGAGTATTTTATTCAAAATTCGCGTTTTGCGTGCCAAACTTATTAAGCACTACGCCCAATTCACGGGGCTTAGAATCGTTCAAGTGGCTCGGGCTTTGTAAACTCGATACTACGCGTATCGGTAAGATATAGCCTCTGTAGAGATGCATCTGACAAAGGACCCAAATTTATCGATTCGACGCCATTCTTAGCAGATCGACCTCTGCTCGTCCACTTCGTCGTTGTGGAAGATAGTGAGAAAAGAACTTGGCCTACTGGTGCAGCTATTGACGCGAGTGAACCATCTTATGCATGGTGCGTTCCTTCAACTAGAAGTTTAATCAAATTCCTCACGTCGAATCATCCTTGATGACGAGGCTCATTTCTGGTGAAAGGTAAACAAGCAGATTTGTCATATTTGAAGTGAGGAACCTCCCACCGCCTAGGTCATGTGATTTGACTTCCTTTATTCCACTGCGCTGCATTTTGTGAGAGAATGCCAAATCACTGGTGCATGCCCATAAACCAGCTTCAATTGGTGATTTAAACGAAACAAATTCTGAAATAAGGCAGAATATGTTGAAAAAAGTGATTCAAGATTGGATAAGTTGGCATTCATAAGACGCAACTGCGGGGGCAACTCGAATTCCTAAGATTCTTAAGATCTAGTTCAACCAACGATTTGTTCATTTTGCAACCGCAGGACGGATATACTTTATTGCAGAAACAGAAAACTTTGGAATTCTGCTCCACAAGATATATTTACAGCAACGATTAATCTTCAACTTTTCAGAACGAAAGTTAACAGCGATCTGTTGGTACTGTGGGCGTTGTTCCAGATAACTATATAATTAACGGCTGATAATTGTGTGATTTTGGATCCTGAGTTATAAGTTTGATCGTCGGACTGCTGAACAGGAGCTCCCGGGCTTAAATGCGCGAAACGACGTTTAAATTTTTATTGCGGGCAAATTGTACTGAGATTGATATCGCCACGCATTCTTTACCTTAATGATTTGACAGATGCCCGATGCTCATCATCACCACCACCATACTTGCAATCAGAGCCCATAAGCAGCAGCGAATTAGATTAGTTCTCGTAAAATAGCGACTACGAGCATAAATCTAAAATAAAGCGTAATTATATTAAATATAAGCATTTTTTTTGTAATCGGTAATGCTGAGGACTTTAGCAAGAACTTGAATATTCTGTTTACTATAAAACTGATTGTAGACTGACTAGCAATATAACAATTTTTCACACATTATCAAATTTAATAATATAAATCGGATTTCCTTTCAGATGGATATCCTCATTGAAGACCTCGGACTGACGACCTTCCGCGCATCAAACATCTCCTCTCTTACACATTCGGAGAAGCAAAGGCTTAGCGTGGCCAGTCAGTTGCTAGCTCAATCTTCAATACTTATCCTGGATCAAGTTACCAGCAATATGGACATTTTCGACACATTCTTTCTGGTCGAATACCTTCGACAATGGTGCAGTGGCGGACGTATAGTCATAATGACTCTTCAACCGCCCACCTTTGAAATTCTCTCTATGTGCTCTGGCGTTCTTCTTCTGTCTGGCGGTAGGACGGTTTTCTCAGGCAGCAGATCGGACCTACCCCGACACATGGGCACATTAGGTTACCCATGTCCACCATTTAAAAATCCAGCAGACTATTACTGTGAGTCTTTTCGATGAGTGCTGAATCATTTCATGTTTAAACTCAAATTCAATACATTTTTAGTGGATTTGGTGACACTTGACGATTTGTCTGCAGCGGCCATGCTGGAATCATCAGCACGTATTGAGTCTTTAGCAAACTCTTGGGATCAGATTAATGCCGAGCCTCCACTGGCTGCGCCTCCTGCCTCTCTACCGGCTTTTACGCGGAAAGCAGGTTTCATGGGACAGACAAAAGCCTTAGTTAAGCGATTTGCAGCTTACAAACAACCAGGATCGCTGCTCACTTGGATAAGCAAGCTCATTGCTGCCGCAGTTCTGTCACTATGTATTGGTTGTATATTTTGGGATGTGCCTGCTTCAGATCCTCAATTGACGTATAACGATCGGTTTGGTTATCATCACTGTATTATGGCACTGGCTTATTGGCCACTCCTTATGCTAACGATTAGGGATGCACAAGAGGATCGCAAGCACGTTGAACGAGACATACGACTGGGCTTGTATTCCAGAGAGCTGTACATAACAATACAGGTATTTGTTTTTTAAATAATTATATCAATTTTTCTATTTTTCATTTTCGATTTTCAACAGTGTTTCCTTGGCTTGTTTCCAAGTTTGTGCATTTGGTTAGCTTACCTCCTACCCGCACATAGTATGGCTGGCCTATACACTTATTCCACCAGTAGCGATACGGGGATATACTTATATATGGGTAAGCTTCAGCAAGGAAAACGTTTAAAGTTAGCAAATATATCAACTATCAATTCTAGGGTACATGCTTTTGTATTTAACGGTCATACAGACCTTAGCACTTCTATGTGCTCATCTGTTACCAACGAAGACTTCTGCAACAGTGCTGAACACTCTGATAACACTTGGATTAACGTCGGTCGGAGGATATGCAATACATTCGAGAAATCTCTCAAAATTTTGGTCTTGGCTGCAGTTTATCTCACCAGAAAAATGGCTCCTACCTATTTTAGTAGCGGACGAGTTTAGTCCCGAGACGTTAGCGAATTCTGCTGGGCTTCAATTGTGTCGCAATAAACAGGTAACTGAGGATCTCATTCGCTCAAAATAATATATATTCACACAAAATATTTTACATATTTCAAGGTTCAACATCAGGAGATAATTGTCCAACAACCGTGTCCTCCTCCAAATGGAACTCAAGTGCTAGTCGATTATATGCTTCTGCCAGAGCACCATGTCCTCGATCCGTCCAACATGGAAGAGACAACATTATTTGCCCTGATCATCGCATCTGTAATACTCTTCGTCTTTACATTTCTTATATTTAGTTTCAACTGTAGGAGAATCTTTCAACGTGGACAAAGAAAGTCATACTAAAGACTGCCGCGGTCGGCCCTTCTGTTTCATTAAACAATTTTTAGATGTATTTACTCACAGGAAAGACGAGAACAAGACGAATGACCTAACTTAAGACCGGTTAAATAATATAATTATCTTTTTACATTATTTATTTGTTTTATTTTTTTTTTAATTCTGTTGTTTAAACTTTTGGATGTGCAGATAATGGTGTTTAGATTGTCGAGAATATGCACATGCAGATATCACGACAATTTATTTTTATGAAGTGCCACTCAAAAATAAAAGATCCAAAGTTCCAAGTACGTTGATATCTAAAAATTGAACGTGTTTAAAAAACTCATGTTCGCAAAATCAGGGAAGATATTTCTTCTTCATTCTGTCAACTCCTGCAGCGATCCCTTTATGCGATGATCAATCTTGTGTGCTTTGCGCCTATGGGACAGTAGCCTGTTAGGAGACTAACGAAGATGCAAAGCTCTTCCGTGATCATGTTCTTTAAAGGAACAGAACAAAAAATTCCTCCCAAAAGTGCGGTTCTTTCCGCAAGATTCAATACTGCCTTTGTTGCGAAAGTTTATCTCATGGGCCACCTGTGGTACGATAATCTTTTTACCTTGTAACTTATATGATACCAAGATCAAATCTGCAATTTAAAGCTCTTACTTTACCTTTACTCGAAAATAATCGAATCCTCGTTTTTCCAGTGCAAACACAAAAACCACACGCCATATGTTTGTCCAGCGCTTAAGTCCTGGAAATGTTTATACTACTACTATAAGGAGCCACTTTCCACTCCCGAATATGAAAACGTCATCATCGCAACTTGTGAAAATTTACTTAAGTTTTTGATGAATGCTGCATAGCTGGGAAAATAAAGGAAAGTCCTGTCGATCTTTATGGTCGAGACAATAGTTTTGGCCCACGTTATTTTCTGGTCTGTATGGATGGAATTATAAGCCATACCACTGGAAATAGAGTTAGTAACCGCAGCACTACATATGGACACGACAACAACAGCACTTGCTACGGAACCGTATAACCGCACCAGTTATATAGCAAAGCGTTAGTATCATGACATTAACCTTGTATTTATCTAGGCATAATACTGGCTATAAGGCCAAGCACTGGCTGAAATAAATCAAAGGTCGGTCAAACGAAAACACATGCTGCAATATTTGGGCGAACAGCATTTCGAAAGCTCTACCGTGACCCAAAAACCGGATCTGTTTTATTTTTTCGCCATAGCCATATCTGCTTGGCTATCAGAAAACATATTTTTTCTCATTGAACCGAGGTTTTTTGTTAGTGGAGCCCGTGTTGCGTTAAAAAGTAGCCGGAGCCTACAGAGAACGAGAGATTCTGCGCTGTGCATTCTCCATTCACAAACGCCAACAATGTTTGGAACCAGTACCGCGACATCATCAAGGACGTAGCCGAGACAACACTACGCTACCAGTCATCACCCAAAAAGGTGTGATGATGATGACGGCAAAAGGTGACAGGGCAGCGAAGAAAGAGTACCGATCCAGAAAAATGGAGAAAAAAAAATTCTACGTAAGAAGAAAAGGGCCTACGCAGCCTCCCAGCTCAACGAACTCGAAGAGTCCCGCAATAGAACACCACACGATTGTTTTTCAGAAAAGCCAGGAGCATAGGAAATATGAGATGTATTTAAGCAGCATTTTCTGCAGCTGCTTAATGTGCATCAGGTGGAGTGATAGGGCAAGAAGAAAATCCGCGCCCAGTCGATACAGAACCCCCCCCCCCCCCCCTTGTTTGAAAGAGTTTCTACAAAACTTTGAACCTGCCAGTAGTAGCCGAATGCTGTGCAATGAGCAGGAAGGCAGAGCAGATTTTTAGCTCTTTCGAGAGCAATAGAGGAGAAGATATAAGCGCGAACTCTCTGAGCTGTATCAAGATGTGAATGTAGTCCAAAAAGTCTAAATACGACGACGATGGACAATAAAGATTCAGCGAAGAGGATCTTCGAATCACAGCTCACAGGTTTCAAGACGACAAGGAAGACCGAACCTCCGTTTTAAGGCCCAAATGATCGGAGAATCCACAGCGCTTGCTTGAGATCACTGGAAGAAGCGTGCCCGGCGATCGACAAGAGTGGAAGGTGTCTCAGGCAGACTTCTCACGGGTCGGAGCCCGTTAAGTTTTTAACCGCGAGGATCTGTCTGAGAGACACTTAATTGATTTGAATATCGATATTAATCATTTATTAATATTATTATTATTATTATAACTTTATTAATAGATAAGTAAATTAAATATTAATAACAGAAGTTTGTAGCACTGGCTGCTAGGGCCTTCGGCTAGCTGGTAAAAAGAGAAGTTAGATTTTATTAACAAGATCGATTTCTAACATGAGATTGAAAACGCTTTTAACGTTTTTATCGTTTGGGGCACTTAAAAGTTGTTTGAGATTTTGTCCGGATATTTGATGACAGATTTTGTTGACTTTATTGCAGTTCAATAGGTGCGTTACAGTTAAATTAGGCCTTTCTTCACAAAAATGGCAAAGCGGTGGAGATTCTTTGGTAAAAAGGTGTTTATGTGTGATATTAGTGTGGCCCATCCTGAGTCTTATAAAAGTTTTAAGCATCCTAATAGAAACGTTCCTTGGATAAATGGTTTTTTCAGCTGTGGGGTTAAATTCCTTGTAGAGGTGTTGGTATTCTGTCCAGCAGGTTCTTCTTCTACATTCATCAGTTGAGATGATATGCTTTTTTATATCTTTCTTATTGTAAATGTAGAAAGTTTTGAGGGGCTCCATTAATGCTGATTTGGCAGCTGCATCTGCGAACTCGTTGCCCTTAATGCCAGCGTGTCCGGGGATCCATGCGAGTTTTAGATTGCCTCTCCTAGAGGTGAGTTTGTCGCGGATGATTTCGATGATGTTGGAAGAGTTATTGATGTTTTTAATAGCGATGATTGTGGACAGGCTGTCTGTAAAAATTATGGTTTTTTTGTTGCTAGCCATCTCAATAGCTTTAAGGATGGCAAAGGCTTCGACTGAGAAGATTGATGCGAAGATAGGTAGGAGACCCTTGGAGATAACAAACCCATGTTCGTCGGCAATAGCGAATGATGTCCCATTTGTTGTTTTGGAACCATCAGTAAATAAAAGATCCCATCCAAGGCGCTTATAATTCTCAGCTAATTCGAAAAAGATGGCTTTGTATATGTCGTTGTTGGTTGTATTTTTGGGAAATCTTGTCAGGTCAGTGATAATACTTTTTTCAGCCAGAAACCAGGGTGGAAGTGATGTTTTGTTGTTTTGGATAACTATTGGGATATCCAGGTTTTCTGCGGATGAAATTGCCTTCGCTATCGCTGAAATATATTTTGGCTTTTTCTTTCTTTTTAATATTTTTTTGGCATCGTTTTTAATAGGAGATATCCATGGAGAGTTGATTTTGTGTATTATTTGCGAGGGTAATGAATCAATCTTCTCAGTAATTTGGGGTAAACCCGCCTCGGTAAGAAGATTTTTTATCGGTGTTGTTGGAAAGGCTCTCATGCTGGACCTTACTGCTCCATGAAAAGGTGTAGAGATCAGTTGAATGCAGGATTTTGGGCATTTTCCATAGATTGATAGGCCATACTCAATTTTTGATAATACAATGGATTTTATAATGTTAATGATAGTATTTATATTACATGAGCTATTTTTAGAAGACAGATATCGAATAATATTTACTCTGGAAGTTAAACTTTTCTTAATATATGTACAGTGATTGCTAAAGTTAAACTTAGAGTCAAATATAAGACCAAGTATTTTAGTGTAATTAACATTAATTACTACATTGTTATTTACATGGACTGAAACATATTTTGAACAGTTGATCTTTTTACAAATGTGTAATAGTCTACATTTATTTATAGAAATTTTCGAACCTGATGTGTCACCCCATTTTGACAAGCTAGTAAGTATGTCCGAAAAGATGGTACCCATTAAAGTTAAATCTTTGCATTTGGAATATAGAATAAGATCGTCTGCATACAGTATATGGCAGATGTTGTGCCTCACAATAATGTTACTAATTTCATTAAAGGCGATAATGAAAAGGACGACCGATAAAGGAGATCCTTGTGGAATGCCGTTTCGCAGGTGGTGTGTGCCAGAAAAGACAAAGTTGGTTTTTATACGAAAACGTCTATTTGTGAGAAAGGAAGTAACATATTTGAGCATTTTTGGCCCAATTTTCCATAGGACAAGTTGTTTTAAAATAACATGTACACCAATGCGGTCGAAGGCTTTTTCAAAATCAATGCTGAGAATTGATGCATGGTTCTTTTCTGAGAGGGTCGAGGAAATATATTCATCTAGATGCAGAAGTGCGTCTATAGTGCTTCTCCCTTTTTTAAATGCTACTTGGTTCTTGTTTAAAAGTCTTCTATTCTCGAGAAACCAGAAGAGTCTCCTGGCAATAATCTTTTCCAAAATTTTGGCAGTGCAGGGAAGGAGAGATATAGGCCGGTACCCTTGTATGGTGGAGTGATCCTTGTTGGGTTTTGGTATGGGAATTATATTTGCCACTTTCCATGATTGGGGGATCGTACCTTCTTTAAAAATTTGGTTATATAAGTCCAATAATTTTGTCTTTAGGGCTGAAGGGGCGTTTTGCAACATAGCGTATGATATACGATCAAAACCTGGGGTTTTTCCTTTGGCAGATATCAGACAGCTTTCTAACTCTATCCAATTAATGGGTGATTCAATGTGAATAGCAGACGGGTCAATAATGTAAGGCGGACATGGATTTGTTAGTACTGAGTGCTTTTCACGGATGAAGTCGGGGTGAAAATTGGAGTCATCACCTGAGGATTCCCAAGATTTTGCGAAAAATTCGGCAATCTGTGTTGGACAAGTAATCGTATCGGTGTCAGTCTTAATAACTTTTATAAGGGGAGGTATGTACTGGCCAGTGAGTGTTTTGATATCGGTCCAAATTTTTTTTGGAGTGGAGCTTGGATTAATATCCCTTGTAAATTTCTCAAAACAAACGATCTTGCGTGCCTTTGTGGCCTTTCTAAATTTGGCGTTGGCTTTGCGATATAGGACAAGGTTGGAGTCTGTAGGGGCTTTTTTAAACAGTCCCCAAGCTTTTTGTTTTTCGTGGCGGAGGACACTTATTTCTTTGGTCCACCATGGGACGGACTTGTGGTATGTTTTTTGTTTTGTTTGGGGGATTGTTTCATTCGCTGCAGATCGTAAAATCTTTTGTAGGATAGCGGCTTCTTTATTGATATTGGGAGAGGATTGTCTCCTAGAAATTTCCTTGGATATTTTGGATTGAAAAAGATCCCAGTTAGCTTTGTCCAATATGAATTTTTGTTGGTGTTTTCTTGGGGTAATGTTGGAACCAAGTGTTACAGTGGTAATAATAGGGAAATGGTCGCTACCATGAAGATAGTCAGAAACAGTCCAAGTGGAGTTTGGGATAAGACAGGGTGATATGAGGGTTAGATCAATATGGGAGGACGTCTTATGGGTGGAAAAGTGGGTGGGTCGACCGTCATTCAAGATTGCAAGTCCAGAATTTAAAATAAAGCGTTCGACTATTTTGCCGCGTTTGTTATATGAATCTGATCCCCAGGATGGGTTCCATGAATTAAAATCTCCGGTTAAAATGACAGGGGTGTTAATATTGTTCAAGATATCATCGAGATCGCTACTCGAAAATGTTTGATCAGGTGGTATGTATATAGAAATCACTGTGAGCTTTGATTTGAGAACTATTTCGACTGCTTTTGCTGATATTTGTGAGTTAATATTGAGGAACTGGTGGGGGATGGACTTATGGACGAGGAGGCAGGTGCCTTGTTTTGAAGAAGCGATCGAGTTAAGATTATGAAAGTAAGCGGAGTATTGTTTGGGAGGGACAGGGTGGAGATTGTATTTAACATGGGTTTCTTGTAGGGATATAATGGAAGGGTTGAGGTCATTAATAAGTAATTGCAGCTCGTGGCAATTATTAAAAAAACCGTTGAGGTTCCATTGTAGGACCTTAAGTAGTGATTTCCTTGTTGGAGGAGGGATTTGTAAATTATAATGCAATTGATGATGCAGAGGGGTCGAGTGGAATGAGTTTTGTGGATGATTGTATTGACACCGCGGCACAGTTGTTGCATCGCGCGAACCTGGTAAGGGGTTCAAGCGATTCAGCCACTGAGCAGCAGAGTCGGACTGTGTTAGGGAGTTATTATTGTATATCATCATCTTGGATTAAGTTGGTCGGATTTAAAAAGTATTGGTTATTTTTGGTAAGGGTTTGTGTTATTTTAGATATAGGCGATTCAATTGATTTAGTAGTGTTGTCAAATGTTGTATTTGGTGGGTTGGTTGGGTTGTGTTTATTTGTGCCATAATTCGATTGTTGTGTTTCTAGACAGATTTGCGTTTGAGACATGTCGGGGTGGGTTGAAATGTGTTGGGTATTGATTAGGTTTGAGTTAGTTGAGGGAAATCGAAAGTTAAGTACAGTGGGTTGGTTTATGGTGTTAATGGGAGTATTGAGGGGAATTTTAGAAGACGGGTTATCTTTGTGAGCGATTGTAGGAGACGCGTCGACTGGGTTAGGTTTGGCCAGAGAGTTACTTGTTGGTGTGGCTGCGGGACCCGGGGTGAGTTTAGATGTATGGGGGGTGTTTGTTGTGGTAGGTTTGTTTTGGATTCCACCGTTATTTAAAGAAGAAGCAGGCAATTCACCTTGAAATGCACTTTTTGCAACTGTAGAAAAGGTCTTGGAAAGGATGGGGGCCGGGTTTTGGTCCCGAAATATTTGTTTGGCTTCTGCCATACTACACTTTTTAATGGTTTTGATTTTTAACACTTCCTTTGCTTGAAGGTAGCGTTTGCAGGTTCTGGACGAGGACGGATGGTTTTCTTGGCAGTTGGCACATGAAACACGTGTACATTGTTCGGGATTATGTGGTGGAAGGTTGCAAGATCCGCAAGTGGGGTTGTTTTTACATCTTTTAGTAGTGTGTCCCAGCAATTGGCAGTTCTGGCAACGCATAGGGTTGGGGAAGTATTCCCTGACTCTTGCATTATACCAACCAATATTAACCGAAGTTGGAGGACGGAAGAGATCGAAAGTAAGCAGGACGAGGCCGGTGGCGCGTTGGTTGCCTTCTACGGTCTTTTTAAATTTAAATGCATCAGTCACACCTTGTGGTTTCATCTCCTGAATGATTTCGGTTTCGGGCACGTTAATAAGGCAGGGTGCGTAGACTGTACCTTTTGACGAGTTTAAATTTGTGTGTAGTGATACCGAGATAGGGCAGAGGTTGGATAGTGTTTTTTGCTTAAGGAATAGGTCAGCAATTTTTTGTGATTTGGCCAGAACCAGAAGGTTCCCATCGCGTAGTTGGGTAATATTGTCATAGCCAGTACTTATATTGTCGATTGCTTTTTTGAGTAGAAAGACGCTAAAGGATGAGAGTGGTTTTTCTTCATTCGATGAGGAGATAATAACAAATTTTGGGTTATTGGACACTGAATGCGTTGGTAGCAGATTGTTTATGGAGTCATTATTATTAATTGGGACGTAGTTTGGTTTTTTTCTTTTATTTTGTTTGGGTTCGGCTAGCGAGTCTATATCGAGCCCGCTAAACCGGTTGCCCGGAGAAACACGTGGCCCAGAGGCCATGGGATGGTTTTCACTGTACACTTGTTTCTTGTTTTTTTTTTTTTTTTTTTGTAACTGAGAGAAATGACACGGAGAAAAAAAGTATTATTGTTATCAATCGAGATAACGGGACTCTATTGGGAAAAGTGCCGGAGAACGCAAGCAGAGAAACGATGTTGTCTCGACGAGTGTTAGTCGGTGACTGCATTTATTAATATATATTATTATATTATACCAATTATATTTTTTTAAAAGACTCCTGCTGATATCTATGTTCCCATCTCAAGTCCGTCAGCAGCGTAGTTTGTCTTATTAGGTGTAAGGATAGAGTATTTCATCACTAAATTAGTGTCAGCCACTGTTAAGTGTTAATGCATATCCGCAGATCAATTTTTTAGAAGGCGGAACATTTTTAACCGAATGTTGCGCGATAAATAGACAGCTGAGCAGATTTTGGGAACCTTCACAAGAAAAATAAAACAACACGAAAATACTTCGATATCTAGGAATAGGCCACAATGAGCGGAGAGCAACAATGCTCCAGCTAGAAGTGCCTTTGAATTGCAGCCACCAAAAAATTAACAAGGTACCGTCAAGTTTGAAAAGCAGATTTGGCTCAGACTAAGATCACCAAAGGGTTGACGCCTTGATAAGTAAACAAGGATTTAATTCTATTCAATGACATGCATTCTAATGTTAAATTAACAAAAAAACAGATTTCGTTGAAACAAAACGTGTTCCATTTCGCCAGCTGTCCAGAGAATTATTTAATCAGTCCGTAAAATAATGAATTGATTAAGGTTTACCGGCTTAAAGCTTTATTTTTTAACAACCTACATATGTTTTTGCCCCCATTGCAATACGCTCACGTATTTGAATGTAAAGCCCTTTTTAACGATTAATAAAATTTATATGAAGATTTGTAAGTATTTTTTTATTTATTCACTTTTATTTTGTTTCATATATTCGATTTCTTTATATTCATAGAATTTATATATAATAGAAAAAAATGCATTCATTTGCAAGCCTAATGGTGAAATAATCTCAGATTAGTATGTGCCAAAACGATTCCATGTTCATCACAAGCGTTAGTAACGGCGGCATCATTTGTAGATCCAGCTGGACTACCAATATAAGACACTCCACTCTAAAATGAAATTACAAATCAGATCTTTTAAAGCAAGCTGTGCCTAAGAAAACATACCAGTCTTGCTCGATCGATATTGTCTCTGAATGGGAAAAACGCATCTGAGCCCAACGCAACTCCTTTCAGCTGTTTCAGCCACTCAACTTTTTCTTCCGGTCTCAGCAGTTCCGGAACTACATCGAACCTTAGAATCAATGAGAAACGATCATATTCGTGTTAAAGTTACACACAAACAAAATAGTTAAGCTTACATAGATGCAAATTGTGTAAGAGGCATATCCTTGCCTACAGTGTCATTTACAAAATTGTCAATCGCGTTTGATATATCAGCACGTTTCACTCCAGTCTTGAATTTCATAGCAGCCACTCTTGGATGTTGTCTTAGCCACCAATTGTCGGCCTTATCTCCAGCCAAGCGCGTACAATGAATTCTCGATTGCTGTCCAGCACCAATCCCAATAACTTGGCCATCTTTCGCGTAGCATACCGAGTTACTTTGAGTGAATTTCAATGCAATCGTTGCAACAATCAAGTCCCGAATAGCTTCTCTGGTCATGTTTTTATTCTTTGAAACGATATTTTTGAATAGGCTTTCATCAATAACGGCATCATTGCGCTTCTGTTCCAAGGTAAGCCCGAATAACGTCTTTCGTTCAATTGAAGTTGGTTCATAATCAGGATCCATCTAGAAAGTGAAATAAGTTGGAAGTAGAAATTTTTTATATGACTTTGATTTTACCTGTAAAATGCAGTAGCTGCCATTTTTCTTCTTTTTAAGAATTTCCAAAGCTTCTGGTGTATAGCCCGGGGCAATTATACCGTCTGAAACTTCACGAGAAATGATTCTAGCCGTTATTACATCGCAAACATCAGAAAGAGCTACGAAATCCCCGAATGAAGACATTCGATCTGCACCTCTCGCCCTTGCATAAGCTGTGGCTAATGGAGTTAAGACTTCATACAAATCATCGACCATACACAGTTTTGCTTGTTCCCTGCTCAATGGATTTCCCACTGCAGCACCGGCTGGAGAAACATGCTTGAAACTCGTAGCCGCTGGCATGTTAAGAGCTTTTTTCAGCTCACGCACCAGCTGCCACCCATTAAGTGCATCACAGAGATTGATAAAACCCGGAGCGCTGTTTAAAACTTGCAACGGCAGCTTCTCAAGATTCGTGAATAACTGGGCGGGTTTTTGATGGGGGTTCATCCCATAACGAAGATTTAATTGTGAGCCACCAGCTGAATACTGTTTACGGAAGTAATCGGATATTGCCTCGTCGTAGATTGCAGTATGTGTAAACGCCTTTAGGGCTAGAAATTGTCTACAGATGAAAAAGTAACCATCTCATATTTACTGTCATTTTATCTGGGAATGCGAAAAACTAACTAACCTTGTTTCCAGTGTAGTGTCTTGCGTTTTAGAGATTTCTTCAATAACCTTTCCGTAATCACCGACGTCGCAGATGACCGTCACGCGTTCATGATTCTTTGCGGCCGCACGAAGTAATGTGACTCCACCAATATCGATGTTCTCAACAGCGTCAGCGACCGTAACGCCGGGTTTGGAAACTGTCTCTACGAATGGATATAAATTGCACACCACCAAGTTAATGGGTTCGATGTTTTGCTTGCTAAGGTCGTTTAAGTCGCTTTCCGTCAACCTTAATACACAATTTCTCAATGATTGCTTTCGAAAGTAACTAAGAAATCATACCTTGACAAGATTCCGCCATGTACAGCTGGATGCAGTGTCTTCACACGTCCTCCGAGCATTTCTGGTGCTCCGGTAATGTCAGACACATCCCTTACAGCTAGCCCGGCATTGCGCAAAGCGGTAGCAGTTCCACCGCTAGCTATAAGTTTGAAGCCCAATGAAGTCAAACTCTTTCCAAACTCAAGTAGTCCTGATTTATCAGAAACACTTAATAAAGCTAGTAAGGAGAATTTCAATAAATAAAAAGACGTGTCCTTTTCATGAAATCAGAAACATACCCAACTTTCCTGTCATCTTGAGTAAATCCTGTAAAAAGAGTTGTAACTGATTAACGTCGCCTCAATAAATGAAAATGATTATCAATCGAAATTTATTGAATGCAATGCAATCCAATTTCCTTGCATTTTCAATAACATAAATATTTGCAGCGAGATGAACTTTTGATAACTTTGATAACATGTATGGAAACATTTGCGTAAGTAGCGCAACGATTATCTCCTGAAGGTATTCGTGGGTAGTGTTTTTTAATTTTTTATCAGCTGAATACGAATAGAGCCAGATATAGGGCGTCTTATAACGAATACTGTTACCCAAGCAATCAAAACATTTACACTTCGATCTCAGATGTCGCTATTTTATTTTTTAACAACTGGTGCAAGCGGAATATGTTTATTTGTATAAAAATAAGCTAGCTACATTTATTTAATAACACTAAGATGGGAATCTTAATTTTCACCTTGTGTGCCATCGAAGGTGAGGTTGCCCTTACAGTTTTGGGGTTCAGGTGTAACTTCAAAGACTCTCCGGACTGAAACGTTGTTGTTCTAAGTCGTTGTACCCGAAACCTTCTGGCTAGATCTTTATCCTAGTGCCACCAGCTTCATGAAGGGTAGGCATTTTCGTTGAGTTTGCAAAATGTGCTTATTTTATAACATAAGTTTATCGTTCGTAGACGATATTAGTTAGTGGGCAGGTCCAAGCCCCGGATTTGCACGAATATAACGCCCAGACAAAAATCACTAATAAAATTTCCTGATTCAAGATATTTCATTATTAGATGATTTATCAAAGTTTTGTCAGTGCAAAGAGAAAAATGGCCACTTCTTCGTTTGAAATTCAACCGATGATGCCGTAGGCTTTGTCCTTTACCATTAGTAACTTCGTCGCTTAGTAGAGCGCAATGATGAACCCTGTGATAAAACGTTTCTGAGTTTTATGGCTAGTTCGTTAACTTTTTTTCATAGCCTTCGTATTATTCCCAAATGAGAAAAAAACTGTTTGCGGTGTTGAAAACATTGCCAGACTAGCATTAATTTCATTTCAAAGGTTTTATCTGGTTAAATTTTTCTTCGACTGAGGAATTGCTTCTGTCTGAAGCTTTTCAACTTTCGCCTGGATATGCAATCCTTTCCAATATAATAAAATAAGACACTCCCGCGCAACTCATTCAATTCACCGTCCAAGCAAAGGCAGAGAACAACAATCAGCTCGTTGCACAGAGAAGTAGGCTCGTGACGAGTTTTGCATTCCTGTGCAGACGGTTTATGCAAAGTCAAAACTCAAAGGTAAGGAAACTGTTTAAGCTAACAAATCTACTTTATTCCGGCAATTTAATAAAAAAAAATCAAAACGAAGAAATATGTGCGACACTTCAAGACGAGGGAACCGAACACCTTAATAATTCGCCACAGACTTTCAAGTCGAGACTCACCATCTATCTCTTCATCGACTTCAAAGCCGCATATGATAGCACTCATCGTCTTGAGATCAACAAAGCGTTGGCCGAATTCGTGATCCCGTCAAAATTAATTCACGGTACAATGTGCAATTCGGAAAAAGTTCCTCCGAACTATTCCAAACTGCACCAGATAGTGCACAGGGCAGGTGTAAACACGAAAGGCACTATCTTCAAAAAATCTGTCCAGCTGCTGGGATATGCAAACGATATCGACATCATCGGCCGCTCTCAGAGCGCCGTCATAGAGGCTTTTGGAGAGCTGGCGAAACGAGTTGGCCTTGAAGTAATGTTTTCGTTTACTTCAAAAACGATTGGATGTTAATTGGAAGGAACAGTTTTCGAAAGTGTGATACTTCTTGTTGAGGACGCCATATCACTGTCTTTTGGGAAACCAGAAAAATGTAGTTTTTTTAAATTACAAATACGCGTTGCTCTAGCACTGCTCTCATCTTAATATCGTTACAAGTCTTAATCTGGCATTAATCATTCATTATAGAAAACTGGAAACATTGAGATTTATTTTGCAAAATGGTATTGGAGGCAAGCTTAGTAACAATCTTTTTCGAGACTGGCCGCTTAGTATAACAGGTGATTGACTGAAAATGATATGCGTGTCCTTTCATCTAATTCTGATGGCTGATCTACTTCCTTTCAGCGTCCAGAAGTGAAGAAAGGCTGGGTAAGTCATGTTAGCAAAACTGGTACCTTATTATTAAATGCACCTTCTGATGTCTTCAGCAGAAGTGAACATTGGGATAATTCCGTCAGGGTCATTCCAATTCGCGTTCAATCAGAAAAATCTGCAAGTATTTTTGTAGGAAAATGGTATATTGGTTGTGCGGGACCAACCAGCAATCAAAGAATTATTTTTTAATTGATATATCGAGTTAGGAAGTTTATTAGTGAATTTAAAATTTACACAATCCAATACAAGCTGTCATATATCATGCATCCATCCTCCGGAAAACAGACAAGAGTTTATCCTGTATTTTGCATTTTCTTAACCAGATTTGGAAACTGTTTGCAATTGGATTGCAATTGCAGAGGAGGCTATTTTCCGTCCTTTTTTTTGTTTTCAAATCAATAACAAAAAATAACTATGATAAAGACTCAAAAAAAAATATATAAACATCCGAAGATAAGTTCGAATCATTATATTAACCGCAGCGAGGTATCCATTTACAATGTGGATACCTCGTTATTGACTTCGAATATGATTTCTCAATGCTAAAAGCAGCATATCAGGTTACCAAATTCCCAATTGATTCACAAATTCACTTATGAGAAGGATTATCAGTTCCACAAAAATAAATACAAGTGTTGTTAACATTTTACCTTGGATACCCTTTGAGCACCATTGATCGACATTCTCTTTCTATTCTGTCTTTAACAAGGACAATGATTATTCATGGCGAATAATGAGGATGGACTACGTATCGCTAAATCCATCCACTAACCTGTAAAAGATCAGTCAAATACACAAATAATAGGGTGCATCCCTATGAATTTATTTAAATAAGTTCGAAGGAAGCGCGTCTGCATTCGTGAATTATGCTTAATTGATGTTACAATTTATCTCTTGAACAAGTGGTTGTTGCGACAAAGGCGCAATTCGACTAGTATTTCATGAATTATAGTCTTTAACTTCATGCGCACTTGGCAAAAAATTTAATTTAAAAAATACTAAACCTGAATGTGTAGGATGAGAAACTTGTTGTCTAGTGGAATTAAGATCACTTAATGAATGGATTCCGTGCCAAGTAATTTCAATCTGGCTACTTACGCGGTGATACTTGTTTCAGACTGGAAACTTAAACACACAATATAATCCCAAAACCTTTCACAAAGAATTGATTTTAAATTTTGAATAGTTGTGGTGGTTTAATCTTGAATCAAATCACGATGCCGCTTGCCGCATGTTAGACTATTTATGATTTATTTACTTGAAAGCTTACAATTTTAAACTTTGACTAGTGATGGGCAACTTTATACAAAAGAAACAAATGTACACTGTTTATAAGACGGATTAAAACCGGCTTTAATCCGGATTAATTTAAAACTATTATTTGTTTCGACATAATTTCTTTGAAATCAGTTGATGTTATTGAAGTTAAACTATTGTTTAAGCGCAAAATAGCGAAAAAATATTTTAGAGGATTATATGTCGTCTAAAAACGCTTTGTCTTAAGATTTTAATTTATTAATAAGATTTTACACGTCAGTTTTGCCCAAAATATTACATTTAAAACATAGCATAAGGTCTTGTTAATAACACTTAACATCGCACTTACAGATGTGTACATGTAAAGGCATATTTAGCATCAAAACACAGTGAACGAGGATCTAGGCTTCTTGAATTGACACCACAAGTAATCAAATTCAGTTTAAAGTAAGTGAATATTTATATCCACTGAAGGCACACCAAACTCAACACAAACATCTGAATACAGTCTTTGGTTGAATAAACGCCAACATTCCCATACTTTTTGAAAATTTTCACGCATGTCTTCAATAAACCTTTCTTTTATTCTGTTAAAAATAAAAATAGTTTTTTAACATCATATGTTAAGATTGTGCCTTATGGAGACGTGGTGTTATTAAGGCTTTTACCCGAATGTAGACATTACCCTTAGGAATTCTCTTCCAATTGTACTAGAATTAACAATGACATTTACCTTGGAATTCCCTGCTTTTGGTTTCTGTCTAGAGTTTATGATCTGGACCAATCAGAATGCGCCATTTGGTTTTTAATTCTCTTTTTCTGTCTTCAAAAGAGAGCAAGTACTTCGTAAAATTGCACAGCCCTCATCAACCTGTATTCATTTTTATTTTATTCGTGCAATAAGTTGTGTCGTGGCTGATTTTTTCCTAACCCAGGAACGTTCCATATACAATAGATAAATTCTTGAATTTGCCTTCTAAAATATTAAGGAATCCCTAGCGGATAGCCATGAAATATATTATTTTTCTTGGTATAATTCTCCTTTCGGGTGAGTGTCACAAAGTTTATGCCGGCAAATATTCTCTCAACGTTAATAATGCTAAAACAGTCCACGATGATTAAAAAATATTGTGAAAATTACTATTCTTTGTTTTATTCATATTTATCTTAAACAGGGATCAGCCAAATTGCTGCTCAAGGCGATGATACAGTTGAAGAAATTGAGCTGGACTTGGGAGCCTTTAAAGAAGGTTCTAGAACAGGTAGGATTTATTTAGTGTGACATACTTCAATCGTAAATTTACAATCATTTTTTCATTCCAGACGCTGAAACCCTGAAACGAGAAGAAGAAGCTATTCAACTTGATGGCCTTAATGTAGCTCAATTAAAGGAACTCCGCGAGAAGGTAAGTGGTTTACTACATAAAAAAATATATCTTCTGGCCTGTTATTTCGTTGTTTTGACCATTCTCAATATATGTACATATGAAAAATGGCCTCAGGTGTGGATTACTTGACATAGTTTTAAAAGCATTTTGTTTTTTATAAAACGGTTGCCAAGGTACCGGTGTTTCGTGTTGAATTCAGGCTACCGCTATCAAAATTGTATATTTCTTTGCTAATCGGAATTCATCCGATTCTTGCTCATACGATTAATGTATTTCAGAGAAGAATATATAGCTGCTTCCACCACTAGCTATGAGAATTCCATTTAAATTTGAAAAACTAATCAGTGATCTTTTTATGAGATAGAATCTCGAAAGTTTATATTTTTTATCTTCAGGTACTATAAATACGCCTCTTTCGTGCTTATCAAAATAATTTAGAATACGTAGCCCTTTTTTTTGAAAGCAAATAAGTTGAGAAATCTTACGCTTAACTGTTCGGTAAAAGCTAATATAAAGATTAAAAACAATTGGTTTCATAAAGTAAATGATAGTGTTTACGTAGCTAAAAAAAAATTGTAATATACAAATTTATTACTGGCTGGGTATATTTTTTTTTTAATTTTTAAAGTTCTAATTAGCGTCGAATGTAAGTCATGGAATTTCATAATTATAATAATTCTTTATTTGTTCGTAAACATTATCTTTACTAATGAAAAATTTATAAAAATGTCTCCTTGGCTTGGATTACTTTAAAAATGTATCACGGACAAAGTCTAAATGACACGTTGGCACTGTGAAATTATATTTCCATTTCACATGAAAACATTCAATTTTCTAGAAGGAATTGTCGGACTGCCTGAGACACGGCATCCTTCCACTCTTGTTGATCCCCGACACGCAGCTTCCAGTTATCTAGACTAAGCGCTCTGGCTTAATCTTAAAACGGATATTCGGTTTTCTGTGTCGTCCCGAATCTGTGGGCTGAGATTCAAAGCTGGAGTACTATTGTCCATTCGCTCGGGGTGGCCAAACAAGTGTTTGGTATAGTATTTTGGCTTTTTGGGATATATCCGAATATCTTGTCCTGCTTTCGTCCTTCTCTCATACGCGACCAAATATTCGACTAAGAATTTTTCTCTTGAAAGTGCTCAAATTCTGCTTTGGCTTCCAGCAATCGGCTCCATATAGCAGCACTAGCAGGATCAAAGTTTTGTAGAACATACATTTTGTCTTCCGAGTAAGGAGTTTCGCAGCCATTTGTCTGGCCAAACTGAAGTTGCAGCGGTTTCATAGGGTTAGTCTTCACCGAATCTCCACTAATGTGTCACTCGTAGAGTTGATATTTACTCTGAGGGAAGTAAGCTCCTTAACCACCTCGAAATAATTGTTGCCAACAGTGATGTTTTGTCTTATGCGGTGGACAGACGCTTCTTTTTTTGTTTCAAAGATTTACTTGGTTTTGTCCTCGATTACTTCAAGGCCAACTCGTTTTGACAGTTCTCCAATTGCCATAAAAGCCTCTATGACTGCGCGCTGGGAACGGCCGAGGATGTCAATATCGTGTGCATATTTTGCCTTCCATGTTAACATGTGCCCTGCGAACTATCTGTTCCAACAGGAGATTGAAGAAGGCACATGATAGCTCATCTCCTTGCCGGAATCCAGCGCATGTTTGGAGGATAATTAGCACGTTTTTCCGCGATCCCGAATTCAGACGATATGTAAGATAGGATCTGATATGCGACAATAAACAGTGATATGCTTTTTTGAAATGGGAATAGAGCTTATTGTCAACCCACCCTACCAAAGTTTCGTCACCATGCTTTAAAAGCTCCCCTAGTAGGCCTTCAGACCCGGCGGCCTTCTTATTCTTCAGCTCTTTGATAGCTGTGTTAACAATTTCCAAACTGGGAGGGGGGATGGGAACTGTATTTATTGGATGCGGTTTCTCCTCCTGCCCTATCACTCGCTCTACATGGCCGAAGAACCCACCACTTGCACCAATTTGGGAGTTAATGTAACCTGGAACTCTAACGATCAGCCTCTTAGTAAGGCACTTTATTTAGCTATATTCAGCTATTTATACAAAGGTATTTTTTATCATTACAATTATTGTTATTTTTTTGGCTTCTCTTCCGGGCCTTATTAAACTACGAATGGTATTGCGCACTGTCGACTTCGAAGCTTATCTGCAACAGCACTTACAGGATGCTATTTGTGCAAGGTGAATTGACTTTAAATCTTTAAGTTTCGCTGTTGAGTTTTTGTAAAAATTACATAAAACAAAATAAGAGTAAATTTAAATATATCTGTTTTTTTGGTTTAGTTATTTTGTACACTACCCCACAAATTTTGTTGTATTTTTAAAATTACGGATGATTTCGTTGTAATTGAAGATTGCATTGGTCCTATGCCTGTTAAATTAGCAAACAGAATCAGAATAAGGCGTGGGTAGCGAAAGTCGTACCAATGATTTAACATACATACATTTTTCCAAAACAGTCAAATTATAAGGGAATGTGTTACAAAGCAAAGCTGCAGAAATGAATTCCGAGCTATGTAGAAATTTTTGTTTACAAGGAAAAATTAATAAATACCACCTTCATCAGAAAGTAGGAGTTTTAAGGACATTCTCAGCTAACCCTCATTTGGGAAGCATAGAAATTTGTCAAAATATTTCTAAAATAGTTTAAGTTTGAAAGAAGTTCTTCAAGAGCTAATTGAAGTTGTGCTTCATAAGAAGAAATTGGGAATAACATTTATATCTACATGAATGCTAAAAATGGACAAATAGCTTATAAAGACGTCTGCAAACATTCAAAGTCTTGTGAAATTTCGTTTCGATAAAGATAAAACACAAAATGTTTTAAGAACCAATTATTTTCGTTTCTTGCAGGCAGAAAAGCACACATTCCAGACTGAAGTCAATCGGATGATGAAACTCATTATCAATTCGTTGTACAAAAACAAGGAAATTTTCTTGCGTGAATTGATATCCAACGCATCAGATGCAATCGATAAAATTCGTTTGTTGGCGTTGACTGATCGAAATGAGCTTGAGACAAATCCCGAATTGATAATAAGAATAAAGGCAGACAAGGAAAACAAAATCTTGCACATCATGGACTCGGGTATCGGTATGACCAGCCAAGATCTCATCAACAATCTCGGAACAATTGCCAAATCCGGCACAGCTGACTTCCTTTCCAAAATGCAAGATTCCAAGTCATCTGATGGTCAAGATTTAAACGACATGATTGGTCAATTCGGTGTCGGTTTTTACTCTGCATTCTTGGTGGCTGATCGTGTTGTTGTTACCACAAAAAATAATGCCGACAAACAATATATTTGGGAGAGCGATTCAAATAGCTTTACAATCTCGGAAGATCCTCGTGGCGACACTCTTCGTCGGGGCACCGTCATTTCCCTTCACATGAAGGAAGAAGCTCAAGATTTTATTGAACAAGAAACAATCAAGCAATTGGTTCGCAAGTACTCGCAGTTCATTAACTTCCCCATTTACTTATGGTCTAGCAAGAACGTCGATGAAGAAGTTCCAATCGAAGAAGAGGAGGTGAAGGAGAAAAAAACAGATGAGGATGCTGTTGATGATGGCGAAGACGAAGATGCAAAGGTCGAAGAAGACGACACTGATGAGAAGAAACCAAAAACAAAGAAAGTAACCAAAACTATTTGGGATTGGGATCTAATCAACGAAAGCAAGCCAATTTGGACACGAAAAGCAAACGAAGTCAGCGAAAAAGAATACACAGAGTTTTACAAGAGCTTAACAAAGGATACAACTGAACCACTTACTCAAACGCATTTCGTTGCCGAAGGCGAAGTCACATTCAAGAGTTTGTTGTACATACCAAAGGTACAACCATCTGAAAGTTTCAACCGTTATGGCACAAAATCCGACAACATTAAACTCTATGTTCGGCGTATTTTCATCACCGATGAGTTCAACGACATGATGCCAAATTACTTGAATTTCATTCGTGGTGTCGTGGACTCCGACGACTTGCCATTGAACGTGTCCCGCGAAACACTTCAGCAGCACAAGCTTATTAAAGTAATCAAGAAGAAACTGATCCGCAAGGTTTTGGACATGATCAAAAAGCTTGACAAAGAGAACTACGAAAAATTCTGGAAGGAATACTCCACAAAGTAAGTTTGCTCTAGAGCCTTGTGTGCGTGTCATTTTACTAAAGTGTTTTAATCCATTTTCAGTATCAAACTCGGAATCATGGAGGATCCAAGCAACCGCTCGCGCTTAGCTAAATTACTTCGTTTCCAATCCTCCAATGGTAAGGGTGTCACCAGTCTCGCCGAATACGTTGAACGAATGAAACCCAAGCAGGAACACATCTACTTCATTGCGGGCTCTAGTCACACCGAGGTGGCTAGTTCTCCATTCGTAGAACGATTGTTGTCAAAGGGTTATGAAGTCCTGTTCCTCGTCGAGGCTGTAGATGAGTACTGCATTTCTGCTTTGCCTGAATTCGATGGAAAGAAATTCCAAAACGTCGCCAAGGAAGGTTTTAAACTTTCCGAGTCGGAGAAGAGCAAAGGCAAGTTTGAAAAACTCAAGAGTACATTCGAACCACTAGTGAAATGGTTGAGTGAGGATGCCCTTAAAGATAAAATCCTCAAAGCGCAAGTCTCTGAACGTCTAAGTAACTCTCCATGTGCATTGGTTGCCGGTATGTTTGGCTGGACTGGCAATATGGAACGTCTGGCCATGTCAAACGCTCACCAAAAGTCCGACGATCCACAAAGGTCATACTATCTGAACCAAAAGAAGACACTTGAAATCAATCCACGCCATCCGTTGATACGGGAACTCCTGCGACGTGTTGAGGCTGACGAAGCTGATGAAGCAGCCAAGGATATGGCAACAATGATGTTCCGTACGGCCACACTTCGGTCAGGTTTCATGTTACAAGAGACTGCTGATTTTGCCGACAGTATAGAGAGGATGATGCGGCAAACACTGGGAGTGCCCGTGGACGAACAGCCCGAATTCGATGATGAAGATGACGCTGAAGCGGATTCCAGTGAATCAGCTAACTCTGAAGAAGTTCCCGAAGAAGCTGGTGAAGAGGAGGAGGAACAACACGACGAGTTGTAGAAACAGTACAAGGCATGAATGAACAGACTGAATTTATTTTTTGTATAGTCACGTAAAGTAACACATTTTTTCGTTTCGGTTCTCCAATGCGTTCCATTCATTCGTGTTAACTTGCTACGTTTCTCTCACACATAACCGCCCTTTAATTTACATATTATATATGCTGAACGTTTTTGTTTACTGTAAACATAGTATTTTCGTTTTGATAATGAGAATAATTTACTTTATACTTAAAAAAAATTTATAGTTAAGAAACATCAACATGGCGTCAAATAAAATAAAACATTAAAAATTATTCTTAAAGTCTGCTTTGCAATAGTGATAAATGTCGATGGCTGGTTTTCGCTACAAATTCAGTACACAGCGACGTGAATACTTCGCTTTTTACAACTTCAATCTTAAAGAGGGCCAGATGAATCCAGGTAATCATTGTTGTGATGCACAGATGAATCTTCTTGGGCTTGCAGTCTTTCGATCGCCTCAGATCGGGTAAAATTGAATTCCTTCATGAATACATTAACAGTCCATTCTGGCACTAAGGCATTTATATATAAATCTGTAAGCTAAAGGTGGATTTTAAGGAGGGTCGGTGAGAACGCTGTTCTACTTACGCTTGGTACACCCTTTTCTTCGGGCTGATAGTTTTCTCGTAAGAAATTCATCATTTCAATTTGTTTTTTATCATCAATCAGCATAAGAGTCTTCATGTGGTTTATGCCATCGAATCCGGTTACTTTTGTTTTGGTTGAGTATTTGTTGAATATTTTATCCAAAATTGGCTTTATTCCATCAAATGTACCCAAAATATCTTCCGATGACAGATGTGTAAGCTTTCTAAGAGAGAAAGGGGTAAGAATAGATGAGCTGATCCACTTTTTCCGAAGCTTGATGTTATTTCAAGAAAGAAATTGATGCTTTAAAATAATAATGCTGCAGCAACTACTCTACGAAGCACTGGAAAGAGTACAGATTAACTACTAGAAAACGAATAAAATAAAGGCACTAATACAAACATCAAGGGTAACCCGATGAAGCAGTCGGAGAAATAATTAACCTGCGGAAAATTACAGGAGCAAAAGATAGTTCTACTTCCCCGTTTTACAATTTGCTGTATAATAGATAGAGTGTTGTTAAATCACCTATCCATTCCCAATTTCAAACTTATAAGTTCGCAAGTTACCGAGAACTGTTTTAAAATAATAGTTTCATTGAGGGTTTTTGGAAGAAGGAGACATGTCTTCAGCGTCAACTCGGAATAGGGTCGAGCATAGTTTGGACTGGAAATAGAAGCGGATGGGAAAATCTGATCTTCAAATGTATGAGTAATTATTTAAAGGTGGCGTTAGCACTTTAAAGAGAAGTAAATATGATAAATGAATAAATTATGTTTAATGATTCAGGGGCACCGTGAGGTTTAGTTGTTTTGTGTAAAGCATCTCAATTATATTATTATGAAAATAGAAAAAAAAATGTGACAAATTCACGGAACTGGACCATAGAGACTACGCATCAAAGAAATGTAAAAAAAAACATTGCACACGACTGCATTTCAGAACCTCTCTATTCGTTAAGTCTATAATATATATAAACACATTGTTCAGATGTGTCGTATGTTTGGTAAGTGATGCGAATGCATAAAATTGATACAGCAAGTTAGAAGGAATGTTTGTGCACATGTTTCAATGTTTTAAATGGAACGTAATCGATTTTAGTTTCGCCTCCCTTATCACTGATTAACAAAAGAGCCTTCGGATCTCCGGAGATATCTTTATCCTTACGTTGAAACTGGAGTCTGTTACTTTCTGTTTTAATAAGCACCTAGAAGGAAAACGTTAAAAAAAAGTCCAAGGTACATTTTGAAAATCTTTATAACTCTGTTGTCCGTCCTATAAATTAAATGAATATGATTCTATCAAAGCAAAGCATAGCATGAGAATCATACCTCTGATGTTGCAACGAGATTATTGACTAGTAAAGTAAGTGTGACGATGAGTTTTACAACACTCCCTTGAACACTCCCTACAAAGCTAAGAAATATAACTTAAAAATTTAAGCGAATTCTTCAAGTTTAGCACATACTATTGTTTGCAATATCGAATGCGTGGTCATGCTAACGTAAGTACGATTAAACGGGCATTTTGTCAGTCATCAGTGCCAAGACATATCATGGAAAGAGCGAAGGAGTTACAAATCAATTCTCAGCACCATTTCATCGATATTAAAGCTACGTTTACAGGGCTGAATTTTGACATCCCTGCCAAATTCGTTGTGGCGTTCGGAATGTAGACAAGAGACGTTACAAGAGAAGAGCTGTGTGGGCAGTACAGCTATATATAAAGAATGTGACTCAGGTGGGCTACGATATGTACGATGGACTCTGCATACACCAGAGAAATTAATAACATACCCCCGTTCAGATGTAGACAGGCGACTCAATTACAATCCAGACATCGCACCCAGGAAATTCTGTCGTCGCCACCCTTCAATATTAGGTCACCGTATGCAGTCGTCCTCTTTTTCTCTTTAATTTCCCATCTGGAATTTCTTACTTTAGGAGCCTTGGCCGGCTTACAAAGACTTTGTTTTTCTTACCGTAAGTATGATAAGTTTTGAAAATATATTCATGCAACGAAAACGTTTATATGTATCTCTCAAAACGCCGCTGAAAATAAAAGACGAAAAAGACAAACTGTACGGACCGCCGAAGCAATATTCCCACTCGAAATCGAAGAGCTTATACGTAAAAAGAAGAGAGCGCGTAAGCGATGGCAACAAGCTGATGGTTTCCAACAAGTTAAAACGCGTTCTTCAAGATTTTTAGAGTCGCGCGGCTTCAGCTTACCTCGAAGGCTGCGGATAAGGGTTTAAAAAAACTGGATATGCACTCGGCGCCCATATGAAAATCATGGAAAGAAGAAGATAAAGAGAAAGCGGATCTCTTTGCAGAACATTTTGAGGACACGTTCAAACCCTTTGACGGACAACCATTGGCCGAAGACGAACTTTAAATTTAAAATGAAAATCGTACCGCTGCCCGAACTTCGACAGACTATTAAAATATTAAAAAGTAACAAAGCTAATGAAATTTTAAAGGATCTGCCTAATAACCTTAAATCACGTTTTTGAATATTATAAATGCTTGCATGAGAATTTTATACGTCCAAAGGCAATTGAAAGTCGCAGAAGTCGTAATGGTTCCGAAACCGGGGAAAAGTCCACACGATAAAAAACATATCACTCACGCCGATAATATCTAAGGTCTTTAAGAAACTTTTGCTAAAGCGATTGCAACCGGTAATTGAAGTAAGATTGGGGTTTTGGAGTCAAGCATCCCACAATCCATCAGGTCTATGGATTAACAAACGGAATTTAAAAAGCCCTGGTAGGGCAAAAGATTTGCTCTAGTGCATTTCTCGACGTATCGCAAGCCTTGGACAAGATATGGCACGAAGAACTAAAGTATGAACTAAGCTTTATTTTACCGGAGAAATTGTTAAAAATATTAGAAAGTTACTTTGCAAACGGACTTTTCCCTATTTGACAAAACAGTCGAATCGTCAACGCGAAAACTCCAGCGAGGTTTAGACAAAATATATGAGTGGACGAAGACTTGGCGAATCGTTTCAAATGAGATTAAATGAACATATGTTAATTTTAAGTACAGAAACGTTAAGAATATACCTCTGTTTCTCAATTCGGTTCAAATCCCATATGCAAAGGAGGCGAAATATTAAGGTGGCAATCACACGTTGACAAAAAGCGCGACGAGCTCGAAGTAAGGTTTAGAGTAATGCATTGTCTTTAATAAGAAACTGCTTTTATATAAGCAAGTGCTACAAGTATTTTGGATGCACGGTATACAACTTTAGGGTTGTAACAAATCAAACAATATATTGGTTTTACAAAACAAAACATGGGGAGCCATGGTGAATGCTTTTTGGTTTGCAAGAAATATAGACACTCACAGGGATATGGGAATTGCTACTGTGTCTGACGAGGTAACTTATTTTGCTCAATAGCCTCGTTCTCGTCTCCACGATCAGTGGAATAGCTAAAGTATACAAACATTGGACAAGGCTTAACTTTTTCACCGATTACAATGCACAAGACCGTTCGATCTACCTCCGTAAGGATAAGCCGCATGTAGTGACGGTACTACTACTAGGTGCATTCACTGAAAAGCTACCTAGCAAACTTCAAATTAAGGTACTTGTTAAAGAAATTTGGTCGCGGTCTGGAGGACATGGGAAGTTTTTTAGTGATGAAGAATCTCAAACTACTATGAACACGCGCGGTCGGTCGTCATAGTGCCTATGAAGGTTTTTACCTACCAAATAGTTTTAAGCTTTTGATATGGAATTTTAAACGTTCGGCAAGTAAGATTTTTTCGAAATGTTCCTAGTTAGTTTTATGCAATTATTAAATTAATTAGTTTTAAGTTGATACACCCGAACTGTTTATTGGGCTTAAATAAAGCAACACTAAGAGGATAGGGAACTTAAGAAAAAAAGGTTTTTCGGTGGAGGAAATGAAATTGTTCGGTGTGCAAAGGCAGGACTTAGAGAAATGGAAATCAAGGGAACCATCAACGGGGCCCAGCATTCAAAGTAGCCGTACTATGTGTGGTGGATAGCTACACGGCAGTGTGAAAAGAGACCGTAAGTAGAAAAGAAGCGAATCAATTTTTCCAGTTCGCAATTGATATATGAAAAGTATATCGACAACATTACGCAGTTAAACAAGTTTTGCAAATTGATCAATTTGAGTCAGTTTTCGTAAGAAGGCAGGTTGTTCTGGTTAACATAAGGTTTGCCGCGTTAAGCAATATGGATGAACCTGCGTTGGCCAAAACTTGGCAGGCGTATTCAAGAAGTGCGCGAACAAATGGGATAAGGGGTTTTAGAGATAAAATGATAAGTGAACTAATAAATCCGAGGCAAGAGTTCGCTCTGTTTATAATATTAATGTGCGATATAGCTCTATCGCAAAGGACACCAAGATCCCACATCGGATCAACTAGTGGTACAGGAGATCCGTTGAAGAAATAAGTAACCACAACCTTGGTGGACGCTTGTGCAAAATGATACATGTATAATAATCCTTTAGAAGTTCAAGTCTAGTTTGGCTTGATTGTGATGTGTACATTCGTCTATTTGGTGCTTAGCATAATTCTATTATCTGCGACCCGTTTATTTAAGGTTGATTGTAAAATAAACTTTTATCCCGACTACGACTACAAATGGTTACGGGATTTAAAAAAATAAATGTTTGAGACTTCGAACTGGAACCTAATTGACCCAAATTGAAAGGCCTTGGAGAAAATGCACGTTGAAGGATTTATTGAACACTTGTTATCCGCCGTAACTGTGACTGCCTTTTATACTTGAATAGGATTTTTTTAAATATGTCTGCGAGACCGATTCGCGCTTCTTTGACGATATTATATAAATCATCCGAGGCACGCATTCGGATGAAAACGTATATTTGCCCGAATATTTGGTAATCGTCCAAGAAACAAACATCAGGCAATGAATTAAATGTTTGCAAATTTTCAGACTTCCTGTAAGATAATTTAATTTGGATGAACACGCCATGCCATTTCTGTTTCTTTCAACATGAAATCGTTTTTATAGTATATGGGAAAAGAATTAATGAAATGGACAAATCATCTATAAAAACAAATACAAACTTGGATGTTAATATCGTTAAAGTTTAAACATCAAAATTTAATCGCTATGAAGAGAACAAACACATAAACTAAAACAAAAAATCTTAGGAAACTTCCCAACATGCAAAAGACAAAACTAATTTCGAACAGTAAGAAAAGTTTAATATTTATAGCACAAAATATGTAAATACACAGATCTTTTGGACTTCGACAAGCTAAATTAACTTACAGCATCTCCATAACGGGCGGTGGAGATTTTCTTTTGGCCTTTATTGTGTCCCTCAACGCTGAAAGCTGTTTTATTTGCTGCAATTCGACACGATTTTGTCTCTCGGTAAGTTCTTCTGATGTTTTCTTTAACAGGTCTTCTTTAGTATCAGCTGCCGGCGGATGCCGTGATAATTTTTTCACGGATTTTCCATTTGATTTTTCCTTGTCTTTAGTAGAACCTTTCGACAACCAACCGTCGAGCGGACTCTTGAGGGCGGTTTCTTGACGCAATTTCAGTCGTTTGCGTTTTATTTCTTGGTGTAGGCGATCGGGTAAACTCGGCGTTCGTAATGGTGTTGCCACGCGCTTTGGACTTTCTGGCGGTGGTTTAGATCGTGGCACCGGACTAGCTAGGTCAGAATCATCAGAACCGAACAGCTCGGCATTCGTTGTTTTAAGACCACGTGAAGGACGTCGTTTAAGAGCATTTCGAGAGCTACTTGCCGGTCCCTTTGAATTCGTTGATGTTCCTACTTCTGGTGACCGCTTTCGATGTAATAACCTTTTCGACGGAAGTCTCTCTTCAACTTCATTAGTTGCGCTTTCTTCGTATCTAGTTTGTAATTTTCGACCTGGCTTATATGGGGGAATTTCTTTTGGAGACTCAGTAACTTGATCTGGACTGCTTTCGATTGCTAAAATTGGCTTAGGAGAATACGGTTCCCCAATAACAGAACCAGAAGAATCAATAGCCGACAGATCATTCGATGTTTTCACTGAAGCTTTATAAGGCACATACGCACTAGAGTCCTGCTCCGTGCCGGCAATACTGGAAGTAGGATCATATTCTCGAATATTTTCATGTTGCACTGGTTTGTCGCTTTTTTCTCCAGATATTCCATTTGAGGTCTGTGTCAATTTCTTGAGCTTGTCTTCAAATAATTCAAGCTGTTCCATAAGTTCCCCTACATCAACTTTTCTCACTTGAATCTCTAAGGCAACTGGAAGATATGCTCTTTCGTTTCCAAGTATTCTTTTATGTGAACGTGATATTCTGATCTTTCTGCACTCAACACGTATGGTGCCGCCAAGGTGAAAGTTATCCCCTTCAAAGCCATCGAGTGTCTCTGATTCTCGGAAAGGACTCAATAATCTTTCAATGGCTGCATCAAATTCAATCCAGTCTTCCAAATGCAACCACTTGTTGGTTTTCAAGTTAAATCCCGGAGCAGTGAATGACACATCTTGAACTTGAATATCACAAACAAGGCACTTATCCATAAACTGTTGAGATTAAAAATATAGCAAACTGATTCACATGTTTGTGGCACCAAATACTCACCTTCTTCATTTCAATCATATGTGAGCACGATTCCATATTTTTGTTTCCAATAGTATCCTAGCAATCAGGAAATGCAGTTCAATTTGAGTAAATTAGAAACGTAAACAAAATTTGCGGCAACTTTTGAAATGTCAGAAAATGCAACTTTAAAACAATTGTAATAAAAAAAGGAGTGTGTTCTACAACGGTCGTCTAACAGGTTAATAAGAAATTTAAATTTTGTAAAATATCCAAATAAGTTTTTGTTTGTGTGTTTTTTTATCTGCTGGGGAAAAGACTACAATATGACCGAATATGGGCTTGAAGGTAAAATGATAAATGCCCCTCGAATTTTGAATTAAATTCGACAAAGCGGTAAAAGAGGGTAGACGGTTGACGATGTTTGATATGTGCTAGTGTGTCTTAGAGTTTGGGTGCACGAATATCCACAAGCGCATCGAAGTGCTGTTTTCTCAACAACGTTTTAAGCCAAAGGATCCACCGTCCCGTTTTGCTTATATCAAAATTCACTTTGTTCTTGGAATACACAGCAATTCTATGTCAAAGTCAGTTAGTAAATGAGTCTAGTCGAAATCAAGAACAGGAAAAACCTTTAGGAGATATAATTGAACTCGGTGAGTCGCCTGCATCTATGTGGCGAACTGAAAGATTCAAACCATTCCATGATAAGGGCATAAAACGGTCAGGCTTAAAGTCTATAATCCATAGTAGAGCCGATTGGTTCGAACCAAGCACCGTGAAATACATTGTTATAGATAATTTTACAATGATTCCCACCCAGAGTGATACCACTTTACAGTGAAACGCTCAATGTCGCCAAGGATCGGACACGAGGAGAAACGAAGTATACATATAGTGTCAACAAGGAAGAACGAACAAAAAATTAATGAAATTGAATGTTTCTGACATTTCATAGGTGGAATTGTATGGACAAATTGATGGTACAAATTATTTTTATGTACCTAAGACTATGGGAAAAAAATACCACCTCAAGACAACAAATTGATAATTAAGAATCGTAACCTGGATTCCCAAAAATTGTTGGTAAGAGTATAAATCATATTGATAATTTATAATCGCAATAAGGGTGAAAAAACGTCTCGTTAGACAGGTTTAATATCGAGATTGTCAAGAATTTCATTTAACTGGAATCCGCAGCATAAATTGAACGATGATTGCACTTTTTACTTATTAAATTTCAGTCTTCTGTCCACATATTAATCCTAAAGGAATTTCCCGGTGCTTAACCTTATACAACAAGGTTAATATACCTTAAATTGCAACTTAAATAGATATTATTAATAATATGTTCGATACCAATGACGTCATGAAACAAATAATTGACACAACATATTCTCTGCGATTTGAGTGAACTTCCATTTCGAATCGCTAGCAACTTCGCTCGAAAATTAATTCACTATTTGGCACTGAAAATGAATTCCGTCAAAAACCCGTCAAGTCGTGAAAAAGTCGAAAAGTGGAAAAATCTTGTTCCTGCAAATCGTATTTAATAACTTGAAATTCTTTTTGATAATAATAAATGCCTACCGAAATACTAAACTGAGAGTTTGTTATCTCTAAGACGACGCTGTGTCTTTCGTGTGTACGCATCAAAGCATATAATTTATCTAATGTATTTGTCACAAAGTGAAAACAACAGTTTGCAATTACTTTTATTATTATTATCAAACGACAAATCGCAATGGCTGGGCAATTAGACCCGAATGTTAAGGATGATTTAAAAACTCAATTTGTGACCAGGGAGGGCACATACCGCCTGATGACCCTCTCCGAGTATTCGCGGCCCAATCGAGTCGGTTATACAAATAGCCAAAGTTCACCCCAAGTGCGGGTATCAATTGTTTCGTTGCCAAATCCTACCAACGGACCATTATCGTCCACAAATTGCGCTGTCAATAGTTCTACGGTAAACTCATCATCCGGAATAACAACGAATGCTGGCGGCGCTTCTGGAGACTCCTGTACCAACGATCGGTCAACTTATGCCTCGAATGCTGTGACTGGATTGTCGTCGTCGTCGATTGATTCGCGCCTCGGATCTGGTATGTCCGGCATACATGTGAATGGTGATCACAACGGCATTGGAAGTACTAATATGTTTGGTGGTGATCGCATTTGCTTCAATTTTGGACGAGAACTCTATGTATACGCGTTTCGAGGTGTTAAAAAGGTACGAACTATATAAATGGTTGATGTTTCTAAAAAAAAAAATAAGATTGCAAATTGGTTTGGGAATTGTGAATCGTTAGAGCTAGAATTATCATAAATGTGTTTCTTGATAAGTGCTAGTCGTAGTCGGAGTCATTTTACAAATATTGTGACAGATGCTGACATACGATGTGAAAGATACATCACACAGAAGCAGAGGTAAATCTCTTACGCAACAGTCCATAGATACCGTGTGGAGACGAGGGTGGTATCCGTATTTCGTGTTGGTGGGTTTTACGATTTGCTGCTAATTGATGATTGTTTGTTTGTCAAGCAGTCAACGCCGCTGATGCGGCTATTGCAGCGTGCACAACGAATTTTGAATTATGTTCCCCATTTCTTTTTTTTTCGTTTCCTTCGCTTCTTGCTTGTTTTTTTTCTGTTGATAAATGTGGGACAATAAGTGCGGTCATGAAACGAGTAATTTTGCTTTGGTTCTTTAAATCAATGCACAGGAAGTTTATCAAACAAGTGATGTGTGCTCTTATTACTGTCTATTGCACAGCTTGCATTTGCATGTGTTTGCGACCCTTATCCCCAAGTCGAGCAACAAGAATTTAATTTCATGGTGGCTCACATGTGTATTGCTTATCAAAATGCAAGCACTGTAAAAAGATAAAATAAAACAAGAAAACTGCATTGTTCAAGACACTCTGTGAAGATTGCTAACTACGCAAACTGTGAACAATTTCTAACGAGTGTTTCGAGGGTAAACATCATTATTTGTACTATTTCATAAGACTTTTGACATTGAATAAATTCTAGGGCGCTATAACTAAAACGTATTAATTAATTAAAGTCATCAATCAAATTCGCCAATGTTACTATATGATTGAGGAATTTGTACAATTCCTGAATTCCACCAAATAGTATGCAAAGAATGCTCCTTGTAATAGACGGACATTTCAATATACTGCCAGTAATTTTTTGGCAATAATTTTCTTTTGCGTATAATTATAGGGTTCTAACGTACTGGTCAGTTAAGGGTATTGTAATGTATTTATGGAATTTCCAATGACTTCAGATTTTAGTTTGAGTACAGGTTATCAATGAAGATGACTCATCGGTCTATTTAAATATGCTTATTGCTGTGAAGATAGACTGAACCCCAGCAACCATCGAGTGTAACTCGCAAAGCCACAAGTTTGGTTAAGTTTTTTATCAAATTATTTTATTCCTGCTCGTATACTATCGAAAATGTTGAAATTTGTAACAGCGTTCTTCTACGCAATATGTTATTGAGTATCGTGGTCACTTCCTGGGGAATCGAGGAGAGTCGGTTAATTCTAAGTTGTCAAGGAGAAAATATTGGAGAATCAGGGAATTTTCACTGAAATTTCGGCAGTATTTTTGTCCACAGCTAGCATGGTCATCACTATTTAAGAACATACAAGTCTGAAGGGCTCACTTTTAGACCATAGTGCTTCAGTTGACATGATGGGATCTTTCCTTCAAGCTTCAAAATGTCTGAACAATGGTGATCTAAGTTCAACTTTAAGTGCGACCGTGGTCACTTCGTAGGAAATGGGCGAGAGTCGGTTAATTCTAAGTTGTCAAGGAGAAAATATTGGAGAATCAGGGAATTTTCACTGAAATTTCGGCAGTCATTTTGTCCACAGCTACCGTGCTCATCACTATTTAAGAACATACCAGCCTGAACGTACAAGTCTCAACGGTTTTAGACCAAAGTGCTTCAGTTGACATGATGGGATCTTTCCTTCAAGCTTCAAAATTTCTGAACAATGGTGATCTAAGTTCAACTTCAAATGCGACCGTGGTCATTCGTAGGAAATGGGGGAGAGTCGGTTAATTCTAAGTTGTCAAGGAGAAAATATTGGAGAATCAGGGAATTTTCACTGAAATTTCGGCAGTCTTTTTGTCCACAGCTAGCGTGCTCATCACTATTTACGAACATACAATTCCGAACGGTTCACTTTAAGACCAAAGTGATTTAGTTGACATGATGGGATCTTTCTTTCAAGCTTCAAAATGTCTGAACAATGGTGATCTAAGTTCAACTTCAAGTGCGACCAGCTCTTATCTTTTCACAGATTTATAAGTTCAGATCTGAGGGCTAGTGACAGGAAAACAGCATCGTTGATATCAAAATATCATCTTTTTTGCATGTAAACTATCAGGACACTAAGGTAGCCAAAGCAGGAGCAGTAAACTTTTCCTCTAAAATTTTAATATTACTTTTAAATGCAACATCAAAGGACGTAAAACGCCTAAAAAGCGATTTAAAATAGTCCAAAAAGAGTTCCTACAAATGAACAACGGAACCCTTATAGGATAATTTCTTTGCCCGCCTATCTGACTTTCACGATCCTTTTTCTCAGGAGCGCGTGGAGGCATCAAGTTGAAATTAATTCCAAATACTTATGACTGCTCCTTAAAGCTGTTAACAAAATCAAGCTTTTAAATCGACGCAGTCTGACGATACGGTTGTTAATATTTTAATACTCGCAACTCCAACGCGTTTACCCTATGACTTAGAATCTTGAAATTCGACTGGAAATGACGTCTTATAGCACAAGTAAAAAAATCCTTAAACCGTAAATTTGTACTTAGATCACTTTTTTTTTAAATCGTCTACAACCTTGTTTGTACGGAATCTTCGTTGCGTGATTCTGACTATCGTTGCACATAATACGTCCTGATCTGAACTAGGAGTTTCGATAAATAAATGTGTTTTAACGCCCATCATTTCCGGGAAATATTTTTTTGCGCAATGTTGTACCAAAAAATACATCCTACTTCTTTAATGTTATTTTGTGGTCAACGAAGCAACAAAGCTGTGCAGCTTTAAACAAAATATTCGTTTTGGGCTTACGAAATCACCAGCTGCTAAACCGCCTGATCACTTGGATCAATTGGCACGTTAAAGGCTCGAACCATAGTTATTCTTTAACTTTTACCTTAATTTTTAGTCTAGTCCATACACCATTTGTCTTTTATATCAAGTTAACGCCGCTATAACTGAAGTTGTCGACCAACGATGATAGTCTGCCTCAGTGGAGTGGATACCCGCGCTCTAGTGATTACTGCATCAAATTGTTATTCTGGAGCTCCAAGTTCGTGTCGTCGAAATAATGATTCGTGGAGATGATGCCAAGTGCTCTGCTGTGAATTATATAGCTGGGAATATCGCAAGTATTTGAAATAAACTTGTTTCAACAAACTGTTCACAAAATATAAATTTAATTATCCTTTTGTAAAGTTGTTTTAACTGAGGGTCCCAAAATATCGGTTGACCATTTGCATTGTGGCACCTCGACGTCAGACATATGCGAAGAATCGAAAGATGCACAGCCAACAAGAAAAACACAGACCAGCCCATCAATTACCTACTGAAAACCGCAACACAAAAAAAATATTTGCACAGAACACAACCTAATGAAGAGAATAAGCATAGAAATTTAAGTCTTAATCCAATGTACATCAAAGAGGCCCGTAATACCATATAAATATGGACATATGTATATTCCAAAAAAAAAAACGGTCCGAGGTCGGATCTTTGGAGTACTCATCACCTACTCATTCACCTTTTTCATTTTGTTCATTGATCTATGCTTGAAATCAGTCTTGAATATGTCCTTGATTCCTCATGAGCCATCTTGACACCATTATTTTCATCTGGAGCAACTTATTTTTTATTTCTTCACCAGTTTGACTACCTTTCGTTTTCCGACTGTATTGTTGTATATTTTAACATTGTTATTTTATAGTCCTGTACAACACTATCGATACTTTTGTATGGTGTTGAGCACTCAACTTTTGTTGGGCGCGTACTTTTGGAACCCCCAGTAGTCATTATGTCCTCTTAATGCAAGGCTTCAGTTTAAATCAGCTTTATTTCTTTTCTTTTCTTTTTCGTCGTTTTCAAGGTAGTTAATCAGAGGGTTTTCTAAAAACCTTGTCTAAATTTGTTTTTCTTCGTTATAATTCACACGCGTGCAAGCGCAAATTGAAAGGATCAGGGAGGAAACAGAGACAGGCGCCGGACCTTCTCAAAGCTGCAATTAGTATGAAACATTAAGACAGTGAGCGTTCTTCATAATTTTAAGGATATAAGTTTATTTTTTGGTTTTGAACCCAAAAGTCGGTCTTGGGTTAACTTCCAAAGCTCTGTCAATTGTATTCCAACTTGTTAAGATTTTACAAACGTCAGCAAGGTCAGAGAAGGTAAATTATTTTTAACACCACTTGAATTAATCTTAACACTTCAAGCCCTTCTGACGACAACAATATTTCTTGATCCTCATAATAATGTGTTGTTAATTAACTAAGTGAAATATACACTGCCATTTCATTTAATCTATCGAAGACGTGGGTCATAAATTTGTTCAGATGCCAAACTTTGCCAAATTTTGTAATAAAAATGAAACGTATTACAAATATTCTATTTAATAAACAATTACATTTGAATACTCTACAGGGCTCCGAATTGAGTAAACCAATCGACAAAAAATTCTACAAAGGTACAAATCCCAGTTGCCATGACTTCAATGCACACACGGCTACTCCAAGCGGCGCGCCACTTCTAGTTGGATTTACAACAGGACAAATCCAATTAGTTCAACCGCAGCCAGGGCCACGTGAGCTAAGGAAGATCTATAATGAAGAGGTAAGTTTCAAGTAACACTTTTGTCCACTGACTTAAATTTGTTTTTTTTTGTCTTTTAGCGTCTGATTGACAAAACAAAAGTAACATGTCTAAAGTGGCTACCACGATCACCAAATCTATTTTTAGCATCACACGCATCCGGTCATCTTTATTTGTACAACGAAGAATTGCCCTGTACGCCAACTTCGCCAAATTACCAACCGTTCAAAATGGGGGATGGTTTCACGATTCTCACGTGTAAATCAAAGTCAACTCGAAATCCACTTTACAAATGGGTTTTCGGCACAGAGAATTGTAGTATAAATGAGTTTTGTTTCTCGCCCTGTGGCTCAAATTTGGCAATAGTCTCGCAAGATGGATTCCTTCGGGTCTTTCATTATGACACAATGGAATTGCTTGGCATAGCTCGGTCCTATTTTGGAGGATTTTTATGCGTATGTTGGTCACCGGATGGCAAGTACATAGTTGTAGGCGGTGAGGACGATTTAGTGACTGTTTGGTCGTTGCACGAACGAAGAGTTGTGGCCCGTGGACAAGGGCATCGATCATGGGTATCCGTGGTTGCATTTGATCCGTATACCACATGCTATTCCAATTGGGATGGTGGAGATTTTTCTGATGACGAAAACCAAATAAGCGAATACAGCAATCATAGGTATGGCAGCGGTAGTGATTCAAATCATGGCTTTGAATGCGGGGGTGATACGAACTCCACGCCAAACTCACGACATCGGCCGAACTCATTTCGAGATAGCTTGGCGCCTGATAAACTTGCAATAAGTTACCGTTTGGGCTCTGTTAGTCAAGATACTCAGCTGTGCCTTTGGGATATAACTGAGGAAGTGCTTAGGCATCCGTTGACGCTCCGGCAGCGTGTAAACAATACGAATTTGAATGAAACTAGCAACAGTACAAGCGGCTTCACTACAGCTACTGGCAACACAAGTAGCGCGCATCTAAATGGAGATCTGGTCCATGATGTGAAGTTTATTAAACCAGTTGCAATGACGTCCAGTGGAACTATCAACAGTAGCAACCCCAATTCGAATATTCCCAAGGATCATGATAGTAGTAATAGTAGCAGTAAGCATAGCAGTAACAGCAGTTCAGGGAAATTCTCAACAGCGAATTGCACGATATCGTCCTCGTCATCGCCATCTGCGAACGATACTGGAGCAGTTGCCAATTCGACTAACATTTTAAACTCGACAGAGATAGTTGTAGCAAACAAATCAAATTGTAGTAATAGTAGTAATAGTAAATCATCTAGTAACGCATTGAAGTTTCCAAACTGCATAAGTGCAACCAAATCCGATCTAATCGATGTTGGTAGCAACAGTATCGATGTCAGTGGCGTTGCTGTAAGCAATAACATCAATATGAAATCATCGTCGGGGAGTTCATCATCTAAGTCGGCTGACTCGAGTCTATCGGCGCTAAGCACTATAACACAACGACTAACGAACTTTAACTTTTTCAGTGGTGAAAAGAAATCGTCATCATCATCAACATCATCGTCATCAACGACGACAGTTTATGATAGTAGCCAACAGAACAACATACTCAATAATCAGAACCATCATGGCAGTGTTGCCGGGATCGGTGGTGGTGGCCGACATAATAGCCACCGGAAAACATCAAGCCTATTTAAATCCTACACGAATGCAAGTAATAACAGTAGTAACCATCAATCTTCGTTCATGACTGCATCGAACATGAGTACAAGTAATCCGATTGATGGCAATGGTATTGGCATCGGTGGCACTTTGAAACTAGGAACGAAATCATCAACACTACAATCGCCGACCAGTGCAATTTTAACATCGTACGATCCAATGAAATTGATCGGCACCCAATCGTGTCCAAGATTTGATGAGTGTCCTTTACTGGAGCCTATTGTGTGTAAGAAAATCGCTCATGAGCGTTTGACAGCGCTCATTTTTCGAGAAGACTGCTTTTTAACCGCTTGTCAGGATGGATTCATTTACACTTGGGCGAGACCAGCATATTCATCGGTAAGTAATAAATTTATGTTCGTTTTTTTTTTTTTCATAAGCCTAAAAACGGTCAGTTGTAGGATTTCTATAACTAATTTAAAATTTAAAATAAACGAATTTAGTGAATGGTCCTCTCCTTTTTCCCCATAGAATTAAGCTTCAATTTAATTGCAAACACATACTGAACATTAGTCACGACGAAATTAACAGCTTGGGTTCCAGTTTTGCCAGGTAATGGCATTCCCACATACACTCTGCCATAAATGGATTTCCTTACCAGTTTATTTTCTTCTTCTCTTTCTTATCTCATCAAAACTTAGGTTCTATAAGTACTTTATGGCATCAGAATGAGTTCTTTCTTCAGCGTAATAAAAGATGCTAATCTTAGTGGCTCGGTCCCGCTCAAACATCGATTAAAAATCTTGGCAATGTTTGTAAAATAAATGTTTGTTTAATCTCTTTTATTTGACAAACGAATGTTTATTTAGATGGATGTTTCTTCGGTCAGCGGTGCCTAAGTCTTACGTGTTGTGCCTCTAAATTTTGTCTTTGAAAGGACTTGTATTTACTGCATTAGTTAGCAGTTAGCATTTGTCCTTGTTAAAAAATATTTTAAGAACTCAACGAGGTATTCGAAGATGCAATGTCACTTACCACCGAAAAAAGAATACTCTTCGTTTTTACTGTAAGGAATGGCAATGGCAACAATGGTCGTAGAAGTCAATGGTATAATATTTCCACATAACCAATACTACACCCCGTTCCAAAAATACGCCGCACCCATGCTGTGTTGCATACCACTGAAATTTAAATGTGTCTACCGCTGGTAGACGGTAGCAGAAAAATATATATTAAAAGCAATTAAGGGAACATTTAAATTGAATAACACTAGTTAGTTATTATTGCAAAGAATCCAGTTTTAATTTTTCGTAGTAGTTTGTAGCACCGCCTTTAGCTTTTATGAACGCTGGACCCCTCGTGGCATAGAGAGTTATAGAATTTTTGGACTTCCTCTCTTGAATGCTCTTTAGTCCATGCTTCCTCCATGACCGTTTTGAGCTCATCAATTGTTTTAGGTGCGTTGCGGCGTACTATTTGACTCATAACTGACCATAAGTTCTATATTGTATCAAGGTCAAGGCTATTTCCTGGCTAATTTATGGATAAAGGCCAATATCTGCTTTCCATTGGGCTTTCAGTTGAAGGAAAACGAAATATAGAAGTGGTTGGAACAATATTATCAGCAATAATGTCTTTGTAATCTGCTGCATTTACGGAATCGGCGGTCCATTCTCGGTGCTCTTAAGACACATCACCTTGTTTTTCTTCATTGCTTCAGAGAGATGTGGCTATTTCGCAGGTTTACGAGCTTGAAGCCGACGTTGTTTTTTCGGACTTGCGCTCTCAGGTTGCCTTTCCGCACTACCTGTCACGCTAACTTTCTTCAAAAGCCGTCTCACAGTGCTTAAAATAAAATGTTAAGAAAATGAGAGGAACGCGCTCGAAATTCATTAAATCATAAAATTTTTATAGTGCGGCTTGAATAGATTTTTCACATTTACTTTCAAACTAGCAAGTCTTATAACATATATATTTTTTTTTCATTTCCAGAATGTTCCTCAACATATGTCGCCTAGTCCCAGCGCACCTCCAGGGGGTACAGTAGTATAGTTTAATAAAATAAATGTATACAATTATCATGGAAAACTAATAATTATACTATTTATAATAATATTAAATAATCAGCACGGTTATAAAGCAAACAGCAACTCAAATAATAAAAACAAAAAATTTATATGAGACTTTTAAAGCAAAACGTAAACTAGGAATCCAACGCTACGACGCCTGTAGAGGATCGGCAATACATACATGTAAGCAAGGAACTGATAAACATTTACACAACTTAACAAGCAGCTTAATAGCTAATAAAATGGCGACGAATTCAATAGTACATAAAACACTGATGAAATTATAAACTACATGAATATGAATGTTTTCTTCTTATTTTAAAAATATATTTTCAATTTTAAGTACAATTCCGAACATACCCATGTTACACATGTAAAATTGTTATGATAATTTACCTATATTACAATTTATTCATTGCTATCAAAAAACACACAACCAATTGGAAGGTTGAACCAAAATTATTTGATGCATGCATTTTATTAAATTCGAAATCAATCACAATAAAAAAAAACAATGTTTTTTAAGTTTTCCATTGTTCCCTTTGAGGTTATATTTGAGATTGGGATTTTTCTGCGATAAAACAGATTTCTAAAATCATACTTACATTAAATTCATCAACTCAGATTTCTCAGCAACCATTCGACTGTCTAGTTGCCAAAGCATGCGCATATGAGAGTTGTTTATAAAAAAAAAACATAAAAACATGTAACCAAAGGTTAACACAAAATAAACCTATCTATCCGTCCTTATGAGAAATTCAAATAGGCAAAAACACAGCTGTGCACGTAAAATATATTTTACATTCAATTTAAGTTATTGTTTGTGATAGACCAATCAAATGGAATTGGTACTGAGAATCTCTTTTAAAAAATTGTTACAACTATTTAATTAGTACCACAAACACTCTGGCAACTAGACGAAAATCATTTTTGTAAACACCAAAGATTTTTTTGATAAATATTTTTTTTAACATTCTCATAAAATAAATGAATTGTACATAAAGAAATCTACCTATAAATATTATTGTTTAAATACTTGTATTCTATGCATTAATTACTTTTCCTCAAATAGGTTAAATCATTTTTTCTGGGATATTTTTTGCATTTTTAACCACTAAGAATGGCCTTCTCTGATTTGTTTGTTAAAGGAAAATAAACACAAAAACAATATAAAGCAAATTATAGAGCCAAGATTCAAAAGGAGCTAACAAAATGGAAATTATATATTATTTTTTTTATAAAACCTGTAAAAAAAAAATGTATTTTTAAATATGGGCAAAGTAAATATTATTTGCTCCAATGTTATATATGATTGTTAATAAGCAATAATAATTATTATTAATTTCAACATTCAAGAAAGAAACCCCCCTGGAATCCAGTGAAATGACGAAGCCAAGATAAAATCAATTCGCAAGTAAGATAATGTCTAATACGACGCAAAGAAATGTTATTTTGAACATTGTTTTTGTTTTAAAATTTCTTTGTTGCACATTCTGTTGAGTTATATGGTAAAACAGAAATAAAATTTTGGGATCTTTGTCTTTCCAGCATCTAACTTATTATAATGTTTTGTATATTATTATTATAATTGCTCTATATCAAACAATATTGTTTAGTTTTACGTTGATTATATTATAAGAGAGTAAACAGAAATATTATTTTATCATGTTGAAAAATCTAGTTTAATTAAAAACAAAAATGATATGAAAAGAAGAAAAAAAACTAGGAAACAATTGTAAATTTTAAGTTACCTTAACTGCAATTAATATAAAATTAAAAATGGAAAAATTATAAATTAAAAGACAAAAAAAAGAAACTAAAAAAAAAATAATAAAACGAACGATAAGGGTATTACAAATTCCATTCTTTTATTGTTAACCAGCTGAGCCGAAAAACGTTGTTCTGTCGGAACGTTGGGTTGAGTTCAGCAAACGTTTTTCGATAAGCTATACAGCCATTGAGACAATATTCGGATATCGTAAGTCTGTTTTTTAATACTTAATCTCCTGTTTAACTTGAAACAGGTAATTAAAAAAAGAGAAATCCAATTAACATATGTGAATGTTTCATTTTCAGCTGGTGTCTTGCGATGGAGGCAATACCATTATATATTCGTGCTGATTCCGTGTGTCGTTTGTCGTTTTACACGACTGTCGTTTTTTTTTTTGTTATTCCGTAACCTTCACGACGCGACAAATTCGTAGTAGAATTGATCACGACTAAAATGTTATAAATTTTTTGAAAAAATTGACAGCACTTATGACTATTATGTTAAAATGTGATTATTTAATTCCAAAGCATAGACAAACGAGTTATCAAAGCGGCGGAGAATAGTTTAAAAAAGGCTTAAAAATTATTCAGAAATGTTTTTTAGCACATCTCTTCGTCTGAAGAACTCAGGATTCAAATTTGTCATGCGTCAGAAGCTTCGGGAATGGGCGTACCGTCAGCAGCTGAAGGCTATGAGTTGGCCTGCGAGTTCAGATATAGATGAAATGATGATGCTTAAGCAGATGATGCAGACGTGACGGAAACACTGAATTTTGTGAAGATAACATCAAACGGCAAGGTGATTTGGCAATAGGAAATTGTGTTAAAGATTCCATTGGGACACCTAAAACAATGCCATTTGGATCTATCACATTTTTGTATGATAGCAAACCAGCCACTTACTCTTCTAATGGTGTGAGAATCTTCTGTTAATATTAACCTCCTCTTGTAGATTGCTGTTCTTTTTTGTTGTGAACCAGTTTTTTTTACTTTAAATTTTAAATTCATCTATACCTAAATCAAACGAATTGTATTTAAAATTTCAAATTCAATCTATTTTATTAACCTTTTGCCAGCCATCACCATCTCTTGTTGGTGGACCCAAACTATTCATCTTCAAGCGTATGCCATTCCTTCCTAATATTTATTTTATTAATACCCCTATTGAAGCCTCGGGGTGTTGATGGTTTTCATATATGAAACCAAAAAACCAAATTAGCTTTGATTTGTGATTTTCATTAACTTCATTCATTAACTTTTTGTTTTAAATATGTTTTTGTAAATTTAATATCGGCTTTGAAAAATTTCCTATAAGTTCTGACCGTTGTCGCCTTACTGTCGTCCACTTTTATCTCAACGACAGAAATAGTCGTTTTTACGACAGTATGTCGTGTCGAAGTTAATTAGGTAATTAGGAATTGACATCGTTTAACGACTGAAAAACGACAGTTGACATTTGAAAAACGACATACAGAATACCGATTGTTTTCTGTCGTTTTTTTTTTTGCTGTCGTTTACGACTTAGGGAATTGCCCCGATTATGTACCCCTTACAAATAAATAGACATCGTGAGTATGTCGACAAGTCTAAAATGCGGTCAGAAAAAAAGTATTTTCTTCCACAAGTACCGTCGTATGAACACTTAGTCTCATCGTTCCACAGAATGGTGTTTGTTTATATGAACACTATCGAAAACGAAAATGCCGTCGTTTAGGTCGTAAGTCATAAAAAATTGTATTTTTCGAGGATTCAACTTCTAAACGTTCGTTCGAACAGTTCGATTTGGAGCTTTGACTATATTCAGTGTAATAATATTACTTTCAAAATGAGGAAATACCATAAAACTGGCCATCCATAAAGTGTTTTGAGATTAGATTTCTATAAAGTTTTTCCTCTTAAAATTTGTTCGATTTGATAAAATCTGATTGCAATAAATAATTCATACAACAATATTGTAACAAACAGCTAACATGAAATGTTTGCGTTATACCCGACGACTGACAACGCGCCATCTACTTACATTTTCGAAGCACCGTGATAACGCGATTCAAAGTACTACAAAGCCATTTATCGATCAGTGATCCAAATTCATCAAAATTGTTCCAGCGGTTTCTTTCGCATTTAAATTATTAATGTGGAAATATGGATAAAATGCAGAAAACGACGGGCTTATTTTATTTAATAAGGAAATATATATACGTAAATTAATTTATTTTTTTTTGTAGGCAACTATAAACTAAGCGTAGAACTTTACTCACAAACCGCGGCATTTTTCTTACAAATGTGCAAAATAGACTTTGATTACGAACCTTTTTAGTTGGATAAGGATTGATAACATGATCACCGCGGTTTGCTCGAGATTGGGCTACAATCATCGTCATATTTCAGCCAATTTATATGAAACTTAAATGAGTGATACACCTATTGAATCACTCTGTCCATTGGCGAAAGTCGTATGAAAATCTGTTGGTATTTTTTTTTGCGTTCAGACAGACAGGCAGGAGATTTTTGTTTTAAAATATTTAGTGATCATGCATATGTATAGAGAAACGATAAGGTTTCAAATCCTTCTTTAAGCTGCTCTCAGTCTGCTTCGCTGCAAACACTTAAAGTTTATGTCCCCCCTATGAGGTTCAGATAGTGTTTTTCTTTTTCTTCTGTGAGGTTTTACAAGAGGATTCAATATTAACTACTTGTTTCAATCAAGAATATTCGGAGTGAGATTTAAAAGTTGTGGCAGTCATATAAAGAAATAATCTGTCATAACCCTCCCACTTTTTCCGTGACTGCATTCGAATGTAGATACATCCTTTTGGAGGGGTCGGAGGGATCTCCTCGTTGGACATGACATTAAATTTAAATTAATTTGTGCATGTCTTTTTGGAAGATTCCCCATCATTATCAACCCTTTATAAGCGAGGGACAGACAAATGCAGCTTAGCGCAGTATTTTTCGGTCATACAAAGAGTGGCATCTTATGGCCATCCAACAGAGACTTCATAGGGAATTATTTCTTGTTCACAAGCGGAACCATAACCTAGTCAAGAAATTCCTTGAACGCCAATATTAATTGTTGTTCATATCCATAAAAAAAAACTTCCACAGTTAAGATGCCCTGTTCTCTTGGCCACTTAGCTAGCCTTATCCAATAATTCCTGCGCACTCATATTACCTGAACTGCACATCTCCTCGAAGGCCACAAGTGAGGAAAGTTGCAACACTTGCTGTGTGGCGGTATTTATAATGCCATAGAAAATAAAGTTCAAAAACAACATCCTACATCAAATCGTTGAATTTAAAGCCCGATGGTGGATTTTATTTTTATTAGAAATTAGAAGCGGCATAGAATAGATGGATAGCCCACAAGGGGATGTTAGACTTACTCTTTTTTGGGTTTTATTTATGGACACGTTTCAGAAAACTCTAGATAAAAAAATGTTTAGTATATATAGGACCACTACACCATCGTCTAAGCGATTAAGAGAATCTTGACTAATAATTGTAAGACAAGGAACTCCAAGGAAGACGTGATGTAGGTTTTTACTGCCCCAAATCATTGATTAACACACCTCAGACCAGTAATAGATTAACCAAGAAGCAAAAAATCTGGTCTGGTGACGACACATTTACTTGAATCATCACTTACCCGGTAAAACACGAATCACTATGTGTAATAGCTGCAGGGAGGAGGAAGTATATCAACCCGCGACGAATGAAACTGAATGAAGAAGATATCGACAAGAATAATGACTTCGTTAATCGAACCAAATGTTGTGTCGAATAAACTGCCATAACATTTTCATGGCTACACCAATGCCCCATAGCCTTGGGTACGTAGGTACACAATTTTATTGTGCAACTATTTTCACGTTCAATTGCTTATAAAAATGCTGTTGTCTTGGAGGTCAGCTCCTTGCTGCTCAGGTAACTTTCAGAAAATGCTGGAAGACAATATATTTAAATTTCTTACAAATTGTATTTGCCACTGTAAAAAGCTTTACTTAAAGCCTAGTTTTTGAAGTACTTATCTCAAAAACGAACAGAATTGAATTGGAAAGTCTGTCTGTTAATTTTAAATACATTAAGGAATTCAATTGATCTCCATTATTTAATTGTGTACCATTTTGTTTATTTAAAAAAATGTAAACATCCTGCATCGATCTTGCTCATTCTCATGCCACAATAACGAAATCAACAACCAAAGATTAAAACGATATATTACTAGCACTCGTAGGTACATCTTTAAGAAACAGGTGCTTCGATAGCAAAAAAGATAAAAATGCTTGACCGCCAACAATCAGAAAGAGAAAGTAAAGCTTTCTCTTACGATCGCCAGTGTAATCCAATTGCTGAGGATTCCCGTAAGGGTCGTAGTTGATTGGTCCTCCAGTAGTTGCAGGTGGATTCTCCTGCAGGACTTTTGTTTTCAGTGTTCGAAGCTGTAAGCAATGAACGTGAGGTTAGCTATTCGAAAAAAAATATTTGCACACCAAACTTACCAAAAAGAAACCCAGTGTTAGGCTTGAGTAGACTAGTGTTAGGTAATAACCAAAACTGTGAAAGAGTGTACTTGCAAGCAGACATGCGACGATTATAACAAATTTGTAACCGGAAAATGCAAGTAAATCCAGCGTCTTGAGGCTTGTTTTGATGTTAACAACATAAAGCGTTATAGAATAGACAACCAATTCAAAAATGCTGTAAGCCAAAGCGCTAGATGCCTGAATTCCAAGCTGTTCAGGTGAGAAGCGACTCTGCATGCCAAGCATTAGACCGGCAACCACAACGTATGTTATATAGGCCATGGCTGGTATATAGAGATCGGGGGCGTTTAAGTCATATCTTGGTTGCACTGGGTTTTCTTGGTCGTATTTCAGAGACCATTCCTGTAATGATAAAAGTTGTGTCATAATTGCAATTGATTCACGATCTTGAAGAGCGTACTCTGTGCGTAAACGGGAAAAAGAGTAGCCGCAGCTTGTTGATAACATAATTGTTGTCCACAGCAAAGTAGTATTTAAGCTTTGCCACCGGCACCCATTTCTCGAACTGATTCTCAACCATCTGCTTTCCCTGGTCGGCTAAACGCTGTCCATATTGCATGGCCATGTCCTGCACTATGGGCTGTTGGAACATAGCAAATTGCTGTGGCAATTGGTTTGGAGCATTGGGTAGATTTCCGGTTGGCTGTGTTGGAATACCTGGATATGGAGCGAAACCTTGTTGTGTCGGTTGTTGCTGCAGATGTGGCTGCTGCTGCTGCTGTTGCGGCAAAGTCTGTGTGTATCCGTAATTTTGATTAACAGGTGCCGAACCATTGTTGAAGGTGTTACCACCGGCATATGCCATGTTCGGTTGTGGTACCATTGGAGTTACTGGTGGGACGTATTGAGGGGGAACTGCAGGGACTGCTGCTCCAAGTGCATTTACATCACTCACTCGCTTCAACTTCCGTCCAGGACCTTGATCTAATTAAAACGGCATTTAAATGTCTTTGTGTGTTATTTAGGAATGTGAAAAGAGAAAAATCGCAAGGCAAGGGAAAGTGATTACATCAGCTTTGATTAAAAAGCATGGTTTTATTTTCTAGAATACTGGAAAGAGTTGTTAAAACACACAACGAGCTATTAGAAATGACTATTTTACAAATCAGAACAAAAAAATCAAAACAAAGTGTTGGGGGTTTACTTGCGAGTTTCCTTACAATTTTCAAACTTACGCTGTCGGGCCGTGGGATTGGGATTATAGTTCATGGTGGTAGACTATCTCTGGACTGAGATTCACTTTTGCTTTTCAATTATTTTTGGAAATTATTATTAAAAATTGTTGAATTGATTTCAGTTAATGGTACACATCACCACTCAAACTTCACTCATCCCAAATTCGTTTGGCAGTTTCAGTTCAGTGGAACATGTTGCATCTGACATGTGTAAATCAAATGTCATCGTTGTTTTTGAAGGAACAAGATGACTTTGGTTCAGGCGTTTAAAAGTAGTTTCGATTCTATAAACTTTTTCATTGATCGTTTTTCAAACAAAACATAACATAAGACATATACAGAGAATTTTCCACACTTGGTAGAACCAAATATGTTTTTTCTCTTAAAATCGGCAAAAAGGCAAGTTTTTGCAACGTAAATATTGTTTTTTTTGTTTTGATAAACTCGATACAAAACTCGATACAAACCTTATTAATTCATTCGTTAAATCGATTCCGAGCAATACGCAGACCTAAACGACTAACAAAATTTATATCAGACTTACATTTGGTGTTTTTTCCCCTCGTGGTTTTATTAAGAAGTCTCATTAAAAGAAGAGCAAAATATATATTTGATTTGTATTATTAGATTTTGACAGAAAATGGCTTGGAGTCGGAGTTGCACTTGTCTATTCATTACATGATTCTATATCTTGTTAAAATTTTGCTACCAACTCAGTAAAGCTGCATTAAATTAATCAATAACTAATCAAGAGAGTTGCAGTGTATATTTTCTCAGTGACTGAACACCCTCTCTTCTGCCTCCGAGACTATACAGCGGCTGTTTTCAAAATGACAAGACATCAATGACAGTTCATTCAATTAAAATTGCCGCACTTTTGAATTTGAAAAAAATACCCGGAATAAGTTTTGTGGATTCGATTCCAGGATTTTTATATGTTCAAATAGATCATATAATTTTTACCATGGAAAAAACACCAAAACTACCTCGGAAGTCGCTTACGCTTACGACTCGTCTTCGAACTCGTTCAAGCGGTAATTTGAATCCTTTTGGGAAAAATTCAGTTTTTACAAATTTATTTGCTTTCGCAGCTTCACCAGGAAATCGCATTCGAAACACCTCGATACCAACGACACCAATATCGCCAGAGTGCGACTTGAACTGCACTCCTCCGCATCGTAGATTCATATTCAATCCTCCATATTCGCCCACCAACGATTTGGATTTTTCTCCACGTTCCAATTTGTCTCAGTCATCGACCAATAGTCCAGATGTAACATGGCGTTGGACACAAGATGATAACACGAACGACAATAAATCTCCATCATCTGCCATCGCTAGATCAGCATCAATCAACAACTGCGTCAAGGATCTTCGAAAGAAAAGGTCGGTGGAGAGAAAAGAAGAGATTCGTAAAGCTGAACTTGAGAAAAGGAAAGCAAATCGAACCAAAAGGGACATTGCTCTGAAGCAACAGTGCGAGCAAATGGAGCTCCTGATAATGAAGACGGGAAACAGAGTTTGCGATGTTCAGAGTGTTGAATCTCCAGATATTTCGAAGGAGCGCTCGCTTTCCAATTCATCCGGCTATGGTTCGAATACGAATATCGACAATGTTTTTGATTTATTGAATGATTCCGAGTCGGACGGTTTGCTACTTGAGGCAACACAACAAGTTGAAACTCAAGAGCAAGGGCAAGTCAAGATTACATGCAAGGAAGAAAATCTTCAGCACCAAGAGCAGAACAAATCAAAGGGGAAGCGTTCGGAATGTGAATTCCTACACGACTCACTTGACGATTGGTTTGCTTCTCTTGACGCTGATTTACTTGCTGCTCAACCAAATAAACAGCGTTCATCTCTTCAAAGATACAATTCAATGCCGACAGAATCACCCACGGCACCATCAAAATCAGACACGGCCAAGATCAAACGCTATCCCAGCAGCAATGCGTTTCCTCCGAAAACCTGTAAGTTTCGTTGAATCTCTTGCGCCTTCATATAAAACACTCACAATACACCGTACACCACAACACGAGGCATTACAAAGTTCCTCTTACGAATTCACTGTTAAGGAATTGCATTTTATTTCTTTAGTCTTAAGTCCTTATTCGTGTGTGCCTATAGAACTTGAAGGACACGTCACGCGATTGAATGTGATAACATTGCTATGGTTTAATAAATTATAAAAAATCCAATGGACACCACTAGTTATAACTCTTCTATGGTTTTTCTCATATAAGGAACGGTCTTAATTTTTTTTATTTGGGTCAGAATATTAATGAGACTGAAGACACTGCAAGCGATCTGGTTACGCTCCGATGTTTTCTTTGACAGAGCAAGAGTATCAGTAAACTCTCATAGCTCAGTGCGAATTTCAACTCCTACCGCTAAATACGTGATATTTTTGACTGCAATTAGCGAAGTTGTGTTTTGGTTGTGAGTCATCCAAAATGGAACAGCGGAATTTGGAGCAACATTGTGCCATTCAATTTTGTGTAAAGCTAAAAGAATCAGCGAATGCGACGATTGAAAAGTTAAAATAGGCCTATGGGGAACATTCTCTATCCCGAGCTCAAGTTTTTCGCTGGCATAAATTGGAATTTTGGAAGGCAGAAAACACGTTGTAGATGTACACCGTTCTGGGAGGCCTTCAACTTCGAAAACCGATGAAAATATCGTACGCATGAACACGAGTGAGATCAGGCCGTCGTTTAACGTTAAGAATATTGAGTGAAAAAATAAAATTGAACAGATTTAAAGTTAAATTTTGACTGAACATTTGCACATGCGGAAAGTCTGTGCCAAAATGGATCTATCTATCTTGACAAAGCCCCATGTTACACTGGCTTCTCCATAACAGAATTTGCATAAGATGCATATGTACATAGTTCCAGATGATCGGGATCGGACATCGATTTCAAAACACTGATAATATTATCGTTATTGTGACGATTGGACTTTCTAAAGAGTGAAACGGTTTTCTTTAGAAAGCCGTATGCTTCGAAATATTAAGACACCAACATGAATGGGTGAAAGTTCTTCATCTTTAGGCAGCTTTGGTAACCTCAAGCGATTCGAAGTGCAGTCAGAAACATATTTCGTGCTTGACCAGAAATGCATTTTAGCAAACACAATTGTTTTACAATAGAAAGATGTTGGCAAGAATAAAAGTTCTTACTCCATCGCTATTGCTAGGCCAAAGCTCACCATGTATCTCGAGTTTTTCACTCAATCGTTTATTTAAAACTTAAGAGCTTCAATACGATAATTTTATCACAATGAAGTTCTGTATAATGTGGCTACCCTTTTTAGGGCAGCTTATTTCCTAGCTATGCTAACGTAATGATCTCGTTGACCAATCTGATTTCCATGGCTTTCTAAAGAGACGGGTCGCCTCAGAGGTTTCGTATCACAAGAGGCGTTTTTTTTTTTTTACATTGATTCTTATGGTTTGGTTAGAATAGCTTAGACATGTGACTCTATTCATTAAAGTACAGATAGGCGTAGTTAATGATCGAAACACTGTACGCGTTAAGGAAAGAATACAGAAAATATAAGAAAGGACGATAGAGAGCGCCTAATGAAACATAAATGTGGCAACAATATAATCTCTTAGGGAAGTCACCTAAACTTAAGCAAGACTGTGAAGACCTTTCAGGGTAATCAAACGCATCAATGATGTAGTCTCCCAAGCTCACAATGCCCTTTACAACAACTTTGAGAGGCGGCTTGAGAAGCGTTATTATGTTAATGAGCCCTTATTCTGCGAGCTCTCAATTTAGAATGAAGGACAGTTCGAACTAAAATAACAAGCTCTAGTGTTCACTGGAATAGCCCAATGGATGACGTTTTGGAATATTTTTAGCTGTAAATTGGAATGACAGTGGAACCAGAAGAAGTTGAGTTGCAACCGGAGTGGCTGGTGCAAAGTAGAGAGTCAGAGATTAATTGAAAACAGCGTGCAAGTTGTAAACAAGTGATTCATGAAAAATATTCAAAAAATACAGCTAAAACAAAAAGTGTAGCATCACTTTTGTAAGTGGCAGTGAATAGAATATTTATATTTATAATGAGAATATTTATATATTAACGTTAGTTAGTTAAGTTAATTCGACCCTTTTTCCGGTAGTTCTCCTTAGCTATATGAATCAGAGTTTAGTACGAATCCTATGCTTACTTCTTTAAGTGCAGCATTAAACAAATATTTAATGTTTAAATTGTAATCAAATAATTAATTTTTTATTTATTTATTTAATTAATTTTTTTCCAATTACACTCGTGTAACAAGAAATTTGTATTTTATAATAAAATTTTGCAGTGTTGAAAAGAATAAAATAAGCCATAAAGATAACTTACAATCTCAAATGTAAAGAAGGAAAGCAGGCTGCAATTCTAGCAATCCATGCGATCAACTCGAACGGACGCACCTGTTTTTTCTTCTCAGTCACACTCCAAACTACCACAGTGATATTAACAACTGACTTTGCTAAAAGAACACGAGTTGGAGCTTCTCATTTAATACAGCTGTGCGGGAAGTTGCTTGATGATGACCAAAAGCAGGGCAATTTAAAATAACTACTTTTGTTAGATTCGCATCCTTAATTGCATCCGAGCTATGTATTCCGAATTAGTTGTTAATTTAATAACAGTCAATTATTATTTATTTTAAGTTAAAACACTTTACACAAAGTCGGCTAAAAAATGCTTTAAAAAAATGATTGTGTTGTAAATAATAAAGTTGAACTATTTCTGTTTACAGGCCATTCGAAGAGGAATATTTTTGATTTGTTAAGAAACAAATTAAAAGAAAATCAAGGAAGAGTGCGTTGTGGAAAAATTGGATGTTTCCGAAAAGCAAATTTTCGAAATTCCTCTAAAATTAAATTATCTTCTAATATTGAATATTTTATCATTGATAGTGATTAGTTTAAGATATTTTGTATAATTTATTTTTTAGAATATAATATGCATCCTGCATGATCGATTTTGTAATCTCATTGTTAACACATTTTATTATTATTATTATTTATTAAACTTCACATTAATGGAACAGTTTAACATCTTATAACTACAGCACTAGCTACTGGGGCTTTCGGCTGGGAGCATTGTTAACATATATTTTTTAGAGTCCGTAGAAATTTGATAATAATTTGACAATAATTATGATGATAACTAATTTCCATATTATTTTTTTAGTATTAGTAATAAAAAAAATATTAAGAAAATATTGGTTGTTTTTTTCACGATTTTTGTAGTTTACCTTTCTGCATGCCTGACTTTAAAAATATTTTCTAATGATTTCTATTTTCCATCCCGATTTTTATCGTACAATAAGCAGATTCAACATTTTCTTGCGATATTATGGATAAAAAGTCATTATGTGCCTCTTTAATTGATAAAATAATTTAAGTTAAGTTCAGTGAAACAAGGCAATTGTATTGGCGTGGTACTGTTGGACTCATAGAAGGCTAATGCAAATTGTGCATTTGAACAATTCTTAGATTCAATTAAGTATTTTGTTTTACAATTAGATTTTATTTACAGTTTTTAATAGATTTCTCAATTAGTGTACTTATGTACAAGTGTATTATCAACGACGCTTTAGAGGCTTCCCGCAGATGGTTATTCAATAACAAAACTTTTATTCAATTTCCATTTGTCGTCCTTGATTTTAAGTTATTATTTATCACAGGAAGTGAATGTTCCTGTAACATTCTAGCGTCGCGGAAATCGGGCCCAAAAATTCTGCCCTCATCCTGGTAATTCGTAGTGTTTAACGGTCCAACTTTTATATGTACAGCTTTAAACGTAAGAGAACTTAAACAGTTGATTAAAATTAATGTTGTTAAAGGTTGAGTTGCCTTTGTAATTTGAGAACGTCTAAAGCCCTTTTGCTCTACACAGTTCTGCCAATTATTATGTGCTTCCGGCATGGCAAATCAACGAAAACTGATGCGTTTATGATGTACAACACTCGAAAAAACACGATACACAGTTTGGAGCCCAAACCTCCGAACTGTTCCAAACATGCACCAGATTTCGGCAAGAAGATTTACTGTCATGTGACTTATTCAATCTTGTCTTGGAACAGAAAGTATGAAGGGCCGGTATCGTCACGGAAAGTACTATCTTTTTTAAGTTCACCCAGCCTCTGGGATATGCAGACGTAGTTGAATCATTTTCGGCCATTGAAGAACAGGCAAACCGGACTGGGCCTAGAATCAATGAGAACAAAACAAAATATATGCTGTTAACCAGAAGATTCATCGTACATCATTTCGGCCAAAAAAAAAACAATTGACGGCAATTGACGGTAGTAAAAGAATTCATCTACCTCGGAACTAATTTATCCTCCACAAACGACATGCATACAGTAAACATACGACGGAGACCGATGGTACTTCGGTTTGTCGAAACGACTAGGACCTTAACTCCTAACAGGAAGGACAAAAATACTGCTCTTCAATATACAGATTTTGCTAGACCTGCTTTATGTAGCTGAATGCTGGACAATAGGCAAAACAGCTGCTCATGTATTGGGATGGTCTATCTGCGGAGATGTAGATATAGTCCGGAAGGCAGGACTCCATCGACTACACTGGCTCGGCCAAATCGAGAGAAGCCAGGAGCGTTTCTTATCTTAAACACGATTTAATAAAGGAGAAATAATCTCTTCATGTTATTGTTAAGTTTGCATTGCTGCCTTTCTTATTTTCTTACATAGCTAGGAGATATACCAAGTTTACTACTGCCGTATTATCTGCGTGGGCGTATACTATATGTTTATTATGAAGTTAAAAGGCCTCAAGATTGATCATTGTGTCTCTGACTCTGTGTCTACTTCGATGTTTTCGGATAAGTTCGTTAAGAATTCTGACTTAATGTCCTGAACGAATTCAACGATTCAATGAAAAGTTTATAACCAGCTGATCACCTACAAGCAATATTCTTTATGACAACATTTTAAAAATCTTTTACTTGTTTTTTTTTTTTGCTTAATTTATTAATGGATATATTGACTTACAATATTTGGTAAATATTTACATAATGATATAATAATTTATTATATAATTTCTTGTCTGTTTTTTGCCTCATATAGATTATTTTAGGTTGGATATAACTTGTATCGTTTTTTATGCATGTTATATTATTTTGCGGTTGGGTGGCGAAGTTGGTTTAGTGTCTGCTTTTCAATAAAATCAAATAATAGGTCACCGGTTTGAATCCTAAAGGTCCAATCCAGTCAAGGCGTTATCACTGGAGTGGTCGACCAGCAACAGTAAGCTGACTAAGTCGGTGGTCGCACTGAATTTCAAGTTTGTGTTGTCATTGATTGGGTTTGTGGTCTTTCACTCTGCTGTTGTGACATTATTCTGACGGAGTCTGAGGACGCAATCTTCGCAAAATACCGAATAAAAGACTACGAACTGATCAAATGCAAATATATTGAAATTCCCCGGCGGACTTTGTCTAAGGAACAACCGGAACCAATATAAAATTTGGTTTGTGGACCACTGAACACAGTCTTTCGATTCTACTTTTCATCCTTCTCTTCTTTATAAAATAAAATCTAATTCTTTGAGGTGATCTCTTTTTTCATGTTTCAAATAAGTAGGCCAATTTGTTAATTTTCATCAATTTTCTGACAAATTGATTCGATTGAAAATTTTTTAGAACCTAAACTGCGTTCTTTAATGTAATTTTTTGAGACTTTTCAACGTATGGTTTTTGTGTAGTAAAAATTTTGAAAATTAAAAAAATACTTGTATTTTCAAATTGATTTTTTACAGAATTTTGTAGAATGCATTAAAATTTATTTATACATGCTCTTATAAATTAAGACAAATCCAAAAAACTCCGTGCTAAAAAACGTATATTCCTTTTTGTGGAGTTTTAAAAAAAGAAAAAATTAGAGGTAATTTGATTTACGGAAAAATATTTGAGTTTTTCTAAGTTCCGATTTGAATTTACTTAAATTCGGGCCACAGATACACATTGAGGAGCTACATGCGATAGTTTTGTTTTTATTTAAAAACGTGTATGTTTGAATCAGTGAGTCAGCGAATCTTGCTTCAACAAAAATTGCCTAATGTTCAAACTTTTTTTTTACAAAGTTTATCTGAAGATTGTGTTATTGCTCTTCATATCCTTGAATTTAAAGAATATCTCTTAATCGTACTACTGTGTCCAAAAAATAAGGTGACATTGTATTTATTTTGAAAATTCTTTATTTATTCTTCCAAATCAATTTCATCCCCTTCAAAGTAATCCCCTCCCGATGCAATGCACTTATGCCAACGGATTTTCCAATCTTTGAAACACTGGTTGTAGTCACTTTCCGGGATGGCCTTCAGTTCCGTCTTCGCTGCGGCTTGAATCTCCTCCATCGTATCAAAACGGTGTCCCCGGAGCGGTCTTTTGAGCTTGTTGAACAGCCAGAAGTCGCACGGCGCCAGATCAGGTGAATACGATGGTTGCGGAACGATATGGGTTGAGTTTTTGGCGAAATGATCACGAATTACGAGTGCGGTATGGGATGGTGCATTATCGTGGTGTAAAAACCAAGAATTGTCTTTCCACAATTCTGGCCTTTTTAGGCGGATAGCGTTACGCAAACGTAGCATAACGTTCAAATAATATTCCTTGTTGACTGTTTGGCCGGTTGGAAGGAATTCATAAAGCACAACACCACGATAATCGAAGAAAACAGTCAACATGACCTTGATTTTTGAGCGACTTTGGCGCGGTTTTTTTGGTCTCGGCTCTCCTTTGGCACGATATTCGCTCGATTGATCGGTTTTTTCGGGGTCGTAAGCATAGATCCAAGTCTCATCGCCAGTTATAATGCGTTTCATGACATCCTGGTAGTCGGAAAGCATTGTTTCACGCACTTCAACGCGACGCCTTTTTTCCAAAAAATTCAATGCTTTCGGTACCAGTCGAGACTTGACGCGCTTGAGGCCCAAAGCATCCTTCAAAATGGTATTGACTGAGCCTTTCGATAAGCCAACTTCATCAGCAAGGTCTCTAATCGTCAATCGATGGTTTTTCAACACCAAATCTTTGATTTGTTGGACGTGAGCTTCATCGGTTGAGGTTGATGGTCGCCCAGAACGCTCTTCGTCTTCGACACGTTCACGGCCGGCCTGGAAATCACTATACCACTTGTAAACATTTTTTTTAGACATAGCCTCATCATCAAAGGCTTTCTGCACCATCCTCAACGTATCCGCAGCAGAAAATTGATTCCGCAAACAAAATTTAATGCAAATTCTTTGCTCAATAAATTTCGACATCGAAAAAAACAAAAAACTCACTTTTAGCAGCTCACAAAACGACGCGTATCTCAAACACTATGAATATATTTGACATGAAATTTCACATAGATGTCACTGACAGTACTACCAACCTAAAAAGAAAGAAAATGTCCAAATCCTTCGACGCGCGCAGTTTAAATTCATATGTCACCTTATTTTTTGGACACAGTAGTAATTCTTGATCTTGATAGACTTAAAGTTATTAAAAAAACTTTAAATTTCCTATTATGGTGCAGTGGCTGGAAACAGAACCCACGTGTGTACGTGTCTTCAATTTTATCAATAATATCAAATGATATATCCTTAGTATGCACACTTACAAAACATGTTAAGTTGCAGAATTCACAAGAGGAATATTGAGTATTCTTTAACAGCCGGTAAAAAGCACACCTAAAAGCTTATCGTGGTCAGCTGGTTTTTGAAGGGGTAAAGGCAATTAATTGCCATTTGTTCATTACAATCACTTTGACGCTTAACCCTTAACATTTTAACCTATCTTGCTTTTGGGTGCATCAGTAAACACTCATACATTGGAACACGGTAAAACGAACTTAAATGGCGCATGTCACCACAAAAAGCTCAGTATTTTAATGGAAATTATCACCAACAAAACAGATACATACGACAACGTTTCTTATCATACTGGATAGGGGCTGCAGGCGGTATGGTGACCCCTTAGAACCAAACAAACAAACACAGCAAACACGTGTGAACTTTTAGGGTTTCACACAAAGGCACATAGATAAGAAAGCTTAATTTCGATTTTGATGATGTTCCGACGTTATATTTGATCCTAAAATTTTGTTATTTAAAAAAACCTTAGTAATATTATCAATCTCAGTAAATTTCATAGGTTTTTTACATTTTCCAAGCCAATTTTCACAATATGGTTCGCAATTTTTCCACTGACGTCATTTGTAATCAGCTTTCAAACATATGGTACGTTAGGACCTTCGGAATTTTCGCTTTTTCCAAATTATTTTAGAATTTTTGTTGGTTGAACTTTCTTTGCTTTGCACTCAATTTTTATAACTTGCCTCATTGCATTAGGGTCGGAGTTCTATCTCATGTAAAATTCGTTTGGTTTAATACAAACGGATGTGCCCTTCCAACCAGTGCGAGCTGGATTTATTAAATTTGGCTTTGATGTGTTCATGAGCGAATAAATTGAATTTGTGGTTTTATTTTTGAATGCTTTTATGACGGAAATTTAATTACTGTGTCAACCCTCGTACAGCTTATTAGAATTTAGAACTGTGACCTGGAACTTGGATCAATCGAATCTAGATGTCGTTAATACACCAACTCATAGTACATATACGAGGCTTATGACATCCAAATATATTTTAAATATCTTTTAGTATGCAACGGTTTTAAGCACTTAAGAAGAAGAATTAATGAAAGAGGAGGAAGATGCACGTAATGTGTTTAGTGACGACCACAAAATGTAAGATTGGGAGAAACGAAATAACATTTAGTAAACCGAGAGAAGTCGTATCTCTAAATTAATTTTTTGAAAAATATTCCAAATGCTGTCGTTCCATCAAATCCAGTTTATCTTCATCGACACAGTAATTCATGAGACCGATTCATTGTTTAATTTCAACAACATTAGGTTCAGGTCCTGAGAAGACATCCTAAACCAGCCTGCAGGGTCCATCAGAGATCTCATTTCAGTGAATTCCATTGTTTGTGCGGGAATCTAACCGAGCCTCCGAGAATGAATCTTCCCGAATCCGACACCTAACGTTTAAGAGCCGGTTTGAAAATTGTAAAGAGTCCTGAAGAGTAGTTTATCTGTGGGAATATATGCAGCTAATTAGACCCGTCCATACTCTGTGCACTATGAGAATTGTAGCCATCAGGATCGCATACAATTCCATCTGAAATGTAGTGTAAATCTCCCCCATTCTGTAGTACAACTCTCATGTCTGGGCTGGGCAGGTGCTGCAAAACCATCTTGAGATTGCTGTACAATGTTCAAAATCTTCCGATAAAACTCATAGTTGAACTCTTTTTGTCAAGTCAAATTTGGTCGTATAGCCAACTTTAACGACTTCTTTCTTTATCCGCATAAAATCAAAGATCTGGTTAGGAACCACATTCGTACGAATATTCGACAACATGCCTTATTCCGTTCATAGTGTGGCTAACGACGATTTTGAACATGAACAAGGTTGCATTAAAGCAGGCGCATTGTTTCCATTCGCTAGATGTGGCCGAGCCATTATAGTTGACTTGAACCGACGCCGACCTTAAGCCTTCACAGTCCACGTCCTCCCAATCTTGCTTGGCAAACTGATGCATATTCCGCATGAGTACACTTCGGCCATATTTAAAAATATCTCATTGTAAAATATTAAGTCCGCAGCTTTGTTGTCCTTAAGTTTTTTTTTTATGACCAGCCTAACTTCTTCTATAGTGTGTAGGAGAACCAAATTCTTGGTCGGTTTTTTATTAACTCTTTCTTGGTCTATATCGTTTAACAGCTGAATATTTGAATAAATCCACAATTTACTGCGGATCGCTGAACAGTTTCTTTTCAGGACAGTTATCGCTATTGCGTTCACTTCTTTAGGTTTCGAAAAAGTTAAGATTTTTGGGTGACGATCTGATTTCAAATTTTATTGTAAGAAATTATTTTTATTCCCAGGTTATCGTCTTGTCTACAATATTGTATTTACAATGGTTACTTTTGTCGTGCTCGGAAGAGAGCAATAAGATGTCTAAAAATTTCATCCCATTTCACTACTCTCCAATATTTGAAAGAGTTCTGGAAAATCATTTCAGCAGCTTTGATAAAGAAACAAACATTGCTCCAATCTGCGATAAGTTTTTTAATTTAAGTGTTCCGGATTGGTTTATAAAATTAAATATACTTTCATCATACTACGTCTAATTGGATCTAAAAAATCGAAACTTTCTTTTTGTTTTTTCTGTTTTTGTTCCGAAAGGCTCGATCCTTGGACCTTATTTATCTTCTATTGCAAAGAGGCAATGCTTGTAAGTTTAATTGTATGATGTTAACTTCAAAACAACTCATCCGATTGTAAATATTATTTCAACAATATTTATAATAGACCTTCAGCATGAATATTCCGTTCGAATAAAAGGGTCTTTCGTGGCGAACAATTATGTATCTAAGGTTGATGAAAAAACGGTGGCACAAAGGCCGAAACGGAAAGAGATTAACATTTGCTTTTTATTGAAAATTTTAAGAATTGAATAAGTTATATTTAAACGTCCGTGTATGTTAATTATAATACATAAATTGGTAAAATATGACTAAAAAATGTATTAAGAATTTATTTAAATCTGTCAGGTTAATGTTAAATTCTGATTTAATTAATCTGTCTAGGAAATTGTATAAAGATAAAAATAGCTTGTTAAACAAAATTTTTTGGAAAAAAAGTACGCGCAAAGCTTGAGGGAGTTAGACTCAATACGATCTTTGCTTTGTTCCCTCCACAAACCTCGGAGAGGATTTCCCTTCGCCTCAAACTTTCAAGTCTCAAAAACAAATTTCACCTCCAACTTCGAAACTCCCGGTACTTGACGGCTCCATCATGTAATTCACCGATGGATCAAAACTGGATCGGATTGTCGGAAGTGGTTGAACTCTTCGTCCGCATTCCAGATCACCAGCAACCATAAATCCGTTGCAGGGATCTAATTCCCAAACCCACCGATCGTTATTTTAAAGCATTTTGAACCATTCAAGTACGGCAGAATGCTTATAGGTCTGTAGTCACTGGCAACGCTGGCATTCGACTTTTTTGCAATTGGTATTACTTTTGCATATAGTATATCCAAACTTGTGGAAAAGTTGATGTCGTTATACATGAGTCAATGATATGGGTTAGGTGACTCAAAATGTGTGGTAAAATTATTTTTATAAATTTTATGGACACTCCATCTTCACCGATAGCATTGGATTTTAAAGATATAAAGATACCTTAAATCTCATCCTCCGGCACAACCTCAAATTCAGCTTGATTTTCAACATTAATATCAGAGTTGATTTCAAAGTCTTGGTAAACAGTCAATTGATTGTTTTCCTGCCAAAAAATTCTTGTTAAGTTCTTCAGGGTCCAACGTACCTTTACTGCTGGTACTAATCTGTCGCAAATTTTTGTGGTAGGGAAGAGCAATTTAGAGGAGTAGAAATTATTTTTAGACTCGCAAACAATGCATGTCGCTCTATTGCGCGTATCTTCAAAAGCATTCCAGTTAACCGGGGTTTGGTTTTGTTTCAATTTGCTGTACAAACTGTTCCTAAGCTCTTAGCGCTTTGAGAATGGATGAGGTAAATCAAGAACATGCTCTATTACCAATAGTTACAGTTTTTACAGGAACAAATGTATCATACAAATGTGCCACATACAGCGGGAAGTACTGCAGTTCTTCATTTGAATCAGCCCTTAGTCTACAATGCTCGCAAGGGATTAAAGATGATGATGCGATAAGAGGGAGTCTTAATCGATGGAATTGTAGACTTTGTACTGAAATGACGTCGGACCAAGATTGTTTGCGAAGGTGCAAAAAAGCGATCGTGTTCGGAGATACCTTCAAGAGATAGTTGATCATAAAGGATCAGATCAAGAAGACTAGGTGAAGCAATCGGACAAAAGCAGCTTGAATTCAACAGATGCCGCGGAATCCAGCATGTGATGAGCACGATAGTCTTTTTTTAATAGGACTACCGGTTGAAAATGTCGTTATTGCAGACAACTTCATATCTATAGTATAACTCTGAGGTGAATTTTGACCATGACAGCTGTCACATCAGAAACTTCATGTCATTGTCTAATTATTTCAGTCTAGTTTTTTGGTCATTAGTGAAAACACACAAGTTTTTGTAAAGCCGTAAAATGTCTACATTCGTGCCATCAAAACAACATTTGCGGGAAGTTTTAATATGCTTCTTTCATTTAAAGAAAAAAGCAACCGAAGTGCATCAATTGCTTACCGAAGCTTACCCGGGCTAAACTAAAGACGTTAGAATGTGTCAGCGGTGATTTAAGCGGTTCAAAGATGGTGATTTCGACACCGAAGACAAAGAACGCCCCGGCCAGGTGAAAACGTTTGAAGACCATGAATTGGAGGCATTGCTCGATCAAGATCCGTCACAAACGCAAGAAGAACTTGCAAAATCACTTGGCGTCGCTCAGCAAACCATTTTCGATCGTTTGAAAGCAATGGGAATGATCCGAAAGGTAGGACATTGGGTGCCGTATGAATTGAAGTCATGCTGCGAAATGCTGCTTGAACGCCACAAGAAGAATCGTCACTGGTGATGAAGAATGGGTACATTACGATAATCCAGAACGTCGGGCAACGTATGTTACCCCGGACATGCCTCAATACCGACGGCCGTTCAGAATATTCATGGCCTGAAGGTTATGCTGTGCATTTGGTGGGACCCGAAGGGTGTTGTGTATTATGAGCTGCTAAAACCGAATGAAACAATCTCAGGCGAGGTCTACCGACGACAATTGATGCGTTTGAGCCGAGCACTGAAGGAAAAACGGCCGAAAACAGTCGCAAGACACGATAAAGTTATTTTGCAACATGACAATGCTCGGCCACATGTTACAAATGTCGACAAAACTTACCTTGAAACGCTCAAATGGGATGTCCTACCCCACCCGCCGTATAGTCCAGACCATGCGCCATCCGATTACTATCTCTCCGATCGATGCAACATGCCCTGGCTGACCAGCACTTCCGTGATTTCGATGATGTCAAAAAATGGATCGATTCGTGGGTTGCGGCCAAACCGGTGGAATTTTTCAGAAAGGGTATCCATGAACTGCCAGAAAAATGGGAAAAATGTGTGGCTAGCGATGGGCAATACTTTGAATATTGAATTTATATCTATTTTTCCTCAATAAAGCATTGATTTTTGAACAAAAAAACGTCATTTTCAACCGGTAGTTCTATTAATAAGTTGGCATTGAAATTTCCGCAAACAATTATATTAATATAAGTTGCTGAAACTGCAGATAGTGTTGTAAAAAATGGAGTGAGTAAAGAGTATGAGCATTAAAATGGCATAATTTAAGTCCATCTATTTGCTTCGACAAAACATTCAGCATTACACTTGTACACTTTTCATTCACGCCGCGGTTCTGATTTGGAACAGATTCACTGCCCATAGTCAGATAAATTACAATCACAAACAATACCGCAAACATAAACCAATTGGTTTATGAAAGTTTTATTTTTATTATACGTTAACAATAGATACAGAGGAGATAGGGACAGGAGGGGAGGAGTTAAATAAAGTGATGACTGATAAAATGTCATGAAATTTGGTTCAGCACTGATACCTGATCAACATCAAAGAGCTCGGAACCGCTGAGATCATATATCAGATCATCAATCAGAGGCCTTAAGGTGAAGAGCAAGTAAAGCTCATCCTAAGCAAGCAACCAACCAAGTATTTCTAAAATAAAAACACGTCAGGCATGATTCTTGCTTCATTTTTACTTGTCTCATGGCCTTATCAGGTAAAAGTCCTTTAGCACGAGTGACTATTAAATAAAAACATTTGCCTAGATTCCCACCAATTTTTTGCTTTTGTTTTCTTTTGGATCTTAGGCACTGAACGTCGCGTTCCCCAATATCACCCAAAGGAACCCTTTTCGCACGCTTGACAAAAAGTTAATTTCCTTTTTATGAACGTATATTTCTTGTTAGGGAAGCTGGGGGTGGCATACATTTGATCTATTATGTAAAAAGCTAAATTTAATTGACAATTTATTTTAAAGGTCAAACCATCCCAACACAATAACAATTTAATGGCAAACAGTAAGGTATGGAAACCAGCTATTCGGAACCTCAAAATTCAAATTAGGTTTCCTTGTGGAATAATAACAACTGATGGGTTGGCTTGATATAGACCTCATTCATCTTCAAAGTGAGAACGTGACTTACTTGTTAACAGATACCTATGATACATACGCATGCATGTAGGATAATGTGAAAACGAATGAAAAAAGACTTTCGAAATGTTCAGCTTTTGGTGGTGCCCCTGATTACCTTGTCTCGGATTGACGGATTGATTTCTGCCTGAGTAACACGAAATTGTGAAAACAATAAAATCCTTAGAATCAGCAAGACCAGCTTGTATAAACTCATCTCTTTTCAAAGACTTGCCTTAATTTTCGACTACAAGCATTTAATAAAACTTAGGACCTGAACTTTTTTTTCAAATGTAAAATTATCCTGAAGTGGAAACATAGAATACACAATAAGCTTTTTAAAAACATGAACGCTAAATGACCTTAGCCTATTTTAAGCTTATTAACCCGGCTTGTAATGTATTTATTAGAATAAAAGTCTTGGTACTGAGACTCTGGAGTTATGCATTGAGTTGGCTGCATTGAAACAGATTCTTTCTAGTTTTTGTAGCAGCCCTACCCAACAGCGATTTACGATAAAGATTTATTTTTATTTAGTTTAATATTTACAATTTTGACTTAAAACTAGACTTATAACTACAATTTATATATAATTAGAATATTATATCGGGTATTAACCTCTGTAGTAGTTCTTGTTGGCTTTCGTGTAGAATGAGGTCCAGTCGATGATCTCTTGAAAGTGTCCATCGATGATTGTCCGTGTGCTGAGGTACCTGTGGGCTGGCTCAATTGCTTGTCTGCTGATGATCCTGATCTCTTCGTTTGGGTGGCTTGCTAACCCTTCGATGATTTTTCTTGACAGCTGCAGCATGTATTCCTTGATTGGTGTGATCCCTGCGCTTTCGTACAGCGCTGTGTTGCTGAAGTATTTCAGCGTGTTGAGATTCCTCCGAAGTCCAGTGCACGATCTGAGTATTTTCCTTTCCAAGATCTCAATTTTCTTCATTGATGTTGGCGGCACCGTGAACCAAATTGGGAAGGTGTAAGTAATTACTGGTCTTATAAGTTGCTTATAGACCAGTAATATGGTGCTTTTATGCAAACCACTCCTCCTTTTTAGGAGTGGGCTTTCTGAATAGCCTTTTCAGCGTGTTGCCCGAACTGGAATCGCTCGCTGAAGGCTATCCCTAGGTACTTCGTTTTGAGTTGTGGAGCAATCTCCTTTCCGTCTGGCAGCGTTATTCTCGTGTCATCTCGTCGCGAAAACTTTCCTACTTCTTGTTGCTGTGTTCGGTGGTCGGCAGCAAATGAGCTCCTCGCACTCGGCATTTAACTTTGGTTGCCGACTTCCGAACGATCGGAATGAACGAAAAGTTCCGATCTGTCAGCCTTAGCGGTCCAAGTTCTTTAGCGATCCTTGAACTCTTGACTTGAGCCTCTTATCCCTTCTCTCGATGTAGCCGAGCCAGTGTACTCAACGGATTTTTGCCTTCCGGACTAAATCCAAATTTTTTTGCCCTCGCCTATGGCAAATATCTGACGTTGTAGTTAAAATTTTTCAATATTGTCGATCGTCATCTTGCATTGTCGTTGCCAACGAGATGGTAAGATACATTTTTCTGCAATATTGTTGTCAACCAAAAAGAACTGGATGGTTATTTTGCTTCAATGCGTCATCAAAGATCTTAATGCAAAAGTCTACAGAAGCTTGTGCGAGATTTTTGAAGCGTTCGGTCAAATAAATTGGCACGGCTGAGAAGACATAACATTAAGAGTAAGGTGATGAAGCAAACCTTATTTGTTTAAGAGCATAAGAGCCTTCACAGCAATGAAGTCGTCAGCGTATGCTAATGTGAGGTGAATAGAAGTATAAGATCAGTCGTTATCACTTAGAACTATATATTGGTAAGCTTGTCATAAACCAGGCAGAATTATAGCACAGAGCTCTTCGACCCAACGATGTCGAAGTCCTTACCGAGGTCAACTAGACAAGCTTCAGTGGATTACATCTTCCTTTTATTGCATTGATAATGCGATCTCAGTCTCGACATGGCGTGCATAATATTATGTCTGCCTCTAAACCGGAATTGGCTTTTAAAAGTAATATTTTTGTACTTAACCCAATTAGTGACGGCTCTATTGATCACCTTTTCAAATAAGTTGCTGATATTCAGAACGACATTTTTCGCGGGTTTATCCGTGTTTTTATTATTTTAAGGAATAGGTTGCACCACCACTGTCCATTGGTCCTCCCAGTATCTTGTGCAGTGTAAATATTTGGTCTATTACCGGGTCGGAAGCCAGACTGATATGGCTCGATTTGTGAGTTGCAAATAGGTTTCAAACGTTCACAGCTTTAAAGCACCTTGTTTGTAAATGGGACGGAAACAGCTGATATTCTTACTGAGTCTTCAATATTTATGGAGTACTGCGTAGGTACAAAATTGTAAGTTTGTCTCTTCTTCTCATCTACCTTAGTATTGCTCGTTCGCTGCTCGAGTTTTTCTGCAGCGCCTTTTCACATGCCTAGTCTGCTACCTTCTTCTTCGGCACGTTGTCTTCAACTCACCACACATTTCTCACCGGGGTGGTTGTTCGCGAAAAGTGATCTTAGATCTTTCTAGAATCATAGTGCGGTACTGTGATCACATATTTTTTATGGTAAATAATGACTCCTTTTAGAATATGCTCTATGCAGGTAGGCTTCTGATATTTTCGATGTACTGAGGCGTTGGAGTCGGCCTATAAATCGAGCTAATAAAGGGTTTTTCCACAAGGACGCTACAAAAGTAGAGCGACAGAAAAAGCAAACGACGCCATATTTCTTGCCGCTCTTTTGACATTTCTCTTCAGTAAGATATACAAGCCAACAACGAGTCGAAATTATTAAAATTTACTACCGAAATTCGGAGTAAGTGGCCTCAACTTTAAGAGCGCTACGTCCAATTTATGGTCGTCATAATCGTCCTAGCAGATCAACAGTGGAAAAATTTGAATCCAGGTACAGTTCAAAATGGTCCCGTGCCAATGAGACAAAGAAGTGCCCGTAGAGTCGAGAATATTGCTGCCGCTGAGGCTTCAGTTGCAGAATGCCCAAATGTGTCTCTCACACGTCGTTCTCAAGCGTTTAGCATCTCTGTGACGTCGTTGTGGCGAATTTTGCGAAAAGATCTTGGCCTACATCCTTACAAGATTAAATTGACGCAAGAACTGAAGCCGCTTGACCACCAGAAGCGTCGTATGTTCGTGAATTGGGCTGAGCAACAACTTGAATATGATTCGGATTTTCATCTTAAAATCATCTTCAGCGATGGCTCCGCCAATAAACAAAATATGCGGTATTGGTCAGGCAGCAATCCACACGTTCTCCATGAGTCATCATTGCATCCCGAAAAAATTACGGTTTGGTGTGGTTTACGGGCGGCGTCATTGGCTCGTACTTCTTCCGTGATGATCAAGACCAGCACGTTACTGTGAATGGGGATTGCTACCGTATAGCGAATATTTTTGGCCCCAACTGGACGATATGAACTTGGAGGACATGTGGTTCCAACAGGACGGCGCCACAAGCCACACAGCGAATGTCACAATCAATTTATTGGAAACCAAGTTTGGAGAACGTGTTATCTCACGAAATGGTCCAGTCGCTTGGCCGCCTCGGTCGTGCGATTTGACGCCGTTAGACTATTTCCTGTGGGGCTACGTCAAGTCTATGGTCTATGCCAACAAGCCAGCGACGATTGCTGAACTTCGTACGAATATCGAACGTGAAATTACAGCAGTATCGGCCGATTTATGCTTGAAAACCGTCGAAAATTGGGTTCAGCGTCTGGACTTCTGCAAGCGTGCCCGTGGTAGCCATGCAAAACAAATCGAGTTTCATACATAATGGCATTGAACGTACTTTCACAGGAATAAAGAATTTCATTGATATCCAAAACTGTTTTTGTTTTATTTAAAAAAACTTTTGTAGCGCTCTTATTGAAAAACGCTTTACAACGTTAGCGTCAGTGAGATTTCGGAGACCGAGCGTATTTGACGATTCAGATAGTACGTGGTCGCTCGACGTTGCCGTGTGGATCTTCTTGATGAAAACTTCTGCTACTACCAGTCTGTGAGTCGAAAGCCGTTTTCTGTAGTCTTTTAATGGTTTAATCGATCACTTCACAAACGATTTCTTCCTTACTGATTTCAGCTTTGAAGTCTCGAAGCATGGTTTTTTTTAGTCATCATAGACTTCATTTAAGATTTCAACTTTCCTTTAGTAGAATATTCAGCTTCGTCGGCGGAAGAATAAAATTATTATTTTCAGAAAACGTGAAGATTCCACAAAAACCAATAAATTCACAATAAAGAAAATAAAAAATTAACAGTAGGCACCCTGTGCAGACGACATTTGAAATGGTCGTTGTGACTTTATCTTAGAAAATTTTTTCATCCACTTGGTAACTTTCATTTATGGATTCCGTTTGGGACTTTAACACATCTGGAAATATGTTTAACCTCATCAGCTTCATTTAGGGAGTGCGCGAAAAAATTCACCAAACAATATAACAGATGGCTGAAAAAGTGTCAAAGATTTACACGTTCAATATCAATAATAAAGCTTGTGCCGTGAAGAGCTCATGCCCCTCAAGATGGTTGAAAACACACAAACTGTCATTGCATCCTTTTTTATGAATTTGAGATGTTTTTTCCATTTCCATTCGTGGCAGGATGTACGCAAAAATATAGAATAAAAAAACCCTCTCCGCAAACTGGTGACGTCTTTGCGCCTTTTGACAGGCGTATCATAGTACGTACTTGTATGTTTTTTTTTTACATTTCAACCCCTCTTTATCAGCACAGATACACGGAGAGAGAAAAAGTTTCCATCGTACAGCAATACGCCTGTCCTACGCTAACAGCACTAAGCACACTAATACGTGTGCAAATTTAGGGAAAAGCTCACTTTTCCATCAGGCTAATGGGGTTTTTCTCCAACAAAGAAAAATCCAACCACCAGAAAGCCATCCGACTATATAGACGACCACGAAGAGGTTTTTCAAGCCGAAACTTGAATCTGTTAGGTCGTTGCTTTGTCGAGCGGATACATTGCGCGGGTGAAGAACAGTTGAAAAAAAAGAAATTAAATAAAATAATAATAATAAATTAATCTACGGTGATAAATTGTTTGTTAACAATTAAATGTGTTGCCTGAGAGATTGTTAGTCTTGTGGTTTTTTATTTCTCACCAAAAGGATTGTCGCGTTGTCAGAAGCAAACAAATCCTTCATCCAAAGTGCTAAGGAAGAAAAAAATAAAAATTTTTAACCAAGAATCTTGGGAATAAAAGTGCATTCCAGTGGAAACAATCGAATCTAAGTGCAATGAATTTAGAATGGATGTCCCTCTTGGGAGTGGTTTGTCTTGTAGTTTCGATAAATGGTGCATTGGGCACATCGGGTGCAGGTTCCCCCAATGACGTCTTTACTAGTTCCTTTCTGGTTAGATTCCGACGGAGTGTGAAAAACGACTTGGCCCATCAAATTGCTGGCCAATATGGATTTGATAATCTTGGACCTGTAAGTAGCTGCAATTATTTTTAATAAAGCCCTTAGCCATATTTATACCCCTTAATCCTTCTGTTATAAATCGGGTTATATTTGTTTTTTTTTTTTTTTTGTTTTTGAGAAAAATCAATTAAACCTCTTTATGCAAGTCTTTGACGTTGAACTTGCAGATGTGAATGAATTTCGCTCTTCAGAGTGTATTGTGTATCTGCTGGGTGCAGATTTATTCAATCTGTATTTTTGTGTGTATTTTTGTGTCTTGGGGGGTTGGATGGAAATCGTAATATCGGTTCAATTGTGTTGCTTTAAATATTCCCTAAGCCATCTCACGTGTCTGGTGGTGTTGTTGTTTTTCTCTCTTTCCATTGGCGGGTGGGAGTTTTCTCTCAAACGAAGAAGTTTTCGTCCCTAACCGTTTTCAAAGCTCGGTCTTCTACAAATAATAAAAATACAAATACATACACAAACGGGGAGCGGGGGCCATGACAGACCTGACCTTGTTGCCAGAATTAAATGTAATGAGCCACCTGCTTTCAAAATGGAAAAGCGTCATATTGTTGTTTTCTGTTTGACTTGCGTTTGTTTGGTTTGGTTTTGCGTAAACTTACCGAAAGATGGGAGTGGTTGTGTATTTTTTGAAAAGGAACAATTTGCCTTATTTTTGTAATCCATAACAATTGTTCTGTCGGACGGATTGTTACCTTAACATAGAAGGATGTGTGCCAATATTCTAGTGCCATCGATAAGAATAGTTTATGGAAAACAAAATTGAAATAAAACAAAAAAATAACTAAAAACAGAAAGTTGCTTAAAAATTGTTGACCCATTTTTATACAGTCTCTTGCAGTGCGAAGTTCTTAGCTAATTTTTGAATTGCACAGCTTAATTCTATTTATAAATGGTTTCCAAAACGTGAATAAGTTTTAAGTTCGCGTTGTAGGTTTCGAAAAAATTCTGGTCGCTTCTTTGGTAAACCCGAGGCGATAACAGACGAAGCTAAGCAACCCCCGTATTTTGGGAATTTTCTATACAACATTTTCTTGCTGTTCTAAAGAAAAAAAAATCAACTTTAATCCTTGCTTCATCACACTACACTCTAAGCGTTTCACAAATTTGTGTACAAATTTCAAAAGAACAATTTCCCCGGTTGTACATACTTTAGTTGTCGCAATCTTGATATGAGTATGAGTCTCAAAAGCTGCCTTATGTTAGCGTTGTAGAGGTCCTCTAATCTCGGAAGGATGCTATGCCTAGCGTACTTATGCTTGAGGCTAGAGTAGAAGACTTCGCATGTCACATGACGGATGGAGCCTACTTCCTCTTCATCTGTGCAGCTTCTACAAGCGTCTTGGTATGATAGTCCGTCTCTTTCCAAATGGATGGTGCCGGTTATTATGCCTGCTGCGATTTGGTTAGCTTTGCCATGATAAATATCGATTGTTCTATGGATATTTTGAAGGCATATGGGACAAGTTCCTCAGCTTTTTCACTTCAGAACATGAATGGAAACCAACATACGGTCGCCATGTTGATTTCTGATTTAATCCTTGGTTTTTCGGTGCTCGTATGGACGAGCTGGGGATTTACCACTAATTACCACAGAGGCACGTAAATCTTCTTACTCATGTAGAAACCAACGTATTGTAATTTTGATATAAAGCCGCTTTCTCAGGCTTCAGGTCAATAACATTTGTCTTTGGGATGTTAAAGTCCGTTTTTTCATTAAGTTTAGTCTCTACGTGACTTGCCACGAGTTTGGATAGGAAAATTCCCAATACCATCGCTGGCGTAGGTCAGATGATTCTTTGATATTAATTTTATGACTTTGTCGAAGAATAAAAGCAGTTGGTGCGTATTTATAAAAAAAGCATGAAAGTAATGTAGTCACTGGAAACATGACTCGAGTTCTAGTAGAAGACGGGAGTTATCGCGATTATTGGATCGAGTAATCTTCTTCTGATACATTTGAATAATTATAAGATGATCGGTTCGTTTTTGTCGCAGCTTAATTTGGATAAAGTGTTGGTGGATCGAGAAACATCGCTGAATAGACACTTCTGGAATATGCCAGCCAAGTTTGGTCTCCTTATTATGTTGCACATTCCCGCAGAATCGAAGTAGTCCAACGCAGGCTTAACGGCTCTACGACTTTGTCGAGATATACAATCTTTTGGAAAAAAAAATAGTTTGGATTCCGGCAAAATAAAAATATATATCAATTGCTTGGAGACTTCGACAATAAATTAAACAGTGGTCTAGATAAAAATCACAACTCTATTGTTCTGTTCATCGATTTCAAAAAAGCATTTGATACACTATGTCATAAAAATATATTAAAATTTCTAGAAAAAATTGGTATACGAGGATCCTAAATGGTTTGAAAGCTATCTTGAAGGTAGAAAATATAAAGTTAAAATTATGGAGTACTTAAGCAAGGATAAATATGCAAAATTCGGAGTACCGCAAGGATCTGGTGCTCTCATTTTTATAATATATATTAATGACCTGCTTTCGGTTTTAAAGCACAGCCAGGGATACGCAAGTGCATATCATAGTGAGTCATAAAAATATTGAGGCAGCAGAAAAAAATTTGCAATCGGAATTCGACGCTGTCACGGCTTGTAGTCACGACAAAGGTCTTATTGTTAATGCTATGAAATTTAAAGTTACGTTGAAAAGGCATACAGTGGCGTGTCTACACAGTGTAGGTAATCACATGCATCCGTAAAAAGAGGACGATTGCGCTTCAACAATCGAAAACTTGTCAACGTATAAGTACCTTGGGGTGATCGTCGACTACAATGTGAAATGGAGTTACCGCATAGAGGCCCTGACAACAAAACTTCGACAGTCCGCAGATGTTTTATTTCACCTGAGCTACAGATGCGCACCAGACGTTCTGTAACAATGCTATTTTGGTCTGGTTGAATCTCAGCTGAGATAAGGTATATTAGCCTGGGGAAATGCACCGCAGCTTCAAAAACTTGTAGCGATGCAAGCGAGGATAAAAAAAGCTATCTACTGATCAAAATTCCATCAGCATACCCATACAAACGATCATCAAGTTGATAACTCCATAAAGCTTCTAACCAAAGAAAAACTGTATAAGATAGAAATTCTTAAACAATTCAAAGATGACACCACTTACAAAATCTCATCTCAACAAACCTTTAATACAAGACGGAGACAGCAAGACAGATTCACCATTCCGAGATATTGGAATACATATGGTCGGCGAAAATGTGATGTCGCAATTCCAACAATATTCAACGAATTACCGACAGATTTTCGATATTTTCCCAAACACTCTTTCTTAAATCAAGTAAAACAACTTTATCTAAATTCGAACCATTTTATTATCTCAAATCAAAATATGAATTTTGTACAATGAAAGTTTAATTTGAATGTTATATAATGTAATCAAAATAATACTTAACACCAATCATATTACCAATCTTCTGCAGACAAGCCAATAAGGCTTTGTAGATTCAATCCAATGTTCTTATAATGACGTCAGTGCCTTACGTTGCGTACCCTGGGTTGATAGATACAACTTGCCTCCGTACGAAAATCGACCTAAAATGATCGGTCTTCAAACCCTTGTAAAACAACGAGAAGTTGCCGATATACTCTTCAAACATGAATCATTGGCCGGTTCAATTAAACCTATTACAAATTTTCCTTTTTAACACCAATCCGCGTTACTTTAGGTCCTCCTCACTCTTCCGTGTGGCTTTCAACCGCACAAACTACGGGTACTTTGAACCTATGCCAAGAATGCTGCGCACAGCCAATAGCTATCGAAACCCCTTCTCAAAAGTTCCCTATACTCGCCAAACCGTTTCCCCTCCATCCTCTTAGTTTTAAGTTCTTATGTTAGTTTTAAGTGCTTTGGGCTTGAATTAAGCTAAATAAAAAGTCCGGGGTGCATCCCGGGCCTTAATAATAATAATAATAGATTATTTATATACATATGTAGGTGTCGCTAACAAAATTAGAAGTTGGGCCCTGAGCGAATCCATGTCAGTTAAAGCTAAGCGCGATCAGCTCAATTAGAGCTGACATGTTCTACGAATCCCATTATGAAAGGGTGAATCAATTTTCTTTCAAATCCAAATCGGGAAACAAAGACATGCCAAACAACTCATGGACACCATTATTTCATTGGTCTTAGTTATGAGGCTACAGCGCTCGATTTTCTGACGCTACCGTTAATGGTGATCAAGGCTTTCAGGGATTTGAATGGGTTTCATACGTTTGGGCATTCTATATATTTCCTAACTAAAAATATAGGTTTATTCGAAAAAGTAACTGAAAATAGTATAAATAAATGCAAGCACTAGTCTTTATTTTCCACACAACTATACAACCTTAAGGAACAATATTTGTAATTCTCAGCACTTTGATTTGTATTCACTTTTCTTTAGAGGCTTAAAATCGCTTATGAACCCAATCTCTTACCGGCCATCGCAAAAACTCAATTGATTCTGCGGTTGTAGGAATTGGATTCATACATTTTAACAGATGCATTTGAGACGTTGAAATTATTGTTCCTGTGCCAATTTTAAAACTTACATACGTACCTCCATTTTTTTATGTTGGCATATTCTTGTCGGCATGAAAACAAGGTGAAAACGTAACTAGCCCCAATATAGAATGGAAATATGGAACTCACTACAACACGAATGTCACTGTATTGAAGTGTTCATTCCGACTTTCTGGATTACATCCTAAACAAAAGACTATTGGCTGCTTCCGGCGGATCTAGAATCGACAACGTCATGCTAAATCTTGCGATGAGTCAGTTTTCGTGGTAAGTGAATGAATTCATATCGGGTTTAATTTATCCTACGTCTAAGTATTTTAGAAATTTATTAGTAAGTGGAAAAATACATTTGCATTCCCATAACTCGATGCATATGGCTATCTATCAGACTTGTGTCCCATCATGTATCATGCTCAAGGGATGAAACCAGTATTTGGTGATTCTGCAAGGTTGGTTATTATTGGTAAGATTGGTTATAAGCTGGCACCGGAGGCTAAGTTTCATAAGACAGAAGTACCGCTGATGAGATTATTAACGTCCAAATTCTTCTTGAATAGAAAACAAATAACATAAGTATCTCAAGACACTATGTTATGAGAGCCTGAGATTGACCATTTGGTCAAATATTTTTATAGCAAACAAAAATTAAGAAATCTAAAAATGATCATTGTGTGAAGCCGATATTTATCTTGCAATCAAATTTTTATGTATTTTTATGTTCTTTTATGTTCTAGCTCATAGCTTGGTTAAAATATTACAAAAACTAACAAAATTGGCAGAAGGCTCCTATGTGAGGGTGGAGAAGGATATCCGGATAGTCGCCTGTTTTTTTTACAATGCATTTTCAAAGTGGTTCGAAAATCAGTTGTGTTTGATTTCGATTTGTTAATCTCGTGACTTGCGTTTGAAAAGAGAGTATCGTTACTTTGCATTGGCTCAACTCGTAGTTTTTTATTCATCACTAGCTGCTTTATTATTGGAATATTGCGCCTTAACTCAGTTGCCATTGCAATATCTTGACCGCAGCGCGAATGGCATAAGTTTTTCAATCCAGATTTGACTCAGCTTGCGATGCGAATCTGTAACTGCAGCATAATAAGCCGGTAACATGGCGTTTGCACTACTATCTCAGATCGACCGTTCACTGGGACGTCATCAATTAATTTGGTTTAAATAGGCAGTGGTGTTGAACTTGATCCAATTAATCAGGAAAATGCTTTCCAAAAGTCATCACACATTTAAGCTGGTTGCATTAGCTCAAGAATTGCGAGTTAAAAAAAAAAATAAAGTCACTTAAAAGACGTACCTGTTCTAGAAGCCTGTGAAGGTTTGCTCAAATAAAAGACTTTGTGAAGGGTAAGGGTTCTTAGCTCCTTGTTTTGTTCGAAGGCTGATGTCTAACAAAATCTTTGATCTTGAATAAATTTGATGGATGGTTTTGTGGCAGTACCTTCTTCCTTTTTTGAGAACCGGGAAGACGGGTATTCCGTCGGATTCAGTTTTCCTCTTGCAATCCATGGTTTCAAGGATGGAAAAAAAATTCTTCATTTCACTTTTGGCAAAACAACCATGTTTCTTGCTTTTGTATTTTTTGTAAGTAGTAATAGATTTTCCAAAAAATGGACAAGTTTTCTCCTTATGTATACTAATACAATAATTTACAAATTATAATTAACATCGGAACATTTTAAAACGTCCCCCGACACTGTATACGTATTTGTTTATAAATAAATTCGACGAGACTGGCACAGTTACAGATATTTTAAGGCATAACTATTATCCGTCCAAATCTATCGATTCCATGGAAACAACATTATTGTTATTTTGCGTTTGGATTTCTCACTCATGAATAAAAGCTAGCTGACCACGAAAAACGTTGGGAATACGCCGATTGGGTGCCACAAAATTTTCTTCAGCGATGAGGCTCATTTTTTTCGGTCGACACGCGGCGTATGAAGAAGTCTAAATCTACCTGGAACTGTCGAAGGACCTTTGCATCCAGAAAAAGTCTGGTGGTGTCCATAGCACTTGAAAATGGGAAATTCTCCTCAAATTCTCATCTCTCTAACCATACATTTTCCAGCCTCAGATCGAAGATATGAATGTGGAAGACATGTGGAGTCAGCAAGATGATGCCACATCACGATCCGTTTTGGACGAATTATTTCGCATTTCGTGATTTCTCGCCTGGATTTCTTTTTGTGAGGCTATGTTATAGATCGGGTTTATTAACACAATCGGAAAACTCTTGCCACTTTAAAAACGAATATTCTTCAAGTTAATGACACAAAAGGTATTTTGACAAAAAAAAGTGCTCATTTGTAGTTACAAATTTTTTTGTACTCTACAGGAAATATCTGAAAAAAAAACATAAAAATGGTAAAGCCATGAGTTTTGAAAAAAAAAAAACATAAAATAGTTGAATTCAGTTTTATATTTCTTTAATTAAAAATTATTTTTCAAAAATTTTATAGGGAAAGAAGTGCTTTGACAAAACATTATTGTTAATAAAAAATGGTCTGGTATGACAAAGTAAGTTAAGGCATAACTTAAATGGAAAATGAAATTTCCCTTGCCATTGATGTCTTTCTGCAATCGGCCTGTTATTTATTATTTTTAATTTTGGAGAGTTTGAAGCGAAATTTCCTTCCACAGGCTTTCACCTCAGCGATTGCCTCTTCGCGCGACTTATGAAAGTCGATTTTTTCAAATAATAATGTAGGAAAAAAACAAACTTTCTTAATATTGTATTTATTTTAATACAGATATATGTTTATTTGAATACTTTCTTAATACAAATTTAGAGTACTTAAAACAAAATTGACCGAAACGACGAGAAACAAAAGAATAAAAGTCCGATATGTGATATGTGCCATCAGCGAGTTTTTCGACTCTGTACCGAGGGCTACATGTAACTCGCGTTCTTGTCAAACATCAACTTATGTTCCGCTTTATATAGGCCCACACATTCTTTATTAGAACGCATTCTTCTCCAGGCTTTTAGGTGGCCAATGTTATGTATTTAAACCCACTTCTCTTAGAAAATTGGTAACCACCTTGGTTTTGTGACAAGGTACGTTTTAAATGAGAGTCCAATCAATTTGTCACCTGAACTAAGGGCTTGGGTCTTTGTTCATCGTCCCTCGAACGGTGCGAAGTCTCCGGTGCCACCACCATGGGGTACACGTTCACACACATTTACCACTTTTTCGCATTTTCCTAGGAATTTTGCAGAAAGTTTTCTTTTTTGATTCATGGTGCTGAAAAGAGCTTTCACTAACTTGTGGCTCAAGGCGTTTAAATTTTTTTTTGGTTTCTTTGTGATACTTGTGGTATTGTTGTTTAAGCTACAAAATCATCCTCTTTTAAACGCTTTCTTACAGTTTTTTTTTCACAAATTTCAATATTATACTGATTTTCATTTCATTTCATCACTAGCTCCTCACTGATGAAATCATTGATCACTGATCCTCTCTCCAGGTCGTCTTGCGAGAGTGCCCTGGACGTGGCAAATTTCTCGTGGATTTGTTTTTTTTGATGCTTATTTATTTGATGATACACGGTTCGACGAGACACTTTGATTAGTTTGCTTAAGTATTCCACCATTTCGGTGGAATCAACCTGCATCAAACTTGTTCATCATCTCATTTCTTGGCTTATTTTCGACGTCTTCCCCATTATAATCAATTAACTAACTTTTTTCGACCATTGTATGTCACCATTTATAATTACAAGATCCAAATAAAATTTGAATTTTAATCTACATATTTTATTTTAATTTACTTTCCGAGCCATGAAGGGAAGCCCTTAACTTAATTTACAAAACTTTTTCTAAGTTCTGTACAATGAATACAGAACAAAATATTTCATTTGCTCACGAGTAAGAAATAAGCCTTATCAGCAAGGATATTGAATATTCTGAAGGCCATATAAAATTCGAACATTGAACTGAAAAAACATATAAGTGTATCTACAAAGTTAATCCAAGAAACAACTTAAAAGAACTTCAGTCCCGAAAAATCCTATAACTCATATCAATAAGTAATTTCCACTAACAATCTAACGAAAAAAAAGATGGTATTCGCTCCGTCACCTAGGGACATAAATCAATAAAGTTCTTAAGTAATAAATCATCCTTGAATGTTATCTTGAAGCCGATGAAAAGCAAGCCGCAAGGATGCTCCAAAAGTATTCTAAAATAGAACTGCTGCTGAATGTGTGTGGCACTGGTAACATAGTTGACAGGTGAGACAGCCCTCAGCAAACTACAGGTACAATATTGTTTCATGACAGTCGATGATGTTTGTACATCATTTCAATTAATTTTTGCAGATGACTTTTGTTGGTGTAACGTGGGTAACCTGAAAGATCAAAGTTCACATCAACAAAATTAGTCGTTGCTAGAAGTACTCGTAGAAACGAAATTGATTCGATTCCTGCCTGCGGCGGGCCAATCCTTCGCAACAATTATCCAATACAAGAATGTTTTCGTAATAGTGCCTCTGGGGAGAACAATCTAAATTGATTTAGCAATTCAAAATTAACTAATTAAATAAGATTCTAGAAATATACACTCTGCCTTCAATTTGTAACTTTTGAAAGTTAATTTGTATCTTTCAAAGTTAGTGACAAAAAAAAAATACTTTGCAAATGTTATGATTTAAGTCATTTGTTTAATTGATGGGATCCACAGGAAGTATTGCAAAGTAATCAAATATAATTATTAAGCAAAAAAACAGTTTAATTGGAAGCTATTATTTAGCGCTGTGATACCAAGACAAATGTGCCTTCCAATTCTGGGGAAGCCAAATATTTAAGCCCTTCAGCAGTAGAATGCAATGATGTAAAAGGGAGTTACGGATACCTTGGCAAATTTTTTGCTTGTGCAGCATGAACTGACAACGTGAAAACCCTTGGGGAAGGAACAATCTTTCTTTTATGGAAATTGTCCCTGGAACTTAAAACGGATTAAGATTATGGTTGGAGAATATACTCTGCTGCCAAGCGATAAGGGAATTATACAATCTCTCCTTGGATGCTTGCTTTGAAAATACAAATTCACATGAAATTGTCAGGTCGCGTTTCCTGGAAACAGTAGAGTGTTAATTTTCAAAAAGTTTATTAGATAAACTAAAAAAAGTGTCAGTGATGAATTAAAACTTAGAATGTTTCAATGATTATTTTGTCTTTTTATACCTTTTACCCGTTCGGGGCGGGAGATAAAAGAAATCTAGAAATAGCTATAATGGGCTTATGATATTTAACCAAAATCGAAGGCTCTGTGAAGTTTACCTTCAAAAAACTGTTGGCATACAAATCGTAGAATACATACATATATTTAAAAATGTATCGTTTATTCATGATTTGATTCAATTTTGCGTTAATGTTTTAAAGCAAAAGCACTGAAGTCTCGAATTTCACTCTTTGGAAAGTAAAAAGTAGTTTGTTAATTAATAACCTTGTTTTTTGAGTTGTAAACATCATGTGTAAAGCTTCTTCCGGTCTACGAACCAAGGTTTTTGTCCTTCTGCAGCGAGACATTTTTCTGGTTAAACGCAACTATTCCGCTTGATACATTTTGTAGCAAATAATTCGAACTGTGAACTTATATATTAGATCCAATAGAGACTGATATATTGGATCTTACTCTTGACATAAGACAAAAAGTAGAAATTATCTATCGTCTTAAAAAAAATTGTGCTTGATTTCTTTGTGCCAGATGTATTCAAATAAGTAAAACCTCGAATGGTCCCCTAGTATTTAAAAAGTCATCAAGGAAAGGGAGCTGCTTATTTTTTAAATACCTACAAAAGATTCCCAAGCGAATTCAACAAAAGGCAGAACTACTTTTCCAGTAACAAAGTGAATTCGAAAAACGAAACGGGAATATTTTTTCCGACTGCTTAATTCAAAAATTAATTGAGATTTGGAGTAATCTGAAAAATTTGGTGTTGCCGGTTCAACAAAATGCTCTATTCGTCCTAATGGAATGGGATCAATTTTAGGGTTCCGTTTCCAAAGGGTCAAAAGAAATCCTATAACTAAGCCTACGCTATTCGTCCGTCCTTCCATTTCTCACAGAGCTGTATCTTCTAATCCGAATTAGGGAGAAACTTGAAATTTTCTGAGAATTTGTACTGCTATTGCCGCTACAACCTCTGCAAATTGGATAAATAAGTGGGGGTCACCATATAAAAAAGTGTTTTATGAAATCGCAACTCATCTTAGCTCCTTAAGTAGAAAATTAGATTCATGGAGCAGCTTAACAACTTTTTAAAGTATGCAATCATTTCGTCCATCAAACACAGTGTAAAAGCTAACACTTTGAAACTTGTGGAACGCGAATGCAACTTGTGGAACGATTGCCAAAATGTTTCTACTCAACCAAAATGTCCCATGCATGAATACGTGTTTTGCTTTCGTGGCAGCATGTTTCTCAATCCGAAAAAATTAATTACAATGCAATTAAAAAAAAAAAAAAAATATTATTTCATGTAATTTTGATGTGTTGAATGACGTTGTGTTTGTTGATAAAGCATATGAGGCACACCAGGATATTCAATGTTTAGGGACATTTTTTCTTATTTTTCAATGTTTTTCGATGGTTTCTTTAGAGTCCCATTTTATAACTTATTTTCAAGATAATACCATAGTTATCAATGTCTTACACGGTTGTGACATCCGTTAAGTTGTAAAACTGATATTTTCCCTGCCACCACTACAATTTGACATTCATCAACAAATTCCGAACGAATTTTCATTGGGTTGGGAATAAATTCCTTGCACGAATTTGCCAAAAAAAATAATGTCAGAATCACAGATTTACACATTTCTACAGTAAGTCTGCATCAAATTATCTTTTAATCTTGTGATCGGTTTAAAAACTTATGTGTTTAAACTTTTTAATTTCCTATATGAATGCTCTTGTTCATATTGTAAGTAAGTAAGTAAACTTATGTCGAGATTTTACTTTGTCTTTTTTCGAGGCACTGAACCCTTTATGTGAGCTTTTGGTTTCTGTTTTTTTCTACCTCTTATGCATCTTGAAGCTCGTCATTTGTGTCTACTGTTAATTCATCTGCCTTCCCTGTAGAGAGAAACTTTTCATTTCAAAGCACTGAGGAGTTTGAAATTAAAAAAGTTTTTCACTCAATAAAATCAATTGCAACAAACTTCCTGTCGAGTTACTGAGATTCACCATATTTTTGATTTCTGTCTAAATGCTAACTAGTTGACCGACCAGAGAAAGTGTGCCAAAGTTATTTAAAATCTACCATCATACTTTGTTTCCTGTTCAAATAAAATAGGTGGTAGGAACTAAGTCTAACGGGTATAAGTTATTATAATGAGCTTTCGAAGTAGCAATCGGGTTTCTGCAGCAGTCAAAGTAGTGAGCTATAAAAGTATTGTAAGACTTCTATAAATAGTTTAACAGCATTGAACATCCAATACTTCACTTAAAGCTGAAGAATAAATTCGGGTCCTCCTCAATCGGGTCCAAACAGTGGTAACAGACAAAGTAGTTTTAAGGGTCTTGAAAATATTTCAAAATGGTCGGAAAACAACCACCGTGATTCTTTTTCTGCATTTACCTTGTTGTGTCTGGTAAGGGATTGTAGTGCAACAAGGTTGGACCTGTAGCCATTGGTACAGAGATCCTTGTGTCGGGTCCAAATTCTCCAGCTCCAACTCCAGAATCCATTTTTGATCCGTCTGTGAGCCATACCAGTGTAGGAACAACATTGGACCAATTTTAATGATCCAATGTTTCAACCTCAAATAACCTGCTGAAAGAATGCTGTCTGACCATGTTATCGGGCATTGTACAGAACATGTCTCTCACAGGGACTGAGATGAGAATTTTAGGGTGGACCACTGTTGTGGGGCAGGTACGAATGTTATTCCAAGACATGCAACTCTTCGCAACTTCTGCAACTTATTTGTTGTCGTCTGTTGGAGAGTTTTGGGACAACAAACGATGGCCGCATATATGATAATGGGTCTTGGCCTCATTGAATACAACCAATATTTAATTTTGGGAGAGAAATTCCCAGTCCTGCCGTTGAGGCATGACATAAGATACTATCGTGTCGTGTTTACCGCTGACAATAATCACCAGGTCATCAGCCCTTATCCATTGGTTGGTCTAGTCTTGGATACCTGTAATTCTGATCAAGTCGTAGCCAGTAATATCAAAAGGTCCCTCGATGTAGAAAAAAACACAAATTGAACACTTGCGGCCGCTTCCATTTGCCAATACCAAGTCGTCTTGAACCGCTGTAACTTGGTCTTTATACCGGAGGTTCGGTCTTCCTTTTCCTCCCGAACCAAGAGGTTAGGATTCGAAGACTCCTTTTAGTGGAGCGTTTGATGTTCATCCGTTCCATGTGGCCGAGCCAATTTATTGTTAGTTAATAGTTAGGCAAACATTAAGATTATATAATCTATGTTATACTCTCATGTTGTGACGCAGTAGAAGAAAAAATAAGGAGAGTTTATTGGGGACTGCGTTGCTTGAGACACTCTGGTAAGTTTTTGAATTCTGATCTCGAAAAAAGCCTTATTAAGTTTTTGATTGTGCTATTTGTCTCATATAATTGTTCTCTGTAAGACACTAGGCACCATATTGGGCCCATCGCGTTCCCTGATTCGGAGCAACAGCCTAAACACTTTCCTCCAGACAGTTTATTTCCCTATAAAATTTCAAAATTTCTTTGTAGTTGATGCGTCCAACTTCCTCTAGGGTTTCAAAAGTGTAGTTGCCCAAACGTTTTCTACGGCTTCTAGCTATACCCTGGCATTCACATAATAAATGAGTAATATCCTCTTCGACACTCAAGTCACTGTAGTATCTGCATTCGTCCGTGACCGGGAGACCCAGTCTCCTTGTATATTTTCCTTAGAGGCAGTGCCCCGATACTACGGCTACCGCTATCATCAGTTGCTTCCTGCACAGATTTGTCTTTCTGCGCTCGAATGTAGGCCGAAGGACCTTTGATACCCTGTATTTCCTTGAGTTTGACCAACTTTGGTCGGCGATTTTCATTGCCTTATCTAGCAGTGTTGCCTTAACGGCACACGCAGGAGGTTCATTAGGAACACTATTGGCCGGTGGTTTTTTAACTTCATTTCTGGCTAATTCGTCCGCTTTTTCGTTTCCTTCGGTTTCGGAATATGCGTGCATAAAAGCATTACGCGGCAGTTTCTGGCGATATCCGATTTCGTTTCACACGATTCTAGGGCCTTAAGCCCAGCTTGACTGTCGATGTAGATAGAAATATCCCGGCCGGATACCGATTTCATATCTAGTTGTTCTGCCTTAGATACTGTTAGAACCTCTGCTCTAAGATCTTGGTTTGTGGAGAAGATTCCAGAGCCTGTTCCCTCTATGGTCTTAGAGCTATTAGTGTATGCTACGATTTCGTTTTGTTGCAATACTGTTTTTACTTGCCATTCATCTCTTCCAGGATACGTTATTTCGTACGGCAAATCGAAATCTAATTCAGGAAGGATTTCGTCCATTCCCTTTAGTTTGCCCATCAGAATTTTGTTTAAAACTAAACTCTTTAAAAATCGAGCGGTGACCTAGACAACTATTTCTGAAAAGCCCTATGTCTGTAAGCCTAAGCGCGACTTTTCCCGCTTGAAGTCTTTTCTGTATGTCAAGCGGCAGCATATGCGGAAATACATCCAGTGACCAAATGCCATCTGGATCTGGAGATTTATACGGTGAGAATGACCAAAACTCCCACCGTAGCTTCTTCCAGCAGACTAACTCATCTAATTTATCATCTGTTAATGATATATTTTCCTGTGGGTTATGATCTTAATTTGCTCCCTGTTCTGTGTCCGTTTTATCTACAATTTCCTTGATTGTGTAGCGCCTCTCATCTGAGGCCCATCTTTTATGGCCTGATTTTGCAATTATCGTAATATTTTGAAGTTGTATGAAATCATCATCTCATAAATACTTGTTTTTGCCCAATCTTCAGGAGTTTCACATGAAGTCTGATCCAATGGGTGACCTTGCTATAAGGATTACTGTATCATCATTGTCCCTTGTAATTTTTTCCAAGGTTTCTTTTTTTAATCTCGTATTTTTGTCAAGCGTCCAGTGACCCTACATGATCTGAAGGCCGACATCCGCTATTCTGGCCTTCTTGATATTATTTTCAAAAGTTCGTTTTGCAAAACGATTAATTGAATAATAATAAATAATATCTGTTTACTTAATTATATCACGTGTGTCTAAATTTTCGTTGCACTTCCTCTTGTGTGTGTACTTTGCATGATCCTTCATAATCAAAAGGTCACATGCGGGGATTTTTCTGCGCAGATATTATCATAGAATGACAATGACTTGGGTTCATTTTGAAAATTTATTTCATACAATTAATTTTTTATGGCAAGTTCTCAAAACAGTTCACTATTTGAGAACGACATCAAGTTTTATTCGAAAAAATAAACGTATACATGCAAAGGTATTTTGAGCAAAGTTTTACTTATTTTTCTACGAAGTTTAAACAATCAAAGTCAATTCGCGGTTAAGTTCGAGGACTATTTTATTTATATTCTGATATCTCGTTAATATTTTTGTTATGTAAATGCAATCCCCTCAAAAATTAATTTCGCTACTTTCTGGCTCATTATGTACCGACTTAATGAAAATAACAATAGATAAAAAATTGATTGGTACTTCAGCTTTAATTACGATTTAACGCTGCCAGTTGGATTATAATGGCACACAAAATAACAATCCTTATTGTGTGCGCGTTTTTGCAATTAATTTTCATAAATTATTTTTATTAAAGATCTGTTTCGAAATATCGTTAGATGTACACTTAACTTAACAGCCAGTACATATGTACATATATATATAGAAAGCAGATCATGTAAGTGAAAGCTATAAGACTGAACTTACTGAAAAAATGCACAATTTTATTAAAATACATTCTGAATGTTGAATATAAATAAATGAGGAACTACATGCTAAGGTACTTTGTCTTTTTAGAATTAAACTTCTTTTTCTATAACCAATAACTATGTACTTTTAATTTTTCCAATTTCAAAAAGGATTGAGAAATTTGAGAAAATCAAATAGTTCAACTTTTTGACTGGTTAAATTGTCGTCAGTGAAAGCACCGCCTAGGACTATGCCTTGTGAATCCATTTTGTCCACAAACTTACACGGATATAAAGGGTACGCCATCTAACGTTTTTTTTTTTCAACTGGTGCTTATTTCGTGAATGGTAACACTTAGCTCTTGTCTGATTTGACAGATAATTAGTTTTATCCTTCCGCTAAACGAATATGGTTGTGAATACGCTTGAAAAACGCTGGGAAATGTTGCGACATTACTTTGAAAATCATGGTAATGTTGCAGAATGTGTGCGAAAATTGCGTACGGATTTTGGAAGAAGAGAAGCACCGTCAGCTCCGTATGTTCGTTATCTTGTGAAAAAAGTGAAAGAAACTGGCATCCTCATCGATAAAAGCGTGGAAAGCCAAAAAAAGTGCGTATACCCGAGAATATTGCTGCTGTGGCAGAAAGTGTGCGTGAAGCGCCATCAACATCAATTCACCGTCGTTCTCAACAATTGAACATTTCGGAGACATCATTTTGCATAAAGACCTTGGTATGACGCCATACAAAGTTCAATTGGTTCAGGAGTTGAAGCCAATTGACAATCCAATGCGTTTTCGCTTCCTTAAGTGGGCCTGCGATCGACTTACAGAAGATGCCGATTTTGCCAAAAAAATCATCTTTTCAGATGAAGCTCATTTTGATCATGGCGGGTATGTAAACAAGCAAAATTGTCGCATTTGGGGCACAGGAAACCCGCACGCATACATTGAAAAGCCGATGCACCCAAAACGAGTCACTGTTTGGTGCGGATTTTGGTCCAGAGGCATAATTGGTACATTTTCTTCGAAAATGAGCAAGGAGTGGCCGTTACAGTCAATGGCGATCGTTATCGGGCCATGTTGAACGAATTTTTGTTCACAAAAATTGAAGAGGAGGATATTGGCAACATTTGGTTTCAACAGGACGGCGCTACGTTCCACACAGCCGAAGCTACACTCGATGTTTTGCGCCCTGTTTTTGAAGCATTATTAGCCGCAGAGCTGATGTCGTTTGGCCACCTCGGAGCTGCGATTTGACACCGTTGGACTATTATTTGTGGGGTGCCCTCAAAGATAAGTGTTACGCCGACAAGCCAGAGACAATTGACACTTTAAAGGACAATATTCGTGAAGCCATTGGTGAAATACAGCTGCACACAATCGATAATGGTCATTTGAATGAAATTATTTTCCATTATTAACCGGAAGGATTGTTCTTTCAAATAAAAAAAGAAATTGGAGAAAACATTCAGCAGTTTTTTTTATAGCATTTTCAAAAAAAAAAGTTATTTGGCGGACCCTTTATAAAAGCAAAATCTCCAACCACTAAAATAATCAATTTATCATCTTAAGGACTACTTAAGGCTACGCAAGAAGGTGAAGAAGTAATACATGAATGTAATATTCACTGACTTAAGTATATCTTCAGATTAAAGCCCTTACTGGATCATCCTTCGTTAATTTAAAGCCTTTGGACTGCCCGTTTCCTTTACCGATTGCATCTACGCAATTGACAATACAGGCTCCTAATTCGTTAGTCTCTATCTTACACTTTCCCTGCTACATCGGGTGTTTCCAAAGGCAGTCACATACTATAGGTCCTATAATCTTCATCTTAACGATGAAAGATTAATAAGGCAAACAAATGTAAAACGATTTGAATAATTAGATTTAGCACTTAGATTCAAACTTCATTGGATGTTAAGCTATCATTTATTATTAAAAACGTTTTTCTTCATCCCCCCGGCAACTACTTGTATCATCTAGACAGAAGACTCACGTCATAAACTGAACAAAATTCGTTTATCGAATACTTTGTTTCTAAGAAGAGGGTACAGAAATTGATGTTATTGCCACCACATTTATTGAAATTTTGCACATTATCATCATTCTTAAATTTAAAGCACTAAGTATTCCCAAAGGCGTTGTTGCATAGATACAATCCCACTTAGAAGGCCGCCAATACGTCGCTTTCTTAAAATCCTCTAAATCGTATCCATTTATGGCAAATTGGTTTTCAATTGGTGTCAACATTTTTTCTTGATCTCAACGTAAGCATGAGTCAGGCCATCATATGTAGACTTCAGCGCCTACAGACTTCAATTCATCTTCAACAAAACTGTTCCTGCAGTTTCCTCCCTTTGCTGCGGTATGCAATGGGTTAAAGCGTTTTCGTAAGACTTTTGTGTGGTGAAAGCATACACACACCAGTCCGAAGCAACTTGTCTGTATAGTGAATGGGTAATATTACTTACTAAAAATGCACCCCTTAAATGAGGAATAACAAATACGTGTAAGTTTTATTTTATTTGTATTTATTTAAATTTTATCTCGAGTAAGAACTTAAAGCTAACATTCCTCTTGTTACCATAAAAAAAGCAAAGGAGCTTCAGTTAGGAACATTCAATTGTCAAAGACAAGAGTCGAATGAACCATTAGAATATAAAAACACTTTTAAATTAATATTGATGGGGGTCAATGTGAAAATAAATTTAAAAATTAGATTTTTTAAATATTTTTAATGGTTTTATAAAAATTTACTTTATTTAAGAAAACCGATTTACGTCTCTCGCATCTCAGACTTTCAGGTAAACTATTGAATAAACGAGGCGTGGTGACCTTGTAGAAGAGTGAAAAGCGTGATTTCCTTATGTTAGGTACATTTACTAAATTTTGTTTATTAACACGTAAATTATGGGAATCATCGATCTTGAGCCGGAGTTTTTAAAGAATGTCTTCAAAACTTTATTAAAAAAGAATCTTTATGGCCCTGAATAAGTCAAAGCAATGAGTTCTGTGGTAAACTCTTCACAAGATATGAGTCGCGTGTTTTTGCTTAGAAAGCAAAGGCTCAATTTTATTAGAGTGAGTACCACTCCAACTCGTCAACCCATATTGCAGCTTGGATTTAAATAAACCATTATAAACTAATTTTAAAATATGCTCACTACAATAACGGCTGAGATGGCAGTACAGTCTGGTTATTGAGGAATTGTTTTAAATACGAAGTATGGTCTTTCCAGCTTAACCTGCTATCCAAAATTATTCCCAAAAACTTAAAACTGTCAAAATTAAATGCAACAAACAGAACAATGTCTATATCATTATTCACAGCAATAAACAAGATAAAATAGTTTTTTTTTAGAGTAGGATAAGGAAGTGTCATCAGCAAAGGCTGTTATTCGGCTTTTAAAACGTTGAACGAAAAGTGAATTCACAAAAATTAGGAATAAGTTTATTTTTCCGAACTAAAAATATCCTGGACCTAAACTTTTTGTTTTCTGTCTCTCAGATAAGATGCAAACCAATCATAAACAGAGCCTCGAAAACCTGTCCTAAACAGTTTTTGGAGTAACAAAATATGGTCCACCATGTCGAAAGCCTTAGTTATATTAATAAATTGGGAAGCCGGAATCTCGGATTCGCTCAAGCTATGATAAAGCTTTCCGCACAGTTTCAAAATAGATTGTTCCCTCGCTCTACTTTTTCTGAATCCAAAATTCTTGATTTCATACTTTTTTCAAAAACTTTCGAAAAAACTGATAAAAATTAAATAGGACGGTAATCATTTAGACTCGTAGTTTCGCCTTTTTTATGCAACGGAATTACAATTGCTTGCTTTAGTGCATCTGGAAATATTCCTTTTTGTACAAAAAGATTGTTGAAGATATACTTCAAGACATCAGAGACATAGAACGAAATATTCTTCAAAATCTTACTCGAAATCATATCATTCGATGAGGAATTAGAAGGGATATTAAAAAACATGAGGAAAAATTTTAAAGAAAAAGCTATTGGTGTTAAAACAATCTTTAATAATACTATCAGAACATCGACGTGAGCACGAAAGGGAAGTATTATTGATGTTATGAATTATTTTGGAAAAATAATCATTACATAAATTAGGGTCATTTACTAAAGTACTACCATTTCTTATAGAAATATCAGCCTTTGGCTTATTTTTATTTAAGATTTGATGAACAACTTCCCATTCCTCTTTAGAGTTACCTAAATTATCCGAAAATCTTTAACTGAAATAATTATATCTGCAACGCGGATTTTCAGGTTTTAGTTCGTTGCAAAGTTTATTATAACATCTTTTTAGCCTACTGTTGTGAGGCTGCTTTCTTACACTAACACAAAGTTTGTTCTTTAAATTTATTTTTTTGAGTAGTGATAAATTCATCCACTTTTTTTTTTTTTAAATAGTGCTCAAGTGCTCAAGGGATTTGAAGTACCCTTAAAGTGTTTTTTACACAGCACGAGCAGAAGCGGAAGGGAGAGAAAGGAGGTACCAGTGCACATTGGTTTTAAATTGTTGTAGGTTGCAGTGCAAAGGAAAAATAGAGCGAGGTAACGCATTCCACATGCGCATTGTGCGGCTTATAAAAGAGTTTCTAAATTTCACAGTGCGCCCGAAAGTAGGCTTTAGGGTAAACTGATGAGCATTCGATGATGTACGGGTGTTGCGAGTGAATTTCTGGAGGGGCGGAATGCAATTAGCTATTTCGACGGAGCATTGGTGGTAGAAATAGCGATAAAACAAAGTCAAGCAAGACACATTTCGACGGTGTTCCAGCGAGTTAATTGTCGTCTATGAGTTTTATCGCTCGCTTTTGAATCCTATCTAGGAGTTGCAAGGTGGTCTTGGGTGCACCTGCCCAGATGTGAGCGTTGTACTCCATTTTAGGCCGAATAAAAGCCTTATAAATTATGGCTTAATCAGAGGGGGTAAAAAACTTTTTGCACCGGTTTAGAAAACCTAAGCATTTCGCTGCATTCTTGGCTATATCGAATATGTGGTCATTCCAACGTAGGCTAGAATTAACGCACATACCGAGCATTGAAAGCTTTTCGGTTTCTTCGACGCAAATGCCATTCATGGACAATGGCTGGGTGTTAGGGTTTCGCTTTAATGACATAAGACAGCATTGGGTTTTGGAAGCATTAAATTCTACTCTATTGGCTTGTCCCCATTTGGTTATGCTGTCAATATCAGAATTTAATGAGTTAAGCATACGTTGTCGTTCGATGTCCACGTCCGAAGAGCAGGGGCGTGAATCATTAAACGCATGTGAGAAACTGAGGGTACTGTCATCTGCGAAGGAATATATTGGATTAGATGTGATAGACAAGAGATCGTTAATGAAAATTTAAAAGAGAGTCGGAGACAAAACAGCATTTTTATGAATTTCAGACTTGAAACCGTCCAATACAACTTTTATTGTACGGTTCGAAAGGTAGTTTCTAATCTATCGAAGAAGAGACTCACCGATCCCATATGCACGCATTTTCGACAAAAGAGCCGGATGCCAGACTCTGTCAAATGCCTTTGAAATATCGAGTGCAACTATCTTTGTTTCACCGAAATAATGTATAGATTGGTTCCACTTTTCAGTGAGACAAGTCATCAAATCACCAGTGGACCTGTTGCTACGAAAACCGTACTGCCGGTCATTAAGAAGTTTTCGTGATTCAAGATATTTCATAAGCTGACGATTAATCAGCGTTTCCATGACCTTAGAAAGAAGGGACGTAAGTGCTATGGGTCTGTAGTTGGAGGGAGAAGAAGAAACGCCTTTTTTAGGGACAGGCTGGACAAATGCAGTTTTCCATCTGCTCGGAAAGAGACCTGAGGAGTAGGAAAGATGAAAAAGCTTACGCAGTGGTTTTGCCAGCGTGGAAGAACACCTCTTCAGAACTATAGGGGAAATACCATCTGGACCAGCGGATTTGTGTATGTCTAAATCTTTCAGTACTCTTGCGACTGTACGAGTGCGAAAATATAATTGTCCCATAGAATGTTCAACGCCCTCGAGCACAGGTGGTGGTAAAGTGCAATCTGGAAGTGTGGAACTGGCCGCGAATTGTGCAGCAAGCAGATTGGCTTTGTCAAGATTATTTACAACAGTAATATCATTCGAAATGAGCGTCGGAATCGATGACGAAGTCGAGTTCTTAATATTTTTGACGAAGGACTACAACTGGGACAACGTAGTATTTTTTGCCTTAATTTTTGTCCATGGGAGTACTTTGTACGTCGTTGAAGAGCATTACAGTCATCACGGACTCGTCGAAACTTTTTCCGGTTTTCCTCTGTAGGGTTGGCTTTATAAGACCGAAAACTTAGCTCTCTCAACCTGATAGCCTCTTTTCAGCTCAAGTCGAACCATGAATTCTCTTTTGGCCTAATTGTCTTCACCTTGTTCGGGATGAAGTCATTCATGCCTTGGAGAATAATATTTGTGACCATATCAGCGGCGGCGTCCACGTCACTATCGAGGAAACATAGTGACCAGTTAAAACTCCTAAAAAAGTTATTGAGGCCGCCCCAATCGGCTTTTTCATATTGCCAAAGAAGTCTTTTAGGAGTTTTTTCCTTAACTGGGTGGTTTGAAGAAGCGAAGTTTGCTGATATGACACAATGGTCTGACGAACCAATACATCAATGGAGTATTTGTCAGGGTGAGAGGTGAGGAACAAGTCCAAAGTGTTGGCTTTGTGACATGCAATGTCTGGGATTCTTGTTTGCTCATTTACTAGCTGGGTTAAATTGTTTAACTCAGCGAAGATTTCAACATACCTTCCTTCGGGTGTTGTCTGACCAGAATGTCGAAGCCAGTTAGAATTGTGTATATTGAAATCGCCCGCAACGACAATTTCAGCATGATGATATAGGGATACAATTCTTAAAATGGAGTTGGACAGCTCATCAAACTCGTTAAAAGCAGATGAACTGTTCAGGTTTGGACTTCTATAAATGAAACAGTAATGAATTGTTTGCTTATGGACGTAGAATTTGAACCACATGAAATTGAATTCCGGCTTGGAACAGTGACCGTATTGTGGTTGAAGTTGATAAGCAATATCAATACGTATATATACGGCGATACCACTGATTAAAACGTTTAAAATTTTTATTATTTTTGTTGACATATTGACAGTTTGAAATGTGGAATTGAAGCTTCTGCAGAAAAATCTCAAAAGCAATCGATGGAATACTTGCATTGTAAACTTCTTCCCAAAGGTGAAAGCAGAATTAAGTGCACGACTCTAGACCTTATTATTAAGTTTGTTTATTTAAAATTTCGCGACTGGCAGGCAACCTTGAAGCGGAGGCACCTGCGCCCATAGCCATTAAATGCGTTTATCACTTATTCCGTAAAATCAGACGGGGTTGTTCTTTTAGGTCTGCGCACAAGTTTTGGATACAAAAATTGTTACAATGACTATTAAGACGGATACTGAGCTTACTAGTAAAGCTCCTGATTTCATCTTCCTTGGTGGCAATGTTAGAAACTCTGTGAATGTCCTTTTTCCAATCATACTCGAATATACTATGGTACTTTTACAATGGCTTGAAGAGTTATATAGTATTTTCGAAAGATTGAATCATGCGTAAATTGCTTACATTCGTACCATTCCAAAGCTATAAACTGTAGACACCATCTAGGTTTTAGCACATGCTTGATAAAAATTTTTTTTATGAATACTTGTATTTCCCTGTTTCTAAATTCAAGCTCAGCGCGGTTTTTTGTTCTTTTACTTATTTATTTAGCAAAGCTTTGCTATTTAAATGCAATTTTTCAAATTTTGTTATTAAGTCTTAATTTAACTTAGCTTATTTCGATTAAGCTTTGTGGACATTTTATGTCTGTCTTTCTTTTAAATATAAAGTAGTCACATTCAATATTTACATCAGGATGCTTTGCGTTAAATAATTGAAAACATTTATATATAAAACTGTTTTGAGTGACATTATCCAAGTAGCGTGGTAGTCGAATATCATTTCTATTTCTTAATTTCTCTTATATATTTCGTACGTTTCCTTAAATAAGAGGGCTAATACCCTCTTGAAGAGCGAACAAATAATTAAAAAAAAAAAATAAGGTCGTGTTTGATTTTAAAAACTAAGCACATTAAATAAACAATTATTCTTTGTTTAACATTTTACCCCAGAAGCATATTTAACATAAATTGAATTGAAGTATAGTATACCTATTGCATATTAAGGGTATTCTAGTCTAGAGGGATGAATTTTATGTAATTTTTGAAGTGTCATAAAAAAGGCAATTAATATTTTAGTATCCATGTTATTATAAGTTATAAATTAACATAATTAACAAGTGAAGGTCTCAAAAAATTGGCGCGTAACCATACCCACGATTTCAACCCTCCTAGCAATTTGAAACCAAAAAAAAAACAAAAGATTGTTTACTACGGAAAAGTTGGAAAGATTTTTTTTCACAAAATGGCGAATGCCATACAAAAACAATTTTTGTAATATAATTTGGGGATGGGGATAGTTCGACAATAGACAAGTCTAAAAAGAAGACTCTCTAAAAATTTGAGGTAAATCGGTTCAGTAGAACCAGAGAAATCGCGGGTATTGTTTTGAAAAAGACAGTTTCAAGAAAAACGCGTTTAAAGTTTCGCGTAAAGTTTTTCGCAGTCTAAGTCATGAAATGATATTGTAGACTAACATTTATTCAATCTTGCAATCCTGCTTCGAAAAAAACTATTTTTCGCGTTTCTCTCTTCATATGGAGCAGTTCTGGCCTCCTTTGATGCGTTGGATGCTCGTATCTCGGTGCGATCAATCCGGGGGCTGTCTCGTTTCACAGCAAAGAATGAGCTTCCGGGCCAATTTTCATTCCCATAAGCTCCATCATTTTTAAAATCCATTTTATTAAAAAAAATTTTTCACAATATTCTTATTTCACTCACAGCACATATGTATGTACGTCCACGTGGTTTGAAGGTTAGAATTCAACTGTTAGCAGCTGGACGTAAGCGAACACTAAATCTAAAAGATACAAGTCACCTTGGGTTCTTGTATTACAATATATACAAAGGACAAAAGGTTTTACTGAGAAATATGGATTCAGATAGACGGAGAATCCCTAATGTGTTTTGTTCCGGCCAAACCAGTTTGGATGCCGGGTCAGCAAAATACCGATATCTCCGAAAATATATTGAATTTTGAAAAATCCTCTTGTAACAGTTAAAGCTTGTCTTTAAAAATATAAATTTCTAGACTAGAATACTACCTTAAAATCGTTCTCATTGCTCAAGTTTTAATAACATTGAATCACTAGAAAAGATACAAAACTGATGAACAATACTTCCTCGTGCGCTTCAATTTTAAATTAGCATCTAGCGTTTTCGTTTCGTTGGCAACAGCAAACGCGACTTTAGTAGTCCCTTCTTCCCGCGTGTACAACAAATACAATGCCAAAGACACTTCCTTGTGGAACGTCAGCAGCAATATCTTCAAAGGATGAGTAATCGTTTCCGTATATCATACGGAAGAGTCTATCGGTTTTAGACGCTTCAATTAATCAAGTAATTTAATCTAACAACTAACCACTAGTTCAAAGATGAATGAAGTTCCACAAATAAATAAGTCCTTTTTGCCATTTGCCTTATAGGCGCGATAAAAATATTGTCCATACTTACAGCCTTATACAAGAAGCTAAACCTACGCAGACAAATCCTCATATTGTTGCCTCTGTTTATTTATGTAGTACGATTTCTTAATGTATGCATCTGTGTACGTATGTACATTCTCCACTCCTTGGAAATCCCACAATCCTTTTGCTTACTTTGTTGGTTTGCTTATTTATGTACCCTTCGCGTTGCATTATTTACGTTTGTTGTTGAGGCAAACGTAACGCTCAATGGTGTTTGCATATAAATTGCGGAGTAATAGTCGAAGCCGCCCCTACCTTTAAAAAGGCTTAAGTTCAACTTGAATTCGCACAAAAAGAAATTTAAATTATGTGCTCTTAGAACGGTTCCTTTATTTATATTGCTGCACTTAAACATACTCTTGAAGGTAATTTTTTCTTATTTTTTATTCGTGCTAAGACTGAGTGGGTGTTTGTGAATGTTTTTCAAAGGTTTGCGATGGCTTTGAACTTTTGGCATTCTGATTCTGGAATAGTTCTTTGCCGTTGCGGTAATACAAAAATATACAGTACAGTATACCAAGGTCGTTGCCAAAGTGTTTTGGCTATAAACACGTGTCGACTTTGCAAAAAACTAAATCATCCCTATCATGGGTAACCTGTTTAGAGTCCACAAATGCTTAAGCTTATCTTTTCCTCCTCCGTCATTCCAGGAAAAAACATTTTGCTAATCACAATATAAATACTTTAGTAGGGCTGGATAAGTCGATGTTTTTCCAGACATTAGCTTTCAAATATTTCACGTGGGTCCTGGTTTTTACGTAGGCAAATGTACATAAATTCTTGTTTTACATTTTTCGAAACCGAGTAAGAGAGTTTTGAAGATAAGAGGTCCGTTTTACCATGCCCTAAATTTGGCTTGGTTTTCCATGGACTTATGTGTGGTTAGCTTATGTCGACGTAAGAAGGAAAACGTTTTCTTCGTAGTTATAAAATTTATACGAATTCAAAATAGCAATCCATTTTACACAAATCGTATCTGAGGATAACTTTATAATACAAGGATTAAATCAAGCATATTCAAAGAAATGCCTGTACCCAGAAGAAATTTGTATTACAATTGCCTTCGCAGATTTATCAAATTTTTAAAATGTAGAAACATTGGCACGAAACTGCTCTTCAAATAACGAGCAGGTTTTGATGGGTCGAATGACTTGACTGATTTGATAAAATTGACAACCACGACTTCAATTTCTTCTGAGAATACAAGTTTGTCTTCAGTATCTTCATTCCTTTCTCTTGCGTTATCAAACGTACATGGAACCTTTTAGGGAAACTTGAATGTTGACCATTAAAGATTTTAAATTAGAAAAAAAAAATGATTTATATTAGAAAAAAAGTTCTTAAAGCATATTCAGTGCTGTTGTTGAATCCTAGCTTATTTCCGCAGATCGTATTCTTTGCTGCAGTACAAAAAGACGGACGTATACTTCTTCGTCAATAGAAACTCCATTTCAGCTTCAAACAATTTATGCCAACACTTGTGTGGCATAACATTTTTGTGCGAATTCAGACAGTTTCATTTTGAAGCTCTTTTTCAGTGGGGTGACTTGTGGCATTGTCAAGAAAAAGCAATGCCTTTTCTTGCAGATCATTTTTCTTCATAAGTTAACGTGCCTAATAAGACACAATGTTGACTCAAATCATAATTTCCTGTTGTACAAATTCTGAATAAAATCAATTTTTGAATATGTTTTTAGTCATCCATGCAGTTTGTGAATTGGTGTATGTCATTGGAATCCTGAAATGTTTGAGACACCTTGGATTTTTTTGGCTTTCCAATGGCTACCAGTTTTAACTTTTGTTCACCAACGTTGTTCGTGCTTGCCAAAAAATGCAAAACGGTCCTTGTTTTTTTTTCTTGCGAGAGCAGATCTCGCTTTTCATAATGCACATATAGTATGTTTCTTTTTTTTGAATCATTTGTCAAAAAAAGGACGCTGTCATCTGCATGGTCTAGAATGATATCAAGTCAGTCATTGTCAATTCAATTCAATTGCTTTTTAAAGGGCAGAACAGCTTGTCGATTGGAGCGAAGTTTTTTGAAATTTATTGCTTTAAGCCGAACTCGAAATCTAGTCTTTGAAATTATTGATCGATCCATCGCTTGCCATTGGATAGTAACACCAATACTCAACCAAATGGACATGATTTTTCCGCAATGGTCAATTACTTCCAATGAATGTATGAACCTTCTTCTGTCTGGGAGAGGCACCACATCTCTAGAAGGAAGACAGGAGAGCGCTGGCCAAAAAATTGAAGATTTTAAAGTTTAGTTTAGTTTTAATGCATTTTTTATTAACCTATATGAATTTCTTAAAAACTAGACAAAAACGCATAACTGGTTTATTTTTCAATAATTCTTAACTAACTTACTGGCCCTATGCGGGCGCTAGTACATATGATAGATCTTTCGACATTAACTAACTTTTTGTTTTTATTAAATTCTTGAAATTAACAGCAAGAGATATGAACTAAGAAAATTTGTATGTAAAAAATTTAGTAATAAGTTTAGGCCTTTTTTATTCTTTTATATAAAACTTTCTTAAAATACCTTAAATAACCTAAAAATACACTTAAATCTGCATTAGACTTCGAATATAAAATAAAATATATTCATTAAAACATACAATATATATAGTATAATATTGTTATTATAATATTATGCCATCTTACTCTGGATCAGACCTTTAAAATCGTGGTAGAGGAACGCCTCTGGTGGCATAAAACCGTTAAGGAGCTTACTTTTGTGATAAAAACCGTTGAGGTAGATAGCCCCGGAGATAATTTGTTGATCGGAGTCATTGCCCTTGCAAGGTGCCTTCGGATAAGCTTTATTACGAAATTATCTTCCTTGATCAGGTTTGCTTCATTGTTTAGGACCTCATTGCGACGGAATTTTTTGTGTTGGGACTGTGGGGTTCTAAAGAAGTGAAGACAAGCTCTGAGACATTGCCCTTCAAAAACCCGAATCTTTTCCACCGAATTTGCTGTCACATTGAACCACACAGGACACCCATAATTAATCATTGGCCTAACAAGACCCATGTGGCAGCTTTACCCTGACATCGAGTTGGCTACTATAAACAGTCTCTTGCAAAAATCGCTTTGGCTCTGGCTAAAGCTACATCTACATATATGTTTGTTAAAATATAAATATTGGTCGAGCCAGATCCCTAGGTATCTGACTACACTACGATTTGCCAATGGTTAACCATGTTGTCCCACGATTAAAATTCTCGCCAATTCTTTCTTGTATCCCAAAAGGCCTTAGACGATGGAGTCCTGAAAAGAATAGTCTCCGATTTCTGGTAGTAAATCTTCAACTTCCAGTCGTCACAATAACGCTGGATTTTATCAAAGTCACATTGCAAGCTCAAACTGATGTCCTCAATCTTTGGTCCTGATCTGTACGCAATCAAATCGTCTGCGTACGCTAAGGCATGATGAAGAGAACTAAAATAAAAATGCTGAAAAGTATCGGAGAATTAACCACCCCTTGTTGTAGACCTTTTATTAATTTTAAAATACAAATAAAGCGTTTTTCAATAAGAGCACTACAAACGTTTTTTTAAATAAAACAAAAACAAATGTATGGAACTCGATTTCTTTTGCATGGCCACCACGGGCACGCTTGCAGAAGTCCAGACGCTGAACCCAATTTTCGACGGTTTTCAAACCTAAACCGGCCGATACTGCTGCAATTTCACGTTCGATATTCGTACGAAGCTCATCAATCGTCGCTGGCTTGTTGGCATAGACCATAGACTTGACGTAAACCCACAGGAAATAGCCTAACGGCGTCAAATCGCACGACCGAGGCGGCCAAGCGACTGGACCATTTTGTGAGATAACACGTTCTCCAAACTTGGTTTCCAATAAATTGATTGTGACATTCGCTGTGTGGCTTTTGGCGCCGTCTTGTTGGAACCATATATCCTCCAAGTCCATATCATCCAATAAGGACCAAAAATATTCGGTTATCATTGAACGGTAGCGATCCCCATTCACAGTAACCTGCTGGTCTTGATCATCACGGAAGAAGTACGGCCCAATGACGCCGCCGGCCCATAAGCCACACCAAATCGTCATTTTTTCGGGATGCAATGATGACTCATGGAGTAAATGTGGATTGCTGCCTGACCTATACCGCATATTTTGTTTATTGACGGAGCCATTCAGCCAGAAATGAGCATCATCGCTAAAGATGATTTTCCGATGAAAATCCGAATCATTGTCAAGTTGTTGCTCAGCCCAAATCACGAACATACGACGCTTCTGGTGGTCAAGCGGCTTCAGTTCTTGCGTCAATTTAATCTTGTAAGGATGTAGGCCAAGATCTTTTCGCAAAATTCGCCACAACGACGTCACAGAGATACCCAACGCTTGAGAACGACGTGTGAGAGACACATTTGGGCTTTTTGCAACTAAAGCCTCAGCGGCAGCAATATTCAATTCTTTATCTCACTGGCACGGGAACATTTTGTACTGTGCCTGTGGATTCAAACTTTTCTACTAGACGCTCAATTGTTGATCTGCTAGGACGACTATGACAACCATAAATTGGACGTAGCGCTCTTAACGTTGAGGACACTGACTCCGAATTTGAGTAGTAAATTTTAATAATTTCGACTCGTTGTTAGCTCGTATATATTTCCGTCATAAAATGGCAAACTTTACTGAAGAGAAATGTCAAAAGAGCGGCAAATATGGCGTCGTTTACTGTCCCTGTCGCACTACTTTTGTAGCGTCCCTGTTGAAAAACCCGTTAGCAGTAACATTGCCATTCTTCACAACGAACCATCTATTGGTAAGCATGTTATAAAGCATGTACAGTAGTGGTCTTTCAAAGGAGCGCTTCTAACCATACGGTATAGAAGTCCTTCTCCAAGTCAACCAGACAGGCACATTTGCATTGTTTCTTAGCTTTGTACCATTGTACATCTGACACCAGTTTAGACGCGGCATGTATGCAATCATGCCCCGCTCTAAAACCGAATTAATTGTCTGGAATTATATTTTTGTCCTCTACCCATCAATATTTAAAAATATGAGCTTTGGTTCCAGCAAGATATGACTACGTGACACAAGCCGTCCAATAATCGATTTATTTTGCGCTAGGGTCAATTTTGGTTAAGGTGTTTAAGCTTGGTTGACACAGCGCGGTACTGCTATTTGATATCCAACATGGGCCACTAGCATCAAAAATGTATTGACAAATTGGAAGGCCAAGGCAGCCATTTTAATAAAATAATATTCACACTTAAACGGATGGTTTACAGTGAAGCAACAATCTTAATTGTTATTGATTTTATCCTTAAAAAAAAGAGATGGTTAACTCGACATAGAAAATCTGAGTCGAACATTTTCGAGTGCATGTAATTTGAAAGTTTTTCATCGCTCTTGAAATATAAACTCCCAGTTAGTTTCTCCTGCGGATGTCATATTATCCTTGGAGATTTCCTTCATTCATAAGGATTAAAAGAATATATAATTAAAAAGAAAAGTATCCGTTGTAGCATTATCCAAGCTTAATTAAATAATTGATTTTCGTTTCCTTGCGTAAGTTTACACAAGGGAAAAGGTTTACCTAATTTTGCCACAATGTCAACATTTCCTTCCAATTCAACCACGGGTTCTTGAAGATAATTGTGGCTTTGTGTTTACTTCTTCTCTTTTGATTTCTTATCTTTCTTAGTGAAGGAAAAAGTACCCTAAGTAAAGCACCAATTTTCTGTTATCAAATCTAAAAATAAGCCATGAGCCAACATCAGGACAATTTTTCCTTTAGATAAAACGAAAAACAGAATGAAATTAAATATTTTTTAATAAATTTGGGATAAAACAAACATCATTTTCCATTTTCTCGAGGGTCGTACGCATCGATTTTTTTTTTTTTATGTTTCTTTTTCAAAGGATGCATGTAAGAATGTTCCAGCTATGAAGTAAAATTGGAAAAGAAAATTTATATATGTCTATTAATATCGAAACTCCCATCATGATATATTGACTGACATATCTCATGTCACATCTGTATTGTACACCAGCACCCACGTTTGAAAAGAGAACTCAAACAAAAGGATATCCAATTCGATTTTTCTTACGTTTGAGGAACATTTTATTAAAAAATAAATTGATACTGTGAGGGAATGGCATCTTTTGAAAGAGAAGCTTTTTCTATGAGTATCATTACCATGGAATCAAACTTATCGGAGTCCTTTTTTACAATACAAATGCGCACCATGAAGACAATAATGATTCCTTGTTGCTTTGTTTCAAAAGTCGATCTCTAGAAAGAATGGAACTTTTTAGTATAAATTTATTTTTTAATAAGCCGTATCCCTTTATGTTTCACACAAAAGCACAAAGTTACTTCCGATAAAAGCAACATTTTGTTCGTCTTGTAGTTCCGCTCATCCTTCCGTCTTCTACTGAGGTCTGGTTTGAAAGAATAAGAATAAAATCCTTAAAGAAGACAAAAGAGATTATGCTCACTTTGGTTTGCAGTCTCTATGTTTAACTTCACTCTAGAGATTCGAAAGTATTCAACGCACTTTGAAATTGTGCACAACTAAAAGTTTTTTCCTGTCATAGTCCTTCAGGCAAACACATTTTTTATTTAAATTAAAAGCACAAGGAGGGAATCGTAGCTTCACATGAAGATAAAGATGTGAAATAAAAGTTGTGTGATCAATATATGTACATGTTTTTCCTAAAGAGACTTTATCCTTTTGTTTCAGTAATCTCCCTTAGGTACATAGATTAATTGAAAGGATTATTAACAGGATAACGCTTTGCTTCTATAAAAGCTGCTTTGTTGACAGTGTTTTGGGAGAACTTGTCTGTATCGATTTAAGGAGTTTGTGTTGTTTTATTTAAGGCTAGTAGAAAAGCCTGTCGTTTGACAGGAAGATTAGCATACACATTTATGTAATCAATTTTATTTAATATATATTGCATAAAATAAGTTTAATGGCTTAAGCCGTAATAACTTTAAAACTGATGCATAAACAATGGAAGCTTGCGTTGAGCTGTTAAATTATACACATCCAGTGAAAGGGACATGGAAATCCTTCAGTGTGTTGCCTATTAAATTGTTATTTTTTTAATTTTGATTTACTTAGGTCATGGCAATTTTCTACCCAATAAATTTTGTCCGAATATGAAATTATTTTTCCTTTATGTGTGGGCTCTATGATTTTAATATTCAAGTCACTTGCGTGACGAACTCTGGTTCTGGTAAAAAAATACAGACCTTTTATTTTTTAATAATATTTATACCCCAACTGCGTCAGGTGCAAGTAATTGATAAAGCATTGGATCTAAATTTAGGTCCAGAACACCATTTTTTTTCTTATTTGCCTTATTTGAATCAGTTCAGCAGTGAACCAATAAGTCTCTTCCAAGTGGTGCTTCATCATCAGCATTTGGTAAAGCTTCTTCATTACATCAAAGACTTTTTGATCAGAATTTCTATCTTGTCAAATTGTCATAGTGATATTCGGTATTTCTATCTCATGCATTTGTGCATCTCCCATACTTTCCTGTTAAAACTCATGCGGTATTGTAAATGCGCTTACAAATTGATTATTGTTTTTCAGTGAAGGATCACAACTTTTATTTTCATTCAAACTCATTCTTTGATCGGCAGGATCAAGAATATACAACTTTGCAAAAATTCTTTGCTCACCATTGTTGGGATATATAATTCCAGTACGATGATATATGTTTCTGTGAATTCTGAAAATGTTAGGCCCATATCCAGTTTGTGGCTTTATATTTGCACCCAACGAAGCGAAGGCCAATGAGCTGATAAAATTTCTTAAAAGCGAGCGAGTATTTTGCATCAATTGATTTAAGGTGGTACTCTTACTACTTTTCCCCTTTTGACAACATTGTGTTAATTTTCTGTCACTTGGTCTTTCTCCTGTAAAGTTATTGCCCTGACAAAATTCACTGATTGCATTGAATGGACTACAGCTTTATTCACTCAACAAATATTACTTGCATTTGCGTTTTCAAGGAAGTTTTACTGAATTGCATGCCTTTGCACGATGGACTACATTGTTCTGATACTTGCAATTCGATTGCGGTTACTCTCAAGATTTCTAAATACAATCGCGTTGATTATGTTTCTTTAAAAATGTTTTGATCACAATATATATTATAGCACAAATATGCGTCAATTCGGCACTGTCACTTTTAGAAACTGACTCTTAGACTAGTTTCAAGAACTCTCCTAATGCGGCATAACAAGTTTTAACCAAACTGAAAAATGAATATTCAACTGAAGTTTCTATTTAAGTTTTCAGTCGGACTAGCTAGATGTTGTTTTTGCAAAACTTACCCCCATTTAATATATCAAATATATCAGCTGTAACCGAGCAGGATATCTGCATGGGGGAATAGTTTTTTTTTAATAGGACTACCGGTTGAAAATGTCGTTATTGCAGACAACTTCATATCTATTACTCTGGGGTGAATTCTGACCCTGACAGCTGTCACATCAGAAACTTCATGTCATTGTCTAATTATTTCAGACTAGGTTATTGGTCATTAGTGAAAACACACAAGTTTTTGTAAAGCCGTAAAATATGTACATTCGTGCCATTAAAACAACATTCAGCGGTGGTTTAAGCGATTCAAAGATGGTGATTTCGACACCGAAGACAAAGAACGCCCCGGCCAGGTGAAAAAGTTTGAAGACCATGAATTGGAGGCATTGGTCTATCAAGATCCGTCACAAACGTAAGAAGAACTTGCGAAATCACTTGGCGATGCTCAGCAAACCATTTCCGAGCAATGAGAATGATCCGAAAGAAAGGATATTGGGAGCCGCATGAATTGAAGTCACGAGACGTCGAACGCCGATTTTGCATGTCCGAAATGCTGCTTGAACGCCACAAAAAGAAGTCTTTTTTGCATCGAATCGTCACTGGTGATGAAAAATGGGTACATTACGATAATCCAAAATGTCGGGCAACGTCTGGATACCCCGCACATGCCTCAACATCGACGGCCGTTCAGAATATTTATGGCCTGAAGGTTATGCTGTGCATTTGGTGGGACCAGAAGGGTGTTGTGTATTATGAGCTGCTAAAACCGAATGAAACAATCTCAGGCGAGGTCTACCGACGACAATTGATGCGTTTGAGCCGAGCACTGAAGGAAAAACGGCCGGAAACAGTCGCAAGATACGATAAAGTTATTTTGCAACATGACAATGCTCGGCCACATGTTGCAAATTTTGTCCGTTACCTTGAAATGCTCAAACGGGATGTCCTACCCCAACCGCCGTATAGTCCAGACCTTGCGCCATCCGATTACTATCTCTTCCGATCGATGCAACATGGCCTAGCTGACCTGCACTTCCGTCATTTCGATGATGTCAAAAAATGGATCGATTCGTAGATTGCGGCCAAACCGGTCGAATTTTTCAGAACGGGTATCCATGAATTGCCAGGAAAATGGGAAAAAAGTGTGGCTAGCGATGGGCAATACTTTGAATATTGAAGTTGTATCTATTTTTCCTCAATAAAGCATTGATTTTTGAAAAAAACGACATTTTCAACCTGTAGTCCTATTACTTGCATATTTTTGGACAAAATTTGGATGAATTTAAAATATTCAGCTTCAGCGCTACACCCTATTTCGAAGTTTATTTTTACAACAATACTTATATCTACGTTCTGTGAGTTGAAAAGCAACTAATAGGAAAACACTTACGTGAAAACTAACATTCAAAAAATTCAAGTTTCTTGCCTAGTAGTAATAACCCTCGAGATCTTCAGATCTTGCTGTTATCATTCGTTGAAAGTCTGTAGTGTTTTGTTGTCACTGTATAGTATAACGTGTCGCCACCATAACGTATGTTTTGTTTCTACGACAAATTTCATTATAAAACATATGTTGGTGTTGGTGTATTCATGCAAAACAATAACAAAAAATAATAGGATTGTGCATACAAAAAAAAAACAGTTGCAAGCTAGATTTGAACTCAGATATACAAACTCCAAAAACTTGCGCAACGCATCAACAAGGATAGGTGTGACATACTTACTTACATACTTGCATACATATCGTTTTATAATATTATGAGACTGAGGAACCTTTTAATTTTCGTGTTTTTAAGTAAACCGTTGGAAAGGCACACCGATGCCATTATGTATGGAATATAACATCGTTCAAATATCCGCGGCGGCTTCTCTGGGTGGCGCGCATCCAAAATGTCCAAATTCCTTTAGGGGCGCTCTACTTTGTGGCTTATTCGCATAGACCTACGACTTCAGAAAACCCCTCAAGAAAAAGTCTCACGGGTTCAAATCTCAAAGATCTCCGTGGTCAGTTTACATCACCTCCACGTAAGATGACTGTACCCTCGAATCCCTCGTGCAGAATTTCCAATGTGGCGTACAACGCAGCGTCATCCTGGTGAAACAATATGTCGTTGTTGTCCATGTAATCCAATTCAGGCCAAAAGAAGTTGGTTATCATTGACCTTTAGCGCTCACCGTCGCCCGTGATGGCCTTGCTTACGTCGTTCTCAAAGAAATATGGACCGATGAAGGCGCCGGCCCAAAATTCACACTTGGTTTTCCTGTGAATTGGTATCGTCCCATATTCTACAACTTTATTTGATGATGAAACCATTCATCCAGAATGGGCCTCATCGCTGAAGATGATTTTTCGATGAAAATTAGGGTCGGTTTCCAACTGCTCCAGAACACATTCAGCGATCACACGTCGTTGTCTATGCTCATTTACTTCAGCTTCTGTCCGTTAAATTTTGTAGGGTTGCAGGCCTAAACCGAGTGCCGAGTGCTTGTGAGCGACGCGAAATCGACCGCCTCGGATTCTCCTGCACACTCTCACGGACAGCGGTGATATTTTCGGCAGATCTTACATTTTGTCGACGTACGTTTGTTGGTTGACCATTTACTTAACCAGTCGACTCAAATTTATCCATCACTCTGCGAATAGTCCTCTCGAAAGGATTATGGCGACCGTTAAATAGGTAAAGTGCTCGGAACGTTACCCAAACACCCATTTTGATACATTTATTGAACGCTAAATCCGTCCATGGTAATTTGGCAAAACAGGCTGAATATGTTGCTTCAGAAATATGGCCGCTATCAAGTGTCAAAGTTCGGAAATCCCTATTGGAAGACCCTTTACTTGAACACATGCCTTACTCTTGAGTTTTATAACTTAAGTCCTGCAAATAAGTATATTACGCACCAACAATCTTTGATATTTGACGTTCAAACAGTCACGTGCGGGATTTCGCGTTTGCCAATGAGCTGCTATCTACGTTTGCGGTCTTAATGATCACATAAAATGAGATAACCTCCTTAGGGAGCTATTTCATTGGAAAACGATACCTGAATTGCGTTACCTTATTGAGTTTTTCAAAAAGTCTATACTTGACGTTGATAGTCATTTCCCAAGCAGGAGATGATGACGGCGTAAAATTCTTTTTGATGGCTCCCCAAATGACGCAGATATTAAAACACATCATTAGTTACACGTTTTATATCAGCTCATCTTTCATATCATTTGAACATGGCGCAAGGAGAACGTTTTGATTGTTTCTTCCGGACTTGAATTCAGGTGCTGATAGTATTTCGAAATTCTTGAATTATTACAAATAATTTAGCAAATATTTTTCCAACTGCACGGGCAGAGAACGCCCTTTTTTTGTTTTGTTTTCAAACATAAGTCATGCAGCGTTTGGCATAATTTCCTTTTACTTGAATTCCAAACAAAAAGTGTTTTAACCAGATGGAAGAAATAAAAAAATACGCTCTGTTTTCAATAAAACTTTATATAAAATGTTCACTCTTATTTTGATAAATGACTTAAAAGACTTGCTATGTGTTTGGTTTCGTATGATATACGAGAAATTTCAAAAAGCCAGTTTAATTGGAAATCAAAAATCTCTGTCGTTGTATGAACTGTTTGAACCCATGCTCTGTAATACTGGAAATAATAAAATGCAGCAACTTGTGCCAAAAAACAAACTCATTAAAAAGTAGTTTGCATCGCTCGCGTAAACTTACCACTGCGTGCTCCTTTGGGGTACGCAATTTCCTGTGAATTCTGCGTGCCCCAGAATTTGTTTATTAACAAAAAACTCTTATGTGGAAATGTTATGAATTGTGATTACGCAACAATTGGTTTACGCTTTACAAGGGGACATATTCTTACAACAAAATTCGACGAAACGAACGTCTGCTTATGCGCAGTCGTTTTGTCATCGACGTTTGTGGACTCTTATTTAATTTTGGCCGCCCAAACAATACGGGGAGTCAATTTTGCAACAACTCAGTTTGCACGGAACGCTTAGCTAAACGCTCAATAGTTCGTGACCAACGACGACATTTGAAGAGAAATCTTTATTTCATCAACAGAAAAACCAAATTATGCAGCTACTCAACGTCTTCTTTTACTCAAAACTAAATCGAGAACCTAGAAAATATTCGAACAGTACGAGCGCTTGAAAACATATTGTTAACTGACGAACCGCATGTTTATATCGGCGGTCATGTCATTAAACAGATGATAATGAGATACTGGTGCCCCGATATCTATCGGAGCGCAATTTCTGCCTCACAAATTATTGGACCTTACTACTGTGTCCAAAAAATAAGGTGACATATGAATTTAAACTGCGTCCGTCGAAGGATTTGGAAGTTTTTCTTTCATTTTAGGTTGGTAGTACTGTCAGTGACATCTAGGTGAAATTTCTTGTCAAAATATATTCATAGTGTTTGAGATACGCGTCGTTTTGTGAGCTGCTAAAAGTGAGTTTTTCGTTTTTTGCGATGTCGAAATTTATTGAGCAAAGAATTTGCATTTAATTTTGTTTGCGGAATCAATTTTCTGCTGCGGATACGTTGAGGATGGTGCAGAAAGCCTTTGATGATGAGGTTATGTCTAAAAAAAATGTTTACAAGTGGTATAGTGATTTCCAAGCCGGCCGTGAACGTGTCGAAGACGAAGAGTGTTCTGGGCGACCATCAACCTCAACCGATGAAGCTCACGTCCAACAAATCAAAGATTTGGTGTTGAAAAACCATCGATTAACGATTAGAGACCTTGCTGATGAAGTTGGCTTATCGAAAGGCTCAGTCAATACCATTTTGAAGGATGCTTTGGGCCTCAAGCGCGTCAAATCTCGACTGGTACCGAAAACATTGAATTTTTTGGAAAAAAAGGCGTCGCGTTGAAGTGTGTGAAACAATGCTTTCCGACTTCCAGGATGTCATGAAACGCATTATAACTGGCGATGAGACTTGGATCTATGCTTACGACCCCGAAACAACCGATCAGTCGAGCGAATATCGTGCCAAAGGAGAGCCGAGACCAAAAAAACCGCGCCAAAGTCGCTCAAAAATCAAGGTCATGTTGACTGTTTTCTTCGATTATCGTGGTGTTGTGCTTTATGAATTCCTTCCAACCGGCCAAACAGTCAACAAGGAATATTATTTGAACGTTATGCGTCGTTTGCGTAACGCTATCCGCCTAAAAAGGCCGGAATTGTGGAAAGACAATTTTTGGTTTTTACACCACGATAATGCACCATCCCATACCGCACTCGTAATTCGTGATCATTTCGCCAAAAACTCAACCCATATCGTTCCGCAACCACCGTATTCACCTGATCTGGCGCCGTGCGACTTCTGGCTGTTCAACAAGCTCAAAAGACCGCGGCCACCCCACTTATAGTAAAGGCTTACTTATAGTTAAGGCTTATAGCAACAATACCCGAACTCATGAGCTGTGAAGTTGTTGCCCTGAACCACCGCTAGCTTTCTCGTTTTCCTGAATTCGAGAGTCCGATCGAAAAACTGTTTTGAATTGAGTGGAACGCACTAAGACGTTATCGTTCCTTAAAAACACAACCCGCATGGCCGCACTCTTGCTTGTAGAGATTGTCAGAAGCTCTTTTAAATGAACTTTGCAGTTTTCTGTGTATCAGTGAATTTTTCAAAGGACATACTGCACTTGTTAAATTTTGCGTTTTTAGCTTCACAGATTGGCAGATTGGCAGTTCACTGACATGTTTTCAAACTTCAGCTTTGTTGAAGTTTTTGCACACTATCCACTACGAATGCTTTGAATATTTTGTTTTCAATTAAAATGAGTTAAGCGATGGCCCGCGACTTCGTTTGCGTTTATGGTAGTAGTCTGGTAACTTATGCCTATTTTCATGACTTCATTGGAGGGTGGTTTTTTATAGGAAAATAAAAATGAATTAATTATCTTGAATATTTAGAGTGTTTTTATTTACATATTGCAAATAATAAAAAAACATTATTTGAAAAAATTAAATAGTTTATTACTATTATATTTGTCACTCGAAGTTGGAACCTCAAAAAAAATGCACTTGGGTGGCCCGGGTGATTTTGGCTCTTGATGTTATCTGAAATCAAATATTCTTGATTATTCTTAATCTTTAGACATGTCATTCTGGTTGGAAATACTGAAGTTTAATTTCAAGGGTAAATAACAAAATGGCGGACTTTGAAAAAAAAGTCCTTTTATTTTAGCAAAGAAATGGTTGTAAAATAAAAAGTTAAGGGTAAAAATTCTCGTTAGTACCGACGAGAGCTATAAGTGTTTAGAACAGCCTGTTCAAATTTGAAAGCAATTCAGTAGAAAAAAAGTTAGGACCCGGGCCGACCAGAAAAACAATAGCCTCCCCCACACGTACGTTCTTTACCGCGCGAAAGTCTAGAAATTGTGATTTCGCGCGGGAAAGAGTGCGCGTGTAATGGCCCGACTTGAGCAACGGAATGCGTGTGTGCTCAGTTGCGAGCGATTGCGCGCACTCCCCCGTTAGTGAAAAAATCTTTCCCACGTGATTGAGTGCGGTAGCAATCTTTGCCGAATCATTAATAAATCTAATTTTGCACAATGGGTTACTCAGAAAGCTAAATGAAGATAGTGAAATTTGTAACGGCCAGTGTAAATCTCGAAATGGAGCATCATTGTCTTTTCTTTCATCTGAACCATTGCTGTCAACTTCACATGAAGACTCAAGCTCTACAGTCAGGCAGCCAGCAATTCTTGAAAATGAACATTCTACATGGTTGGACATATCTTCATTAAAATTTTTCAATGTTGAAGACAGTAATGGAAATTTTAATTTGAAATCTAAACAATAATAAAGCAGCTATGACCTTTACTTTTTCTTCTTTTAATTTATATTTTTACCTTCATAAACTCTGATCAAAGAGCCTCATAAATGGCTTGACATGTCTCACGTATGAGTATACTTAGGGATGCGGCTGATACTCCCGCACTGAACTTTAAATCCTCGTATGACCGTCCTGTAGCCAAAAATCGGAGTGTTGCTGTGAGACGTTCTTCTGTACTGATGCTTTTTTTCATGATGGTGTTTTGTTTTGTTATCGTACTCCTAATTTTGTTAAGTAATAAATCGAAATTGTGATTGTGATATTGGACACGTAATTCGCGAACTAACGACATGTGACCAAAGCGTTTCCTTTCTCTTAAAATTTCAATTAATCCCGCCAAAGTGAAAGAACGAGTGAAAGATTTTGTTAACAAATTTTGGTACCACGTTCCTGGCGCGCGTTATTTCGTTCGTTCTTTACCGAACGCCGGCGCGTACACTACAATCGCCTGGCAAAGCGCTTGCGTGTAAAGGCCGCTAATGTTTTGAGAAAAACGCGTTTAAAATTCAACAACAAATTTTCATAAGTAAACTTATACTTACGTCAATCGTCTATGCCTGGAGCGTATAATATGCATTCATCCTCTTCATAGGCATCATTCTCCGCAACTTTGTCCGCTCTTCGACTCTTTCGGGCTTCTTTCGATGACATTGCTGTGGCATTTTCCGCTTTTGCAATCCGAGATTTATTGTAGGATTTTGCAAACGCGACAGCGCACGGGCCGAGCGTAACGTCCATGACTTCCAATATTTTTAGTACTCGTTTTGACTCCCGAAATATTTCAAATTTCTGTCGGAAATTTTCACAGTATATTCTCAAGACATTGTACTTTCAAATTACGCAAAAAAAAAAAAATTTCGATTTTTTGAACCCAAGTTACCAGACTACTACCTTATGTAGAAAAGTTTAAGAACTTAAAAATGGTATTCACTGACCGCTGACACAAACAAATACTGATTGTTTGAACCATGTTGTGTACAAGGAGTATGCAATTTTGAAAAGGTTCATCTAGCATATTGCTCTCTAGTGCTCTAAATGCTTCACTGTACCTATTCATATCAAAATATTTTTGTAAATTGCGACTGCAAGTTGGTCAAAAATATTTTTTTTTTAAATACAATACTTAATTTTGATAAAAATAATAATTTTTATATTTTTAAAATATTGTGGACTTTTTTGTAAGCTAAATTGAGTTCAACAACTTTTCTAAGGAAAGCAATTAAATATGTCTGCCTGTTAAGGTAGTCTTCGTTAAAAACTTATTCGCCCTATGGTTTATTTGTCGGCTCTAGTTACAAAATTGGTCGTCACGAAATGTCCCTTTACTAGTGACTGACCGAACATTCGGCTTCGGTTTCAATTTCGGTCGGTTTCGGCAAAAAATCGGCCGAAACTCAGTCTTCCACAAGGCACACAGCGATTTGGTCCATTGTGATACCGCGAGGGTTATGTGGGTTAAAGTATGTTGGGGAAGAAGTGAGTATTGAGAGATTTTCCTCCCGGATTGTGATGAAGAGAAAGCTGGAAAGAACTGGTTTGTTTCTCAAATGAACTGTTCGATGTCTTTTGGGTTTTGCTTTTGCAATTTGGAACAAAGCTGTGAAGAAATGGGAACATAGATTTCAATAGCTTGATATTGCTTTGGCCGGACATTCAAAAAGGAGATTTAGAAGCTTACAGGTTTTTTGTGATGTTGCAGTTGGGTTGATATTTTTATTTTTTATGCTTAGTTTGACCGCAGCTAATGGTATGTTTCCGTGGAGATTCCTATGTCGTTGAACCTCTAAAAAGACCGCGATCTCTTTAAAGGATACCCGGCGATCCTTAATTGAATATTTCCTTTGCAGAAATGCCTATACAGCAGCGGTCGTGGTAAAACATCTTAGGAAAGTTCTAGACTAAGGTTATTCAAAAAAATAAACTTCCACTTTTCGTTCCAATTTTGACCCATCGTTGGTAATGGTGATGGAGCCGACTGTTGGGAGGGAAATCTACTCCAAAGATTGAGGACTGATCAAAATCAAAATAAGATTACATTGAGTCTTACTAAAACAAACTTTATTTGTTGTTTGACTAGCACGATCAACTTCGTGTTACTTCTTGGTCTGTGAGTCGTATGGTCACCAGCTGGCCGGCGTGATTGTGCTGAATTTGTGTTTCGGTCGGACACTACCTTCTACTTACACGGGATAAAGAATAGCTTTCAGTACACCCCGAAGGTCTATTCTAAATATTGCCGAAAGAATTTTTGAAATCGGAGTTTCAAAGACTTCCTCCAACTTCTTTTCCAACTTACAAATTTTATCTCTTGATGATATTAGCATTGATCATTTTTGTGATAATGTGTATCACTGTTTAATAATACGAGTAAGACTATTAAGAGACTTGCGACATCAATGCTCTCATTCAGTGCTTTTGCGGTTCAATTGGTCCAAGAAAACCAAACAAGCTGAATTGTCCAAGGTTCGCACCTGTATCCTTTGTTTTCGAACGATGGGATCGATTCAAGAATGTAATATAAATTAAATAACATAAACCAGAGTGCCGTCTACTTTTTACAAAATGCTTAAAATGTAGACTAGGCCGGAAATGCGTGACCATAGAAAGTTGCCAAATGCCAATATACATATGCTGTGAGCCCATACATAATAACAGCCTCTTAATGTTCCAATAAAAGAAGCGGAAGCATGAAAATAAAATGGGATTTCGTAACCAATGGACAAAGTTCCATATTTCCCGATCAGTCCAGGATATATCAAAATAAATAAACCTTTTGATGTAACAAAAGTATTGGGTATTTTCTCGGGTCTTAATAACAAACGCCATCTCTAATCAAAGTGCACTTAGCTTCCACAAATATGTATGACAAACGAAAAGGTCAAGCTCACAGTTGGGGTAGCTTTAGTGCTCAACTTTTGACCAACAATGTGTTTGTGATTGTACGAGAAAACGCCCCCAATCCAGCAAAACCAATTTCGTCATCACGGTTTTCACCACAACCAGATTACCATCATTAGTTTACCAAAAAACAAAAACAAACTCTTAACGACCGGCAGTGGTTCAACTGAAAGCTGAAGCCCAACTTCAGAATTATAAGAACCAACTGGGACTAACTGAACTCGTAACTTGGGAAACTGGTGAGTGAATAAGAATGTTCCTTGTTTATGTTGTCTGGCACTTAAAACAATGTCCTTTATTATAATGAACCCAGGAAGGAAGGCAATAATAAAGAGCGAATATAAGACTTACACAGTCATGGATGTTTTAAGACAACTGATTTGAAAGAGGTAAGTAATTTCCACACTCATATTTCCGATGGATTCAACATGTTAAAGGAATGTGATAAAAGAGATTCACACTAATGGAATTCTGAAGTCAAAAAGACATGTGAATGCATGTAGTAATCTCCTTGAATCGTTGTTAACATCACACTGTTTTTGGTATTTAAGGAAGTGACTGAGTCTTTTTACAGACTTTTGTATTTGTTGAAGATTCTTGGCTGAATGTCATCGAATGACTTGAGCATAGTTTCTCTTTAAACAGAACGTGACACTGGGACACAACCTCCTTCAATGGTTAATAATGGTTTCTTCATGCCTCGAGGTTATTAATTTTCGTTCATTGAACATTAACACAAACTTTTGTTAACTGTGCTACGAGCATAAGACGAAATTGCTCATGTACACGGAAAACTTCCAAATGGTAGCGGATAAACTTTTACTATTTTCTATGCATAAATTAGAACACACAACACAATTGCGTGAAAGAGTGTAAGCTTATTTTTCTTTTATAAAAACACACTCTAAAAAGAAACAGATTTTTCGAAAAATTTCGTGCGCTTTGTGTGAACCAAAAGGATTGCTAGACATTCTATCTCAATACGAAGCAATGCGTATAAAGATCATAAAATGTTTGATAAAAGAAGTTTTCTAATGCTTAGCTTACTTACAGTAGTAAACATTCGGTTTCGGTTTCGGCCAGATTCGGCCGCAGTTTCGGTTTTGGCAAAAAATCGGCCAAAACTTCGGGGACGCCGAAACTCAGTCTTCCACAAGGCACGCAGCAATTTGGCCCATTGTGATACCGCGAGAGTAATGTGGATTAACGTATCTACTTATATTGGGAAGTAAGTGAGTATAGAGAGGTTTTCCTCGCGAACGCTGAAGAAGGAAAGTTTGCTACTCGAATGAACTGAGCGAGGTCTTTTGGGTTTGCTTTAGCAAGTTGGGGCAAAGCTGTGAATAAATGGGAACATAGGTGCATCTGTGAGGGTGCATTGTACCTTCACAGGCAAGCTCATCTACTCTGCAGTTTTCGTGGATTTCTCTTTGTCCTGGAACCTGGTGAACCTTAAAAAAGTTCGTTATCTGCTTAAGGCTTAATGTAGATTTTATGGCAGCTTGGCTGTCGGTCGAAGTGAATATTTCCAGAAATGTATCTATACAACATCGATTTCGCGATCGTGGTAAAACATGGAACATGGTTCTAAATTAAGATTACTCAAAAAGATAAACTTCCACTTTTCGTTCGAGTTCTGACCCCTCGGTTGTTATCGTGATGGAGCCGGCCGATATCGGAAAATTTGTTTTTCAGAGTATATAGTCTATAACTGTTGGAAGGGAAATCAACTTCAAAGATTGAGGACTGATCGAAATCAACTCTGGTGCATGGCGAGATTGCAATGAGTCTTACCAACACAAACTTTGTTGTTCGACTAGCACGGTTAACTTCTCGTGAGTGAGTTCTTGGTCCGTGAGCCGTATTTTTTAATTTGATTATTTTCTCGTCAGGTGATCTCAGGACGAGATAACTTTCTATATGTGTCAAAATATAATAAATTTATATAATAACAATTAAAAAACATAATCAATTCAACTTATCTAAAAAAGGTTCGGTTTCGGTTTCGGCCGAAACTTAGACCGAGACCGAATGTTCAGTTACGGTTTCGGTTTCGGCTGAAAATCATGTTTCGGTTGGACACTAACTTACAGTGTGTAGTGAACCTAAATCTCAACAGAAACATTAGTATCTGCATCCAGTCCTTCACCCAGTAGTCCCCATGGTGTTGATTTCCAGACTCCAGCTCAGATGGCTTTATATATGTATGTTAAGGATGTTATGTACATATTCACAACGCTATATAGTCCGGAGTACTCTCCCTGAATCATTCTTTATGAGCCTGTTTAGACGATAACTTTTGAATGCGTAGTGAGCAGTCATGTAGTGTCTACACACTGTAGTGCTCACTGCTGCACTACTTAGATAAAGAATGAGTAAAATGAAGCATTCTCTTGTCAGACATTTTAACTCACGATCCTCATCGCACAACCGAACCAATAATGATGTTCATCCGCCAACCTTACTACTTCACGATCGAAATATAATGATAAAATGTGGAACGTGACTGCTCACCCCGTTTTTTATATTTTCTTCGCGACTGCCACTTTCTCTTATCACTCACGGGGCACTCTGGAGTAATGCTCTAAATAGGTTCCATCGTACTTCATCTACTCAAAGGGGACAAAAATTCTCGATCAAAAGCAATATAATAAGTTCCTTTTATAGGTTCCATGCGACATAGGATGAAAAGAATTATCCTTTGATCTCTGTTGTTTTTAAGTAACCAAAAAGCTTGAAAAACTTTGAAAATAGGTTAGAATTGGAAAAGTTCTTTAAAATAGATCATTAATTATTTTAACATAAAACTGAAAGTAGATTCATTCATACATTTTTTGGGCATATGATTTTATTTATGTACACAAACTGCCATGAACATTGGTCATTGATTCTGATGAGGATCTGTCTTTGAGTAAAAGCCGCTTTCGGTGCATGATGCTTCCTGAGCTTCCTCACATCCCTTCCCTTTTTTTCGTGAACGTGGTGGCTGCGATCGAAAGACTGGAGAATTGTGGCCTTATCGATCTCGGACTTTTATAACATTTATAAAAATAGCGGCAAATTCACACGGACCATAAGCCACGCCTTGCAATATTCGGAAAAAAGACAGGAATAGCTGTTCATCCAGTCAATCGTCTTTAACGTTGGGCCGTCAAGTTATTGGCTTATGATTTCGACATCAGTTTAATTTCAACCAGCAGTTTTGGATATGCAGATGTGCTTTCACGCCTCATCGATAGAAATATACAGGTGGAAGAGAAGGGAAACCAAATTCTCACGGACAATATTGAAAAGCTACCAGTCACTCAACAAATGGTCAAGTCCGAGGCAACCAAGGACAAGATATTGTGTCAAATATTTCATTTTGTGACTAAGGGTTGGCCACGCGAAATCAAGGAAATAGCGAACTGAAGTCATTTTTTAACCGGAGAGCAGACATCAGCATTATCGACGGATGTATCATGTTTGGCCAATGAGTCGTCATTCCGAAGCTGTTAAGGAAACTCCACCGTGGTCATCCAGGGTTCGAAAGAACAAAATCTATATCCAGAAGTTTTGTTTATTGGCCAATCATTGATAATGATATAAAAATCAACAACTGATATTCAAAATTGCAACAACTGCGCGTCTGCAGCAAAGATGCCAACAAAAACAAACTACAGCCATGGCCAATACCAACAGAGCAATGGCAACGTCTTCATCTGAACTACGCTGGGCCAATCGAAGGGAATTATTTTTTGATCCTTACGGATGCCTTTTCCAAATGGCCGGAAATAGTTTCAACGAAATCCACCACTAGTCAAAGTACTATTCTCACGATTTGGTGTATCAAGGACTATCGTTTCAGACAATGGCACTCAATTCAAGAGCTCCACAATTTCAACAGTACATGGCGGAGAACGGGATTGAACATATTTGCTCCAGTCCTTACCATCCAATGTCCAACGGACAAGCTGAGCAGTTCGTGGACACATTCAAGCGCTCGCTTCTGAAGTTAAATGGAGTTGGAACAACTTTTCAAAATCTTCAAACTTTTCTTCAATCATATCGCTCAACTCCAAACCGAAACACACCAAATTCAAAGGCTCCAGCCGAAATCATGTTTCGGAGCAATATTCGCATCAGCTTGAGTCTTATTCAGCCAAAGGTAAATGATTACCAACAGAATCTGGATGGGACTACAAATCAAAAGCGAACAACAATGGCTGAACAATTTAACCGGAAATTCGGTACTAAGCCGATCTCATTCAACAGTAGGGACTTAGTATACGCTTGTATACACACAAGCAACAGCAACTTTCAATGGAAACCAGGAAAAATAGTCGAACGCATTGGTAAGGTCATATATGTATAATATTTTGTTGCAGAGTGGGAAGCTAGTTCGTGCACATGCTAATCAACTTCGAAAACGTATGAAGAAGACGCATCTGAAAGAGCTCGAGCCGAGAAACGATGGGACAAGGCGTTGGACGTGTATGAATTGGAGTCAGCAACTTCTGAGCCATCTGCGCCATCAGGCAGCTATAGTTCCCAAACTGTCACTGACTTCACCAAATAACGTTGTAGAAAATGTAACATAAATACCACGTCGAACTCAGCGAACGCGACGACCAATCAACATTTTTGTATCTGGATAACTTGATAACATAATGATCAACTCAAAGGGGAAGGTTTTGGCAACGCCATCCTTTCTGTGGAACCTAAAGTGGAACTCTTTTCGTTATTATTGACAGATTCTTACGCTAGCATTTCCGTTTTTTACTTTCTGAACTCTTGGACTGATAAGGTGTACATAATAAAACCATCTGAATTTTAATATTGACTGTTCTCTTTCTTTTCAAGCAATTTTCATATTTTTAGGTGATCGCACAGGATCACAACACATATAAAGTTAAACCGGAAGCCATAAACGCTGCCCTTGAGAAAACCAATACAGTAATAAATTCAATGTTGGTAGAGAGCACTGCCAAAAAACCCTTCACCCTTTATTTAGATCCTAGTGATCAACAGGGTCCTGACAACCCTCAAAGCCAAGTGCATAAATACAGTAGCATACGCCGATGACGTACTCATTCTCGTCACAGAAATGTATCTATCTGTTGTCAGTAGTCTTATAGAGACAGCACTTAAAGAACTTACATTATGGACAGATTCAAGCAGCTTTGGCGCCAATCCTGACAAGCCGGAACTTGTTCTCTTTACAAGAAAAAGGAAAAGAGAAGGGTTTGCATTGAAACTTTCACAAGAAGCTAACTATCTGGATGTCATACTGGACTTGAAGCTTACGTGGAAAAGATAAAATGAACCTATGCAAGAGAATCTGCGGCACAATTTGGGACTTGCCCACATAACGGTGGTGCGTCCTTTACTTACTTATGAATCTATTGCAAAAAATGCCAACTATAGTATGTCCAAAAGCTGAATAAAGCCCTAAGGCTTTCCTATCTTTGTATAACAGGAGCATTACTCAAATATTTTAGGACGACGGAGAAGAACGCGAGGATTGATTACGCCATCCCTTCATACAACTTCACCAAAATTTGAAATCAAGCTTCCTTACCGATACACATGGTAAGCAAATCTTCACCGATGGATCAAAAAAGGAAGAAGGGACTGGTGTTGGAGTCTTCTGAAGTACGTTGCACATCAATAACTCGTACAGACTTCCAAATGAATGTAGTGTCTTACGGGAGACCTCGCTTCTACAAGAGTGAACATCTTTGTGGACAGCCAAGCGGTAATAAAAGCAGTAAACAAGGATTCCATAAAATCGAAAGTAGCGAGTGATCTGGGCGAGCTCCACAAGGTCACCATCATCTGGGTTCATGGCCACAGTAACATAGACGGTAAAGAAAGGCAGATGAACTTGCAAAGAAAGGATTATTACTGGAGCTCGAAAGAATGGAAAGATTACCACACATACCATGGACACAGTGACTCGAGAAGGTAGCAATAGAGAATGAAATAGAGTTTGAGGTTTTACTTTTGCCTAGATCCGCCCTTTTAGGAGACAGGATCGTTTATCACACGCAGATTTTTTTTCATTCGAAAGTCCCCAGAAATCTGTTCTACTGTCGTGCCTATCAATTTAAGTCTATGAATAGGTTGTAAGTATCGACTTATAATTGGAGGGGCTTTCCTGAATAGGATCTTGGAGGAGGGGCTTTCCTGAATAGGATCTTGCAACCGACGTTCAGCTGGGATATTTGTGATGAAAAATTATCAAAAAATATAAAGTCAGAATCAGTCCTGAAAGAACTTCAGTGAAGGATATTTAAATGATGTTATTTTCTATTAATAATGGCAAGACTCAAGGAATATGTTGAAATACATTTTTCGAAATCAAGCTCGAAAATGATTTTTTTTTAAATTTATTTTTGAAGTCACAGAATTAATGGCCATGTGCAATAATAGTATAAGGGCGAATCAAGCTAGCGTCGGGACTCCACTTTTCTATTAAATCTTGTGAGGGGTACCACTGTCACAACCTTCCTTAAGGTTAAAACCACTTCCAAATGAAGTTGCTTTAGGCAAATTAACTTTTACAATCAAGTAGCTACATATGGAAATATGAAACGAAGCACACGTTTCATTCCACATTCAGCTTCATGAGTTGTTTGTGTTTTCTGCCGAGAGTGTTTCATGAATATGTACCTAAATTCAACTGAGGAGTTGAATCACAGCAGTAAGCTCAGACTGAAAATGTATCAACTGAAAATTACGAGTGTTTTAGCTCTTACTTTCGTATAATTTCATTCGATGTATGCCAGACTTATTTCCATGGCTAAGTTTTCCACAATAGTGGAGCAGAGCACACAAAAGACTTGGATGGAATCGAATGGAAGCTAAGGAAAGTTTTCGTAAAAAACATTCGGCCAAATTACACGTGGGATGAACTATTTTTCTTTAAGTATTAACGTCACAACGAAAATCAGCAACCAAGTCAAGGTCCATGTTTACAAATGTACAAAATCGTTTCCTCCTGTCACGTATTTCGCATTGACGTACGCACGTACACGTGTATACGTATGAATCCTTCGGCAAATGAATAAATCAACTACATGATGAGTAGTCCTTTTGAACTTGTTTCATATTTCCTCATTCGTTAATGTGACAATCTACATCCATTAATAGAAACAGAGCTGAAGTGTCCTCGTTACGGTGCAAGCAATTTATTTTAATCAAGACTACGTGACATGAGCCCAAAACCACTTCACGACTTTTACCGCGACTGTCAACACGTGCAATTCGAATGGTTTATTGCCGCGTCTGAGATTCGAATTGTGTATGTCCGCACTGGGGTTATTTATCGCGCCAGCAACAACGTCATCAATCGCTTATAAATTATTATTATCGACTCAAGTTAATTGCGTTTTTATGAGCAACACACAAAAATAATGGCGTAAAATCTGTCATTTTATGAAGTTTAGCAATAAAGCTGTAATTGCTCAATGTGCGAGCAAAGTTTAATATCCGTTTCTGTTGACACTGATTCGCGTTGTGCTCGTCACTTGGGCGACACAACTAAGTGCAGTGCTTAGATACGGGCATACACAAAATTGTCCTGTTCAAGCAAGACGATATCATTACAAAATTTACGGCTGTTCATAGAACAGTTTAAAGCACAAAGCTAAGTTAGCTTCCGTTGAACGAACAAGTGTCGTCTTCTTTTGTTAGTTTGCCTCGATGGTGAAAATTTCAGTATCAATAAAAATACAATAATTATGTTATGTACGAGTATACAAATATTACTATTAAAAATGGTTTATATTCTTAGTCCGATCGAAGAAATTAGCCAAGAAGCAAATATATTAAAAATAATTCATACATACGTACAAATTTATTTTGATTCAAACGTTTATTTTTAATTAAATTGTAGCAAAAATGTATTTATTTTTATTTACGTGATTACTTAATAAACTGTAAAATTTAAAATCTTATAATATAGTTTTAAGCTAATTTAACAAAGTAGAGCTATGGTTATATATACAAAAAAATAGATTTGACATAATTTCGAAAGAATTCAAATAAGATTTTAATTTTTAAGACTGTAGACATACCGAATTGTTGAATTAAATGCAACGTTAAGTTTACGCTTGCTAATGTAATTGTAATTAAAGAAGATCTCGCAACCGTATAATAGGATAGGAATGACCAACGTCTTCGCAAGAAGCAAGCGGGTTTTAAACGGTGTTATAGAACTGAGTTACCCGTAAGGAAGGTAGTACGCCATAAACTTTGCCGACGAGTCCATTAACATGGTTATCCCAGGTCAAAAAGCGGTTGAAAGTAGCTCCGAGGTTATGCGGTTTCAACGTATTCAATATGCACATTATTTAATACAATACGAAAGATCTACAGATTTTCTAGATGTGACAAGACATTTCGATTTTTTAGGGTTTAAGAAGAGACCATTTGACTCAGACCATTTAGCCACATTCACTTAATCCTCATTGACAGAAAAGGCGCCATGCTAAATAAGGGAAAGAGGGCAACTGAAGTATAAATGTACGTCCTTCGCGTACATATTGATAGAACAGTTCGTAATCGGAACCGGAAGTTAATATACACCGAAAATAAAAAAGGGCCAAGAATGGACCCCTGAGGTACACCAGTGGCGTTTTGCAGAAGCTTGGAGAGTCTGTCTCCAACTTGAACTGCCTTAAGGCAACAGAAACTATGTTCCTGCATTCAAGGAGATTTTCGCCAGATGTCCACAGAGAAATGTCGTTGGCCCGATAGACTTCGAGGTATGCCTTCTGATACTATAGTAGAGTAGATTATTAAAGTGGACAAACCGTTGGAAAATCATTCCGATTCAACTTTACTTATACAAAAGCTTAAATTTTGTTAACTTTTATTGATTTGCTGCAAACAAAAATAAAATGCTTACGCCTGATTACCTCCTGTACCAAAATATGACCACGATGAACAGTCGTCTGCCAGCTGTAACTCCAATTTTTGCCTTAGTACTAACGAGAGCCTTGAATTTGAAGCAGCTCTCAGTATGTGTGTGCAACAGTGGCGTCTCTTCCAATGTTGTTGGCTATAAAAAAGATGGATTTGCCTTGTTCCCGAAAAGCTCGAATTTTGCCTATTCCCTCCTTGGTTAATGTCATTCCTTTACTTGAACTGAGCTCCCTAATAGCCGAAGTATCCTTTTATTTGTTTTAAAACATGGTAACAGGTAACATGTTCGCAATCAAACGAGACAAAAAAAACGGGTAAATTTTATGACCTTTTGGGAAAAGCGTAATAGAAGTTGCATTTATCCACTTAATCGCATTTTTGATTATATATATATTGTATTTTATATAAATATTGTATATAAATATAATATAATATATGCTTCATTCCTTGTGCAATTGGTTTTTCTCAGTTTAGCGAACGGTTTGAAAGATAAGACCTGAGGAAGGCTTTGTAATGCCTTAACAATACTTGCCTGTTTGCAATCAAGTGAGACGTATGATCAGAAACACGTGCAGGCATTTACTGCCGCAACACTTCGATCGAAATAACAAAAATTTCGGAATAGGTTTAAAAAGCGTAACTTTTTTCTACACTGAAAGGAGAAATTGCCCGTCCAGTGGGCAAGAGCACATCAACTGTACAACACATCATAAAAACGCACAAAAAAACGGGAAGTGTTGAGTACGTTCGACGAACAGGTCGTCCACGTAAATTAAATGAGAGGCTCATTCTAAACAATATTCGGATAAACCCAAAAACATATTGTCGTACAATCAAACAAATAGTTGCAGATATGATACGCAGCCGCAGAGGTCAGCACGCATACAATCGAAAGGACACTCAACAGACATGTTTTCAAGAACACAAAGAAAGAAACCGTCCATAAGTGAAGTGAATAAGAAAAAGCGTAAAGACTTTGCCTCTCTGCACAAAGACGCTGATCACGATGGTCCTTCAAGAGTTTGGCGTAAGAGCGGCACTGATATGGATGTTCAAAATATACGAAGAACAGTGAAGCACGGTGGAGGTATTGTTATGGTGTGGGGGTGCATGGCTTTGTCCGGCATAGAAAAGCTAGTGTATATTGAAGGTAACATGTATCTTGACATACTTAAAGAAAATCTACGCCCATCAGTTGAGAAATTAAGTTTGGATCCCGGATGGATATTTCAGCAAGATAACGACCATAAACACACCGCTCGAAAAGTTAAGGAATGGTTATTTTACTAAGCTCCAAGACAATTGAATTCTCCACCACAGAGCTCAGACTTAAACCCAATAGAGCATTTATGGTACTTCTTGGAAAAAAAACTTCATAAAAACCGAACTTCGTCAAAGGAGACTCTGAAGGAAGCTTTCCAAATAGAATGGGATCGTGTAACTGAAGATTTTACGCAAATCTGGTCTCTTCTATGCCACGTCAACTAGAAGCTGTAGAACCCGAACAAGATACTGACAGCTCGGTTTCATCAAGATATTAATGTCGAAACTTACCGTGCAATGAATTGTGTCGTCTAAATAAAATGATTTATTCCTTATGGTTAAAGTTATAAGAAATTAAAAAAGAATTTCATTTTAATCTTATAACTAAAAAGCGTTCGTATTTATTCTGTTAGTTTCATCTTTGTCCTTTTTGGAGTAAAGTGTGTAGGTACCGAACAACAGGCCTGTGTACGTTTTATAAATTACTTGCTTTTTTGCAATCAAATGAAATATTTTGAGCGATTCATCTTAACTATTCGTTGAATACAATCACAACATGATACACATAAAAAACGGTTCGCTATCGAACCATTAAAAATGAAACTACACAAGGCTCCGAAAACAATGCGAAATTTAGTTTCATAGGACTACTGCAAGAGCAAATCGTTAATTTTTTTTTCGGCTTACGATTTAATTTTCAGAGTTTGACAGGATTTGCACTGAACTATTTGCTCAGTTTGGTGATCGCTTCGAGCTCGTTATACAAAAGTACAAAGTTGATTTTTTCTATATTACAATGGGAAAAAAACACAAAACAGAAAAATGAAAATCTGCAAGTGAAATCGGTAAGACTAGCGATCTCAGCAAAGCTACAGTGCAGAACACTTTGAGATAAAAAAAATTATTCTACGCGACATAAATAAGTATCCAAGTCTTAGAGCAACTAAATTAATGAATTCAGCGGCACTGCTGTTCATCCTATCACTATTCGCCGCCTTCTAACGAATTGTTTGAATTTCACCAAAGAACACATCAACAAGAATGGTGAATATTCGAAAAATATTCTTTGTGGCTGCTTCATACTTGCCCTAAAGTCATAGAAGTAGAGAAAGAAATCCTATTGAATGTCTTTGAGATTATTCGGACAAAAAATCCGGTCCAATAGCGAAGCAACACACAATTTTCGAAGAGTTGCGAAAAATAGGTTGAATCGACCCCAAAATGACTCAAGGCTTAGCATGGAACCAATTTCGTCTGAGAGACCTGCTTTCGAGACATAGTATGACGATCAGCATTCAGTTTAAAAATATTATTATTATTATTTATTAAACTTCACATTAATGGAACAGTTTCATATCTTATAACTACAGCACTAGCTACTGAGGCTTTCGGCTGGGATCATAAAAAATATAGTGTAGAGTAGAGTTACAATATGTTGAATAAATTTAGATGTCGTTTACAATTTCTAGTTTCTGGAATAGTTTGTATACATTTGATATATTTAGTTCGGAAGGAACTTGTAACATGGATTTTAAATTTTTCTCATATAATTTTATGAATAAATCGCTTATTTTGTTGCAGTCTATAGTCAGATGTTTAATGGTTAGAATGTTGTTCGAATGGCAAAAGTAACATATCGGAGGTGTGTCTTTGTTGATGAGATGTTCATGTGTTAGGCGCGTGTGTCCAAGGCGAAGTCTAAGGAAGCAGGTATTCATCTTGGAAGAGGTGTTTATTGGATAATTTGCTGGGTTCTCTGTCGGGTTAATTGTTGTGCAGTGGTGTGAATATTGATTCCATATTTCTTCTCTCTTTCGTTTCCAATACGCAGTTGTCATTTTGAGAAAATCGCTTTTAGTCGGATGATATTTTTTCGTTTCAATGTTGGAGTTAATTGAGATCTTTTTCGCTTCCTGATCTGCCAGTTCGTTGCCTTTTATGCCAGTATGTCCTGGAATCCAGATTAGCTTTAGCTTAGGTTGAACAGTGGTAATGTTGTCGCGTATTTTATTGATGACTGGTGAGCGGTGATTTAAGTTGAGCACTGATTTAAGAGTGGAGAGGCTGTCGGTACAAATGACTGTTTTTTTATGGTTAGAGATTCCTATTTCTGTTGCTTTTAGTATTGCTAATGCTTCTGTAGAGAAAATTGAAAAATAGTCGGGGAGTTTTTCAGCGGACATTACTTGGCCGTTTGCTCGAATGACTGCATATCCAGTGCCTTCATCATTTTTTGAACCATCGGTATACAGTATATCCCAGATACTTTCGCTATAGATGTTAATTAACTCTTTGAAAAGTTGGATATATGTGTCGTTATGTGTTGTATCTTTGGAATATTTAGCGATATCAGTGTTGACTGTATCTGTGGGAAACAACCAAGGCGGATGCTTTTCAATAGCTACTTTTTCGATGACTGGGTTGATGCCGATCTTCTTTGCAAAAGCTAGTGCTTCATATAATGTTGATGGAATTTTTGGTACCTTTTTTCGAGATGATATTTTGATAGCGTCTGCCTGGATTGGGGAGCTATATGAATGGCAGATTTTTGGAACGAGGCGCGATAATAAGATGTCTCTACGGTCTTCGATAGATGAGAAGCCACCTTCCGTCAGCATATTTTTAATTGGCGTTGATCTGAACGATGTTAAGGTGGCTCGAATTGCAGCATGGTAAGCTGGATGGATGATTTTCAAAGTATATAACTAAGCCGTACTCGATTTTTGAAAGAAATATTGTTTTTGTTACATTTATAAGAGTGTTTATATGTATCTGACTATATTTTGAAGACAAGCGTCTGATTATATTGAGCCTGGAGGCTATTTTTTTTTTTAAATCCAAACAATGATTCTTAAAACTAAATTTGTTGTCAAATAATATGCCTAGGATACTTAGGTTGCTAACATGTGGTATTTGTACATTATTTATTCTTACATCGAGTTTAGGACATTTTATTTTTCGACAAATGTGCAGATGTTTACATATACTGGAGGATATTAATGCTCCTGAGAGGTTGCACCAGTTATTTATAAGTCTAAGAACTTCTTCAAAAATGTTACGTGCCCTTGGCACTTAGTCATTAAATATAAATCATCAGCATAAATTGAGTGATTAATGTTTTTGCATTTAACTATAATTTCATACATATGGAGGCAAGTATCACCAATATTCAATTCACTTCTTCCATTTATATCTTTTTGATCATTGGCGAGTATAGACCCCATGCTCTTTTTAATCCTCCAACGAACGTGCTCAAGTGCCAATCCCTCCCCTCTTTTCCAATGCAAATGTTGTTAACTATAATCATAAATGATAAAACTTTCTTAGCCTCATGCTAAAAAATTGGAAGAGCAAGCACTTAAAAAGAGTTAAGTTATTGTTATAGTCACAAATCTGATTGCAAATTCATTGATGATCATAGATGGTCTTAACATTGCAAAATTTTCAGGATGTTTGAGAACGCAAGTCAAGCAATTATAACACGAATATTTCAATCAACCTTACCATGAGTTTCAATCTTTTCAAGACAAAGTTAAGTTCATTGCATTCATTGACCTTTTTCCACATCAGTTAAGTTTGATTTTTTTCGAATTCAAGGTAAACTATGTTGCTAGAGTTAAAACTTTGATTCCAATTTTAACAATGCAACTCCCACGCTAACTGTGTTAAAAGTTTTCCGTTCTCATGCTACCATATGGTGGCCGCAGTCCAATATTCCAAGCGACTAATTTCCTGGAAGAAAATCCATTTGCACTTCCACGCCATTGACCAAAAAGATCCATATCCCCCATCGCCATGCACATTATAAACATATGAATGGAATTCCCAGAGGACCCATTTGGTCTGACCATATGTTGGTCGTGTCCTACTTGTGTGCGAGAATAGCAATGCCACAATCTAAACTAAAATCACAGATAACCAACATGAAATTTCGTATGGCATCCGTCGACGGGCGTTGTCCTGACCATACCATACGTTCTTATCGGAAGAATGAACTTGATTGGAATCCATACTGTATATCTTGTGCAGCATCTCAAGGGACACAGTGCTTGTGGGGCAAGTGAAAACAGTTTTTAATTGCATGTTATTCCTGTCACAGGGATACAGTGCTTATGTGGTTTCAACTGTGTCAATAGGACGATGTGCTAAAAAAGCTACATGCGAATGTGTTTATGGAACGTGCGAAGCAGGAAATTGCGAAATTGGATATTATACATAAATCTTTACCCAAGCGTATTTACGCTCTGAAACATTTACTTATCCATGAGGAAATAGATGATTAGTTACTTATTGAGTTTGTTATCTGCTTATGAAAGATGTCACACATCGCCTTACGACCTTAAGCCCTCGACTGAGAAATGAGCTATCAAAATGTATGCTTTAAGATGAAACGTTAGGCATGGTCTTAAATCCTTTTTTATCTTCCTCGTAATTTTGCTTTATGCAACGAGATACATTTATGAATATGTCTTAAGTTTTTAGAAATTAAATAATAAATAAGTTTATTGAATACTGCTTATTGATCGATCTCATTTAAATATGTCTGACAGAAAATACAGGCCAAATGTTTAAAGCGGGTTCGATTACTTTTACAAATGTCAATACAACATTTATTTAATAATAGGACTACCGGTTGAAAATGGAAAATGAATTTTTTTTCAAAAATCAATGCTTTATTGAGGAAAAATAGATATAAATTCAATATTCAAAATATTGCCCATCGCTAGCCACACATTTTTCCAACTTTTCTGGCAATTCATGGATACCCGTTCTGAAAAATCACCGGTTTGGCCGCAATCCACGAATCGATCCATTTTTTGACATCATCGAAATGACGGAAGTGCTTGTCAGCCAGGCCATGTTGCATCGATCGGAAGAGATAGTAATCGAATGGTGCAAGGTCTGGACTATACGGCGGGTGGGGTAGGACATCCCATTTGAGCATTTCAAGGTAACGGACGAAATTTGCAACATGTGACCGAGCATTGGCATGTTGCAAAATTTATCGTGTCTTGCGACCGTTTCTGGCCGTTTTTCCTTCAGTGCTCGGCTCAAACGCATCAATTGTCGTCGGTAGACCTCGCCTGTGATTGTTTCATTCGGTTTTAGCAGCTCATAATACACAACACCCTTCTGGTCCCACCAAATGCACAGCATAACCTTCAGACCATGAATATTCTGAACGGCCGTATCCATACGTTGCCCGACATTTTGGATTATCGCAATGTACCCATTTTTCATCACCAGTGACGATTCGACGCAAAAAAGACTTCTTTTTGTGGCGTTCAAGTAGCATTTCGGATATGCAAAATCAGCGTTCGACGTCTCGTGGCTTCAATTCACACGGCACCCAATGTCCTACCTTTCGGATCATTCTCATTGCTCGGAAATGGTTTTTCTGAGCGACGCCAAGTGATTTTGCAAGTTCTTCTTGCGTTTGTGACAGATCTTGATCGAGCAATGCCTCCAATTCATGGTCTTCAAACGTTTTCACCTGGCCGGGGCTTTCTTTGTCTTCGGTGTCGAAATCACAAACTTTGAACCGCTTAAACCACCGATGACACATTCTAACGTCTATAGTATAGCCCGGGTAAACTTCGGTAAGCAATTGATGAGCTTCGGTTGCTTTTTTCTTTAAATGAAAGAAGCATATTAAAACTTCCCGCAAATGTTGGTTTGATGGCACGAATGTAGACATTTTACGGCTTTACAAAAACTTGTGTTTTTTCACTAATGACCAATAACCTAGTATGAAATAATTAGACAATGACATGAAGTTTCTGATGTGACAGCTATCATGGTCAAAATTCACCTCAGAGTAATAGATATGAAGTTGTCTGCAATAACGACATTTTCAACCGGTAGTCCTATTATATTCATTCATTAATCATAAGCTTTAAACTATGCTTACTGCTTCTTTCATTAACACAGTGTGGACGATTATGACGACCATAAATTGGACGTAGCGCTCTTAACGTTGAGGCAACTGACTCCGAATTTCGGTAGCAAATTTTAATAATTTCGACTCGTTGTTGACTCGGATATATATAGTATAATGGCAAACCTTACTGAAGAGAAATGTCAAAAGAGCGACAAGAAATATGGCGTCTTTTGTAGCGTCCCTGTTGAAAAAGCCTTTATTTGGTTGACAGCAAGTTGAAGCTTTGGTTTTGATTCCTCATTGTCTTTACCAACTGCCAGAATTGCAGTTTTGTCAGCGAAAATGGCTACAGTGTTGTTTTCAAACATTAGGAGATCACTGGTGTACAATAGCTATAAAACACCCAGTCCCAGTACACTGCCTTGAGGTGCTCCAAAACATCTAGTTTACTTCATTCATTTTCATTTTTCATTTAAAAATTTTCTCAAACATTTTGTGGTGTACGTCAAGACTAAGTCTCTTATAGTACTAATAATATTGTGATAAAAATTATTCTTAGATTTATTATTTAATGGATAAGGAAAAGAAAAATAATAGAATTCAGTGTGAAAAACAAACAAAAATTGAAGAAAGGATAATTAAACAACAATAAAATAAAATAAAAAAATAACAATGGTGGGAATGGGGGAGTTATTGCCGCATATGAGAAGTATTGAGTTGAATTTCTCTTGATGCAAAGAGGTAGAGTCGGATTGCATGAACATAAAATTTTCGGGAGGAGTATTTTAACCGAGGTACATTAAACCCGAAGTTTCTTTGGGATTTGGTAAAAGATAGCTTATGATACTGATAATGCTGGCTCTTATATTTCACTATATTACACAAATGTATACAATTACGTGCTATTAGATATTGCTGCAGAGAGCATCCAAGAACACTATTGGACTGAGATATTCAGTCATACCTTCTTAAGCCATACGCATATCTCACAGCATCATTAAAAGCGATTTCGAGTTTGTATAGAGGTAAAGAATCTAAACTGGTGTAGACTACTTCAGCATAGGTGAAGATAGGAACGATTTTCACGAGCTTACAACGAATTAGCACGGGAGTGAAACTAGCTGAAAGCCACAATTTTCGAAGACAGGCATTACCAGGTGAAAAATGTGTGGGATAAGAATTATTAAAAGTTGACAATCCTAACGAAGAAGAAAGATCACATACTTGACGAGCTCGAGAGTCATTCTGAACCCGCACAAGTTACCTTATGATATATAGTATGATATGAAACCAGCCTTCTTTCCGACCCTAAGCAGTTTTATCGGTTTATTGATTCAAAACGAAAAATTGACGGCTACAACTTTCAAACTTTAATGCTCGCACACATCTTTTACAGATCCAAAAATAATTGCTAACCTCTTCGCTAACTTCTTCAGTCAATCGTGTCAGTCTATCCTAGTATAAGTGTTTTCATGTGCACCTCTTGGACTATGGTGATATACGCTCTGTAGCAGTGCAGGGTATCTGGAATTTATTCTTCTTCTTGGCCTTTTGATGGTGTTTCCTGCGTCAATTCATTCTGTGACATAGATTTCACACTATAGTTTCTGCAAGATCGTTACATCCAGAGTCGTACTGCATCTTGTTACTCAAAGAGCTAACCCAGCTGTGCCAGTGCACGGACACCCGCTTACCGCTTTGTCTGACTACTGTCATTGGTGGACCACCACTCCAGTGATAACATCGTAAATTTGGTCCCAATGATAAAGTGTGATTATGCCTGATTTGAAAATATGATAAACATTCAGGGCTATCACCTGAATTCGAACCTATGAAATGAACCGATTGAATTGCATGTACTTTGACCTTAGCGCAAAGCCGTGGTCTTATTGATATACTGAAACCTTTTTGCAATTGGGAAAAACTCTTCAAATAAAACACTTGTCCCATAAGTCCATACAATACTCGTAAGTAAAAAAAAACCCTCAGGGAAAATCCAAATTACTTGGAATTCGTTGAGTTTCGACAGCCCTTGACGAAGCTAGGCCAGAGCCAACAAATAATATTCCACTTGCCATCAAATCGAGCCCAAACGACCATCAGAACAGGAGCTCCATTATAATTTATGACGCTGACAGGCGCCAATCAAAACTATGCGATAATGTACGAGTATGCTCACAAGCTATGACATGAAGGTGGTAGCTTTCGGGCAGGAAGTTAGGCATTTTCTAAAAGATTTAACATTCATAAAGATAATAAAAGTAATTATAATTAATTAAGCCTCATTGACATGTCGTTGCTGCATATGAGGTTACTGTTGGCAACGGCAATGCCATATGAACTTAACTTAGGGAGGCAAATTAACTCAAGGGGTAAGCAAAAAATCTCTCATAGATACGCGAGGTTTTGACATGGATAAGCACTCAATTACGCCAGGAAATTGATATTGTTCATGTGGCCCGGAATGTGCTACGAAAAATGTGTATTTGATAACATGTATCCAATGCGTGTTGTCAAATAGGATGTGTAAGTCTCTTTATTGGACACTGTAATAAGGCAAAAGTCCTCTGACGTCAATCGGCCAATAATGGCTGTAACGAGTGCTCCCAATGTCTCCAAACACATGTGTGTAGGTATTCATTTAATGCAAACATAAATACATATAACATATGCTGTCAAAGTGTTTGTGACAGCCCATTCATTAGAGATTAGCACACACAGTGTCCCTACAAGAGGGGTACAATTTGTTGTAAAGTTCAGAAGTGATGAGAATTATTGAAGCTTACGCTTTGCGTTACAAAAAATGTTGTTCAACGTGTGGATGTGGATGTTAGTTGGCTCAATGTCAAATGGAACACCTTGGAAAGTGGTTTTATTGCGCAGGTTTTTTTCTAAATGCAATTTACAAATGTCTTTCGATTTTGGTTTGAGTAAGAGAAGAACATCGAAGCCGTTTGTATAGACCGAGAACAAGTATCTATTCAAAGAGGACAAACACACATGGTGTTGTATGTTCATCCCACTGGTCTTCTTTGTTCAGATGCCAGATTTCTTTTATTGTCGCCTTAAGAAGGAACGGTATGACTGTGATATGTCTTATATAAATACCCTTCAGAATTTACACAACAGCTGCTAACTAAGTAAGATAATTGAGGCTGGGAAGTTTGTATTTCAGACAACAGGACGAAGAACTCTGCAAAGTAAAGGATTTTTTAAATCTGAAGAGCATACAAATTTAACAGGCCAAAATCTTTTTTGACGAAAAATGTCCAAATATATTTATTTCTATTTTTCACCATTTACTGCATTTTCGGTTTTCATAGATTTGTAAATATCTTTTCAATATTTACAAACTATGATAGCTGACCCGGCGAACTTCGTACCGCCTTTAAATCAGTAAATATTGAGTTAATTTATTTGAAGGATCAAATATATGTTATGAAAAGATGAATGCTCAAAATGAATAAAGTACAGTTAATGAACAAAATTCGAAACGCAATGTTTTTTAATAATAATAAAGGAATATAATTCGAATTGAATTCGAATTCGGTTAAAGCATGGATTTGACTTGGAGTTACAAAATCAATTGTTTCAGCAACTTTTTTACCCGTAACATCAATACTGATAAAATATTGATACGCAACATGTTCTGGAATCAAAATGGAAGTCAGTGTACTAATAAAAAAGGGCCAAGAGTCCCTGGAGAAGGTCAAAAAATAGAATACTACTTCATTCGTATGGCTGGCTCGTCGCGCTGTCAACCCAATGTTGGAACACATTTTTAATATTTTTGGCCCCCAGCAACTGCTCGCGTTTGTAATCGCACCAAGCATGACAACCTCAACGTCATCAAATCGCAGCTTCCTGATTAAGAAGTAATATAACCAGAAGATTGTTGGACGGTTTTAATGGCACAAGCCACATCTTGCTGGAACCGTAGCTTTCACATATCCAAGTTCTCAATTTTTGGCAATTAAAAAATCGTTTTTACACAAAATTGCCATCTTGAAAGAAAATTGGACCAAAATTACCTTAACATAATACAGTCAATCCTTCAGGATGCGACTTCTTCTTCTGAATGCGGTAACTTTGCTTGTTTACGTAACTGCAAAAAAGAAATTATGAATATTTGGCAGTCTTTATGTACGTCTACTTTGAGCTACTCTAAGGCACAAAAAGAGAAGCAATTTTGAACCAGATAATTCATGATTTGAATAACTCAAGATCTTTCTCCAAAAATCTCCTCAAACTCGTGAAGCAGATATTCAGTTGCTTTGACGCGTTGATGTTCTCGGGCTTCTCGGGAGTTCATTTTCGGAAACAGATAGAATATTCTCGGTTTTCTTCACTAATTTCCGAACACAGGTAGGAAGGTGATTGTCACATTTGAAACAGTTGTGACCCACTTAGATCCTGTTTGGATCCATTGTGTTATCACTTACCAGTGATTGATATACCGATCCCTCATTGGCCAGGGTACTAACTGATACCTTAGAAATAACTGTTTGGTATCCAAGTGGTCTCTGTAGAGATTGTCCACTTTATTAGCGGTTCTATCCAGTTTGTTTTCTTAACGAATTTTCCTATGTTCTGAATCTTTATGTCTGACATATCTTCTAAGTTGCCGAATGAGTAGTTTCCTAGCGTGCTTTTCATCGTTTTTGCGAGGGGAGGACAGGTGCCTTAGGAAGTATAGTACGCTTTCTACTTCTTCCTAGTCCCTGCACCTCCTGCAAAAGTCGTTATGGGGGGCTCCCATTCTTAATGCGTGTGAGCCCATGATGACCTGTGATAATTCCTATGACCTTAGTAATTATATTCCTGTTAGGGCTAAGGAGTGTACTTGTCTTTTTTTGCATCAATGAGAGGCAAAATTTGCCTCGAAGTCCTACAGGTCTATAGTTCCACCCATCTCCGATTGGTGATATTGATGGTATCTGTATTTAGCATGGTGTTTATTGCTTAATTTGAGGGGTAAAGGTCTCCTGATTTATTGCCAGTGTTAAGCTCACCCATAGTCTAGCTAGCTCGTCGGCTCTTTCATTGCTTGGAACACCACTATGCCCAGGGACCCAGCATAGGGTCTCCCTGAGAAATAGGCGGCAAAGTTTTACCATCTTGGATTTAATTGATGGTGTGTCCAGAGCCTTGATAGCCGTCTGGCCGTCCATGTTTATGACGATAGATAACCCGTCCAGCGGATTCATTGACAGTAAGCGGGCAGCCTCTTGGATAGCTTTAACTTCTGCCTGGAATACACTGCAGTGGTTGGGCAATCGAAGCGACAGAAAGAAGGAGATCTCCGGCAAGATCGCAGATACTCCGAGTCCGGTGCCTTCATTCGGTTTGGAACCGTCCGTCTAAACTTCCAGATTGGCAGATTTTCTGGCTATATCTTTCGACCAGTCATCCCTATCTGGGATCAGTATTTTGTATCCCGATTCGAAGTCTAGGATAGGTGTTATATAGTCTGTATGTCTCGGAATTCTTGCATTCTTTTTTATTTCTGTATGACCCGGGGCTAAGTGTTCTGCTCCAGTGGTTACACTCAGTCAACCTAATCGCTGCCTTGGTAGCTATCAGTTTCCCGTATATGTCCATGGGAAGCAGTTGTAGCACAATTTCCATGGCGGTTGAAGGGTGCGCCCCCGTGATGCATATACACGTCGATCTTTGGATTCTGCCTATCTTTCTCAGATTTTCTTTTATATTCATTGCTGGCCACCATACGAGGATATCATATGTTAGGATTGGTCTGACAGCTGCTGCATACATCCAGTGTGTCAATCTCGGTTGCAGTCCCCATTTGGGGCCGAGGACCGTCTTGCATGTACACATAGACACCATCTTAATACGGTCTTGAATGTTTGTTTTCCAGCTTAGTTTGCTGTCTTATATAACGCCTAGGAATTGGGCTTGCCAAGTGAAACTTAGTTCCTTATTCTTGGCTTATTTGAGATATTTTGTATCTTCTTGTGAGCAGTTCGAGCTTTGTTTTAGACGAGTTTACATCTAGACCTACTCTTCCTGTCCGAACACAAGTTCGTGCATTATTTCGACAAATTTGCAATAATTTATTTACTTTCAAATTCCTCATTGTTTTGGAAATACGGCACCCGATTTTGAAGTTTGGATGTACCGACGTTTTTCAAGAGCAAATCGACACTACGGGGAGATGGCATAAATCCAAACTCCATCATGCTCTTTTCCTCTAAATGGAAGCCATACCAAATAAAAACATTTATGGAATTCATATTCACTTGCTGCATTTTAGTTTATTCATCACTATTGCCATTGCGTAGTGAGAGCAGTCAGATATTGTTATCCGGTGATAGGCCGCCGCCAAGGCATCCGAAAGTCCGAAATCCGCGCTTATCCGTCATTGCTTCTTCGATTATACGATGCATCGAGGTATCGTTTGTGAGATTTTTTATATTCATTCATTTATTTAATTTAATAAGTAATTTAATTCAGACAGGATAATGCTCTTTTGCTTAGAAAATGTTCCAGAAATATTTTCACCCTCTTTCACTCCTCAAAAGCTTCAGCAAAAAAATCCGCATACTTGAAAGATTAGACCACTGGGAAAGACTAAAAAAAACTTTGCGAGTATTCAACCAATAATTTTGTTTCTGTGTATCATTGGACTACTTTCAACGAATATTTTTTTTAAGATTCCTTACCTCAAAGGGAAAAACTGATCCCTTATAGGATCACTTCGTTGTCAGTCAGTCTTTCACCACCCTTTTTTCTCGGGAACACGTGGAGTTATCAAGTTGAAATTAATACCAAATACTTTTGACTGTGGTGCTTCAAAGTTGTTATCAATCGATGCAGTCAAATGATACCGCTGTTTATGCCGCATATTAAGACACTCGCAAGGGAATAAAAACCTTAAGGGGAAATTTCAACAAGACTCGTATCTCATGATGAACGAACTATTTATGTACATAACTAAAAGTTTTTAGGGAAACTCGGTTGCGTGAGTACGATTCGCACTTTGCTGTTTTTTTTTTTTCCTTAAATCTACAATAATCATAATCTTGGTACATAATGTTTTTTTCAATACTCTTTTTTGGCAAAATTTACCAAGCGTGTCCACCCATCTGCATCTACTGTGCCTTAGAATTTGTCAATTTTATCGAAGAACACTTGCCAATGCATTTACTTATGCAATTACAAATCCAAGTGAAATTTTTATTTTATTAATTTGACTGCAATGCTTTGACTAATTCAACTTTGTTTGACAAGTGTTGTTCAACATATTTTAATATCTGACGTGACAGAAACTCCCTAAATACTCATTGCAAGCTTCAGTGTGCTTTATTGAAAATACAATTAGACTGAATCCCACCCGAAAACTTAATGAATCAATAGCAACTCATAAATTCATAAATCGTACGCAGATACGCTTAAATCAGAAATTCAACAACTCAGGGGCAATTTCGTTATTCGGTGGCAATTGACAAAATGTCGTTCGTAATGTTAGTTGATATAACTAATTAATCGTGAAAATCAAAGCCAACTTAATGGCATATCATATAAACACGAAAAAAAGTAAGCGGATGTTCATGTTTACATTGGCCGTCAAAAGAATCAAATCATTGTATTTTTTGTGATGCAGATTTCTGGTACCAATTTCTAGATCTTGAGTTGCTGCCAAAGAACTGTGGGATTTGATTTTTTTTTTATAAAAACGAAAGCAATTCATGTTACTGAAAAGGTGGAAAAATATGAATTTGGAGTTGAATTTTAAGGGATTTATCTAGTCTAGAGGCAAGAATTTCATGTAATTTTTGAAGTGTCATAAGCAAAAGGCAATTAATATTTTACTATCTTTTTTTATCCATTTTTTTATTAGTTATTTATGAACATAACAAGAATAAAGAAAAAAATTAAAAAAGTTGAAAATTTCAAAAACTAGCAGTTGTGAAGTGGGGTCTCAAAAAATTGGCGCGTAACCATACCCACGATTTCAACCCTCTTAGCAATCTGAAACCAAAAAAAAACAAAAGATTATCAATCTAGAATAATTTCGCAATGCCTGGAACTACGGAAAAATTGGAAAGATTTTTTTTTCACAAAATGGCAACTGCCTGAAAAAAAAAACAATTTTTGTACCACTTATTTGACTGTTTCGAATTAAAAAAAAAAAAGTAAAAGAAATTTGGGGATGGGGATAGTTTCAGACATCGACAAGTTTATAAAGAAGACTCTCTAAAAACTTAAGGTAAATCAGTCCAGTAGAACTTGAGAGATCACGGTTATTGTTTTGAAAAAGACAGTTTCAAGAAAAACGCGTTTAAGGTTTCGCGTAAAATTTTTCGCACTATAAGTCATGAAATGATTTTGTAGACTTACATTAATTCAATCTGCCATTCCTGCTTCATACATCGGACCTTCTTCGATTTCGAAAAAAACTATTTTTCGTATTTCCCTCTTCATATCGAGCAGTTCTGGCCTCCTTTGATGCCAATTTTGCTGCTGATGCACTCGTAAAATTGGTGTCTTCCTGTGCCGTGAATCTATTGCCGTGAAATCGCCTTTTTGTTTGTCGATCTGGACGCGTAATCCTTTGCGCTGAGGATTTTTTATCCATTTTATTAAAAAACAAATATTTCACAATATTTCTATTTCACTCACAGCCATGTCCGTCCACGTGGTTTGAAGGTTAGGATTCAACTGTTAACAGCTGGTCGTAAGTGAACACTAATTCTAAAAAGTACAAGCCACCTGGTTTTACTGAGATATATGGATTCAGGTCCCTAATCCCTAATGTGTTTTGTCCGATTAGTTCCGGCCGAACCAGTTTGGATGCCGGGTCAGCAAAATACCGATATCTAATAAACTCGAAAATAATTTGAATTTTGAAAAATCCTCTTGTAGATATATTCTTGAATAGTTTAACTTTGAAAATATAACTTTTTTTTTAACTTTTAGTCTAGAATACCCCTTTAATTCAGAAAAATCAACAAAAGCTTCATAAATCAAAAAAATTTTTGAATATATTTTTAACTTTCCATGGGGAAGTTCTTGTAATCGGTGGTCCGATTTTCTAAATTCAAAAATTTTCTTCATACCTCCATGTTTCGAGGTCCTTGGAGTCGGATTCCATTGTTTTTAGAACGATGTCTCTATGTGTGTGTTTTTCATCCAGCATAACTCGAATACAAATCAAACTCTTGAATAAGATTCTTTCGAAGCGTGTGAGCAGAGTGAACACTTGAAAGGCTTATGGTTAAATTTGAAATGGTGGTTTTCTTTTTATAACAAAAAAATTGTCAAAAAAGGGATATTTTCACTTGTCCAGTTAAAATCAAATTAGTTTCCTTATGAAAATTTTTAACACCCATTTATGTTATAGTTTTCAACTTCTTTATTTGATACAAACAAATGTATATATATATCATGCCATTCATTAGTTTCTATACATATAGCTATGTTATGTTATAGTTTGATCAAAATTATCTTTATAAATTAACTTAACTTGGGTATAAAATATAATTCCTCTTTAGTTTCGTCGAAAATCCACATCATAATTGCTTCAATTTGGGCGACACTCAATCGATCAAATTCTTAATGTTTTTCAATATTATTGTTCTCAAGACTACTTTCAAGATTTTTCTCTCAAGTTTGTCAAGTTTCTCTCAAAAAAGTATTGAGTTGAGGCCATCTCAGATTTTGAGGTGTCTCGTTCGTGAATCCTTTAAATCTATACTTTTGCTTTTTCATAAATCCGTATGACGTCTGCAACACTGACGCATAAAAGCATCATACGAAAATTGTGGAGCTACCAGCTTTTTTGTTCAAAAACTTCAAATTTCAATTCATCTGTATATGTGCCTGCTGTTGTTATACGTTTTTTTTTTTCGTTATACTATATTGGAATTCGTAGAAAAAGCAGCAAGAGAAAGCAAAATGACAAATTTAAAACAAATTCATAAAATTGCATTACTCGTAAATTAAAAATCATTGTGAGGAAGATCACAAGATCCGAAAATTACCACTGCTGTGGTTTCTTATCATGAACAAAATTCTAGAGGCCTTTACAAAAAAGGACAAAGAGATAAACAATATATCGAAATTGGCTTGGAAGGAACTATCTTAATCTGCAAACAAAACTGTCCTGAATGTGATTCCCTTGAAGCCGAAACATGCATTATATTGAGACTTAGGAATATCTAAGCGAAAGAAACAAGGGATAACATTGTAAGACTAGGCTGGTTTTAGAAGCAGACAACTCTCTCCCATTTTAAACGTGTTTAAAATACACCATAGGCTGTAGTAAACTTGGCTTTTCCGCTAATTGAAATTCCTGCTCACACCATGACAGAACCTCCTCAGAAATTTTCCCGCTGTGCAATTAGTGTCAAAAATCTCGCACCTGTTCGTAGCAAAGAAAATGGAAAGAGATTATTCCAGCATACACAAAAAAGTACAGTGACAGAAAAAACAGCTTGGCAAAAACAAAGCGACATATCGCCAAGGTTATGATAACACAAGAATAACTCAGTGAACCATATTCTTTGTAACTCAGTGTAGATTCAGAAAACAAAAAATAAATTGAACCATGACGCTCCTGAGGAATAATAAAGGAATTATTGCATCTCTAGAATGGTCGCCAATATTGACGGACAATCGACTAAGTAATAAAAAGGATAATATGGACATGTCATAAAATCTGTAAAGAGTTTAGTTTTAATCAGCATTATACCTGATAATATCTGTGCGTAGATTATCTGTGCAGGAACATACCCTTTAGGTTACTTTTTATGCAAGGAAATAATTTTTTAATATAAATTCAGTGATCAATTAGATGCAAGATTTTCTCTCAAAGTCCTTACTTCCTGAATAATTTATATTGGCATCATAATCAAGTTTATGCCCGCAGCGGAGAACGTCGTTGAAGAACATCCTGATGTGCAAAAGTTGACGCATAAAATTCAATGTTTAAATTTGACTTCATAGCAAAATTTGGATTAGTTTAATTCGTCAAGGATATACGCCTTTTTTCATGAAGATTGATTTGATTGTCAGTCATTTTTTAAATGAATTTCTTTCCGAAATTGTGAGCGATTTGTGTAAGTTTTAAAACGCACTTAATTTTATTAAATCAATTGCATTTTCATTGATCTATTTGAGTCGAGCTAAAAGCTAAGCAAGTATAAACATAAGACAAATCTTAATATTATTCTTAATTACAAAATAGCTTAATTATCTTTTTTTTTTTGCAAAAATAACTTTTGATTTGGGCCTATTTTAAGATTCGCTACAATAAAATATATGCAAGCATACGAGTATCTCAATTTCATCAATCAATGGAGACAGCTCTCTTCGAGATAGAAGGGAAAATAGAAGAAAGCCTCCAGAATAAGGAAGTTGCTCTAGAAACATTCATAGATATTGAGGTAGCTTTTAATAGCGTAATGAGCTTTGTATTTCAACACGCTCTGCATGCAATGGAAGTCGAGTAAGGCATATAGCATAAAGTAAAATGCTAGTTAGCAGGAACATCAATTCCGTCACTACAGGTACTCCTCAGTGTGGGATTTGTAATATCCCCGCTGCTATGTAATGATCGACCGGGCTATAGCTCTCTACTTCTTTAGTCAAGCTATGTGAAATAAAATCGGTTTTAGTCAATACAATGTCGGAAGAAACTATGTTGGCTTCCCGAATGTTCCCAAATCGCAGTTAACAAAGTAGCAGACGAATTGGCTAGAAATGAGGGAAATCTACCTTCGGCCAAAAGTGTTCATATTAAACCACCTGCATGTGAGGTTAAGGCAACACTGCTGGATAACGGCAGGTGACCAAAGATAGGCAAACTCAATTAAAAGCAGGTTATCAAAGTCCTCATGGCCTGAATTCTCTCGCAGAATGGCCAAAATCGCATGAACTTGGAGAGAAACAACATTTTAGAACGAAGCCTGTTGAATGAGTTCGCTCCAAACTCGATAACATAATCATTGCAGAAACAAAAGCAAGAATCCTCCAACAACATAACAGATCACATATCCCAATACCCTTCATGACAGATGACAATTACCAACACTGCCAGAGAGTAATAAGAGACGTCATGTACGATTTGCCCGATTTCATCTGGCTAACAAAACGAGACCAATAGTTGGACAGAGTGTCGGAAAGCACACATCTTTTTCACTTCATGATTCCGAAAGACGTCTACAACACTGACACATGAAAACAAGGATAAAATTGCATTACTCGAATATAGTATATTAAAAAGCGTTACTAGGAAGATCATAACATCCGAAGTTTGAGTTTGTTTACCACTGTTTTGGTTTCTTATCATGAACGAAAATGTAAAGGTCTTTCAAGAAAATGACATAAAGATAAACAATCTCTCGAAATCGGCCTGGAAACAACTATAAAAATCTCCGAAGAAAACTGGACTGAATGTTGCCCTCGTGGAACCATCTTTTACCAGAAAGCAAGAGATCCGATGCTTAATATTTTCCCAGCTCGGAAGGAAGAGATGGTAGAAATTCCTCGACTCTGCACAAAAAATGCATCGTACAAGGTCGTAGAAATAATTTTGAAAATAAATTGGACAAGGAGTTTACATAAGCGGTCTTTCACAATTATTGCACAATTTCCATTCTTTTGGCACCATTTCCATTTCCATTCTCGTGCACAGCATTCTCAAGCTGTACCAACGTCTAGCAAAGAACATGAGAGGCGCGCGGTCGAGGGTGTTGAGCGATTAAGAAAAAGGAAAGAGGTTCGAAAATTCTACCAACAGATAAAACAATTATCTCAAGGTTACAGACCCCAAACCAAAGTCTGCAAAGTTCGAATTGGAAAAATCATAGAAGAATTGTAGTCAATGCTGAGAACATGAAAGAGCCACTAGTGAGGACTGCATTACGGCAACGAAGAATAAAATTCCGCTGGCAGGCAGTCTGAAACATTCGCTGAAGACGACGCAGGCCAAAGTATCTACCCGATCTAGACGAAGAAGAGATAGCAATAACATATATAAGTTTAAATCTAATAAAGCCACTTAAGCTGTCGAACTTTTCAATGCGGCGGGGAATGACACAATAAAGCATGAAAGATGAATGGATACTCAGTATTGTTTGACTTGAAGAAAGGAAACCATCTAAGCTGTGCCAATTAAAAGGGTATGGGCCGATCTTGGAAAAAACGCACTCACCACCTTTTCATCAATTTAAAGGTGGATGAAAGGAAGAGGAGATGTATAGTATAAAGCCATGTCTAGGTTCGGCATCCCATCTAAGCCCGTCGCTTCGTGCAGAATGACGATGGAGAAATCAAACTGCTCGGCAAAGACGTCACCGACCCATTTGATGTTAAACAACGTTTAAGGCAAGGTGATGCGCTGTCATGCAGTTTCTTCAATATTATATAGTACATTTAACAATAGGGCAAAAGTCCCGTGAGAACCTTAAAGGCACGATCTTTTGAAGGTCTGTTGAAAAACTCGCATACACCGAAGTTATTAATATAATTAGGGAACTAAGCTTGCTGTCAACAGTGCGTTTTTGAGTGTTCAGACAAAACTCAAAGACGGGTTTGGCGGTATACGAGGGCAAAAAGAAACACATGCTATCACATAAAACGAAGAATACCTGTGGCTTAGAAAGCAGGATGCAGGCGGCTGAAGTAGTTTCTAGAGAAAAGTGTGAAAAATTAAATTCGCAAATCGTTTTTATAAATGATTCAAAGCTGAAAAGTATATAGTACCTCTCTATTGGGACTATCCCTGCGTTTTCGTATAACATGGTGTTAGGGTAATACTTCCGTGAAGTTGGGTGCATGAACGAAGATTCTTTTCTCGAACTTTGAGATCTTTCTCATTGCGCTTGGAGAGATAGTGAACCAAACTGGGCAACCGTATATTTTAACTGGCCTGATGAGCTGCTTGTAAACTAATAGTTTCGTGATTTTGGTAAGACCATTTTTTTCTTCAGCAGCGGGTATACCAGATGCAGGGCGTAATTGGCTTTCTACAATATATTGCACAAATGTTAGTTGAACTTGAAGCGCTCGCTGAAATTTATTCCCAAGTACTTGATTATTGAAACAGGCGCAATGCGTGTGCCGTCCGGGAGGATTTTTTTTTTATCTTGAGATGGGAAGTTCATGGTATGGGCAGACCTACTCGCACCCAAACCAATTTTTTTATTTGTTATTAAATTACCCTTGTAGATTGAATATAATTTTGTATACATATATTTAGTCTTTTTTAAACATTTAGAGATATGTCATCCCGGACTTTTTTATCGCCCACGTTAAGGCAGCGTTCACAAAAAATTATTCACTTGACAGTTTTTTCGTTGACTAAAGTTACATACCTTATTGATCGCCACGAATTTTTTAAACGTAGCCATTGTAAACATTGAAGAAAGAATTTTTGAAATCATATCAGAAGTTTTGAAGTTTTTAGCTATTATCTTTTTGGCAACACTGGTTTAAACTGTTTCGTGTTTTGTTTCACTGTCAAACATCTTCAGTTTGGTCTATAATTTAACCATGAATCGTCTTACAAACGACCAAAGCTTGCAAATTATTGAATTTTATTATCAAAATGCGTGCTCTGTTAAGAAAGTTCATCGCGCGCTTCTTCCATTTTATGGTTAGTTTAATCGACCCACTGAAGCGGCTATTCGGGCTATTGTGACTGGGCCTCTGTTACTCAACAACGTGAAAAATTTTGCGGAAGGATTTAGGTGTGATGCCTTTCAAAATACAGCTGGTGCAAGAATTGAAGCCGAACGACCTACCGCAACGTAAAATTTTTGGTGAATAGGCTCTAGGAAAGTTGGCCAAAGATCCACCTTTTTACCGAAAAATTGTGTTCAGCGACCAAGCTCATTTTTGGCTCAATAGGTACGTAAATAAGCAGAATTGTCGATTTTGGAGTGAATATCAGCCAGAAGCATTGCAAGAGCTACCAATGCATCCAGAAAAAGTCACAGTTTGGAGCGGTTTATGGGCTTCATTGGACCGTACTTCTTCAAAGATGATGCGAATCGTAACGTAACTGTGAATGGTGAACGCTACCGTATGATGATATCCAACTTTTTTTTTGCCCAAAATGCAAGAGCTTGACTTGCATGACATGTGGTTTCAACAAGACGGTGCCACATGCGACACAGCACGCGCAACAATGGACTTATTAAGAGGCGAGTTCGGTGAAAATTTTATTTCACGTCACGGACCGGTCAATTGGCCGCCTAGATCGTGCGATTTAACGCCTTTAGACTATTTTTTGTGGGGCTATGTTAAAGCTCATGTCTATACAGACAAGCCCGCTTCAATTGACGCATTGGAAGACAACATTGAAGCATTTATTCGTGAGATACCGGCCGAAATGTTGGAAAGAGTATGCCAAAATTGGACTAAGCGGATGGACCATTTGAGGCGCTTTCAAGGTCAACATTTGCATGAAATAATCTTCAAACATTAAATGATATGGACCGTACTATCGATTCAAATAAAGATTTCATGAATTTTTCTGAATTTTATGTGTTTTTAAAAACTTTCCTATAGCTTTTAAAAAATCACCCTTTACATACAAACGTACGAACATAGCCTCTTTCGATAAGAGTAGATTAGAGAAGATAAGTAGATGGAAATTTCTATGTGTCTAAATAAGTTTCGGTTTAAGTCGAAACTGAGACCGAGACCGAATATTCGGTTACGGGTCCGGCTGAAAATCCTGTTGCGGTCGGACATTAAACAAAATCAATAAATAGTTTCTGTCATACCAAGAGGTGCTAATTTTTATGTTGCACAAATTACAAAGTTTTCAACATAAGCCTTGTCCTCGCCCTTTGAGACCCTTTGACATTTGGGTTAACATACTTGGAGTCGTGTCATTTGACCCTCGAATTTAACTTTGTAAACAACCATAATACGCCTACGTGAGGACATTATTTCGGCAACACTAAGAAAAAATAATATCCTTAATTTTGCATTCCTCTACCTCTTGAAATGCCGGCACCGATAATAATAATTTTGGTATGTCCTTAGAAATATTTAGCTCGAATAACATAAGAACGAAATTTTGGAATTCCTAAGGATACGAACGAATCCCTGCGATGCGATTAGAATGTTTTATCCCAATTTGCTAGCAACACACAATAATTACTAATACTTGGGAGAATTGGCTGTGAAAAAAATGTTCAGATTTATTATTTTTTTTCAATGGAAAAAAAATCGATTGAGAAGGCTTCGCACGATACATAATATCGGAGCAGGCAAGAGGTTAGGTAATGGATTTTAAGTGACAAGGTAAACATTCTTCGATATCTTTGAATTTCTTTTCAAAATCTTCGGGGGAAAATATTATTCAATTGTTTCATGAATTCGGGAGGACGGTTTAATGGATTGAAACATATTTGAATATTTTTGAGTTAGCAGCTTAGGAGTAATGCTGGAGAATCTTCATGTTGGTGTGACGCATAAAAGAAATTTATTCATGGACGAGTAGCATGAAGATGTGAGTCGTCGCTCGTTCCATTGAATTTGATTGAGTGCTTTAGTGGTGAAGCATAGATTGGAGAAGAATGTATGTACATATATAGTATATTTTAAAATTATTTACAGATTAAGGATTTTTGGCGATTCGTTTTTTGCTGTTGCGGTTATAATGAAACATTGAATTCTTCATCTCTTGTAAAACTTCGATTGTTTATCATGGGACACTCGTATATCAAAAAAACGTTTTTTCGGCATTTGATTTATTTAATAAGGGAGGACTCCAAACTTAACTAAAACGATTCAAAGTACTATGCAAATATGTAAAAACTCTTTTGTGGTAAAAAGTCTCTTGTCTCAAAGCCATAACTTGTTGATAACAAAAATACAGTGTTTTCAAAGTAGAGCTTTGGTTTGAAAAATATGCTATTTCAACTTTTTTCGACAATTGCAAAGTAAAAATTACATACTTCAACAACGCATTTAAACTTTCAAAATACCTGTTAATCATCTCATCATCAGCAGCATCAAACCTTTTTCAATTGGATGTTGGAAAAGCATTCAATTGATCTCGAGTAATTCGCTGTCAAATATTTTTATGCTGTTTTTGATGACAATGGACTGGTCTATCACACCAGGGGTAATGGTTTGGACGACATTCTTAACTACAAAAGTAAAAAAGAATAATCTTTTGAAAAATTTTTAAAATTTTTTCATTGAAATGAACATGAACTCTTGAAAATTATGCCTGATCATGCCCAAATATTTTCGAATCCTTTTTACGGTTCACAGATTTTCTGAATGCGTGATCTAGCACTAAACTTTTATCAAGTGTTCAGAGTGCATTTAAAAAGGGAAAAATATGTTGTTTTTGACCGTCACGAGAAAGGTGAAAGTTTATCTTCTAAACTACTTTCAAATAAAAGTCGCAACAAAATGACACAATTTTCGCTCTGGTTACAGAAACAAACCTTTTAACATGAGTTAACAACATGATGTTCAGGTTTTGGCTCTGGTGTCTTTCATTAAGGACACCGAATGGAGTGCTATCAATGCTATCATGCCTGTTTCAGCGAATAATTTTGGATCTCAATGTTTGTCGAGTGGAAATACATAGGTCATCTTGCTGTATGGATGTTCGGCAATATTTTCTTGTGTATAAGTTGATGACATGTTCCATCGTCATCCTATTAAAACAAAGTCCGCTGCAAATCAAAGAATTTTTTTTAAGAAGGTGGCCAGTTTCTTCTTTAATGCCCTAATACAGAGAAGAACGAAGTGCTCTGAAATCGGTACAGTTTTGAAGGTTTTTAGTGCTCTCGATCTTCTGCTGATCACTGTTCATCGTATGCATAATAGCTCTGTGACAGCTGCTAGAGAGTCATCTGGATACTGGTTATATTTTTATGACGTCCAGCCTGGGTCAAGATGGCACCCAGTTTCGATTATGCGACACTGGCTCTTATTGCTTATTTATTAGACTCTTGAAGTAAGAAAAGAATAAAGAGTTTGCATTATACGTTTTGGAAATGATAAGAACGTTTATGGAATACCAAGCCCTAAGTCCATACAAAGTATTAGATTTTTGCAATGTTCAGGATACAGGAAACTGCGATGACTTTCTGAATGATAGGCGCCTTTGTCGCGTCATGAGGAATATAATCATTGGATGGAAGATCGAAAGTTCTCCTGGTTGTTATTCCGCGTTCGTTTCAAAATCCCTTAACCTCCCGCCAATTAATCTCCTTCACAATTTTGCTGATGTAAAAAGAAGTAATTTTATGTTTAATAATTAAGGCTACTTTCCATTATTTTGTGAACAAAAGTTTAAAAATCCACAAGTCATTTTACAATTGGTTACTATTCTTATCGAAAAACAAACTTTTGCTTCTTTTTGTTCTACAGCTAGAACGGGCGTGTTTTGATTTTTTTGTAAATTTGCCAAAAACTCGATATCATAAGATACAGGAGGTAGTGGGAGTGACTATCAGGAAAACCTTACGCCGGCTTTCTGTGACGAAATATTCCTCAACTTGACAGTGAATTCTGAAGCTTTTGTCGAATAAGCTTGATTTTTTTCTTAAATATGAGCTTTTGTAACCAGACTAGGTTTAAAAAATTCCGGCCACGTTTAAGCCGTTATGCGTCTTTTACGACTTCTGCGGTTAGTTACCCCTGCCGCGATATCATCGGTAGTCGTGAAGGATTCGGTCCAATTGAACATTCCGTAAGTCAGTTCTATAATAAAGCCATCAGTATTCCGCGGTTTAAGTGTAGTTAAATGTGCTGCGTACTTCGAGTTATGCTCGCTCTTTTAAAATGATTCATTTTAAATGTTTTCGTCTTATTTGACATTGGATAAGCTTAAAGCTCTAGAAGTATAATATGGTAGAAAGGACTCACTACAGAGGCCTCCCTTTTTTTTGTTGATCCTTATCACCAGTTTTTGAAAATTTTGTTTCTCTGAGTTATAAACAGAGGCAAAGCACCGGGATTATTTTTCTTCTCGCCTTATGCCAGTTCATCACTGATGTCAATTGGCAACCACATACCGGTGTTGCTGCATTTGTATGATTATTCATGACCACAGATAATTGAACTTTTCCATTCGACTAAATGTCTGGCATTTGCCAGAGTGGATTATAGAATATGCAGCACAGATGTTTAGTCCTGATGCGGTACCCATTGCCCTTCCTAGAAGCCACAGACTTGTCAGATTTATTGGGAAGTTGGGGGCAGTTTCATTCCCTCTTAGTTCAGCTCCATCATCAGTAAAGAATAACAATTTTACATTTGACTCTGTCAATTTTCCTTTAAAAAGGAAATCAAAGACAAAAGCAAATAGCTTCCCTGGTAAGCACAAACTTTGATTGGACTCTTTTCGCTGTACCCTTATGCGTCATCTGCACGCAGGTTTTTGGTACTCAATGAACTCTCTGAACCGGATGCTAAAAAATGTTTCCAAAGTTCTTCAAAAGGCCCATTTGGTACTTTGGTACTATGTTACTTTGGGTTTTTAGATTTTTTAAACCGGTCCAGGGAAACAAGTCCACTGCGGGACAATATCGACTGAATGGGAATCAAATCTACTTTTGTAAAGTGGACTTCGGTCCCATGCAATGTAGGAATTTTATTTCAACGAAAAACTGTGTGGTTTTAGTTGCCTATAATTGTGAAATGAACTCCCACTCTCACCAAGAAAATGCGAAATAAGGTACCGTGAGCTAACGCCCGTTTATATAGGGTCCACATAAACAGCGAAATATGTACAGAAAGCATTCTGTCCCAAAGTGTTGAACTTGGAGAAGGTACGAAGTTTGGTATATGAAAAGGTTTTTAAATTCCAAAGACATTTTGCACATACCTAACTTCGCAACTACTCCAAGTCCAACATTGACTTCAAGCAGCATGGCCTCCCATACTTATCTGACTGTTTATTCGCCGTCAGCTTTATTTTATAATTCTTACTTAAAAATTCACTTTTCAACCGATAAAGATAACAACAAAAAACAAATATTCGTATATTGTTGTTGAAGGTAAGTTTCTTCTTCTATTTCCTCCACTAAAATGGATTTGATTCCCATTCTTTGGAAGCTTAGTCCCTCAATTAACCTATTTCCTGGGCACCATGTGGCTGGTGATGTTTTCAGGGATAGTGGCAATGTTGGCTCATTTACGATAGAAGAAACATTAGCCACTTGAGAGCGTGAGTTGGGGCTACGTACCACAAACACTGTTCAACAATCGATTTCAATTGTTGGCCTTTTTTTTGGGGATGTTCCAGTAAAAAAGAACAATTTAGAAACGATTTAAGCCCAGCAACGATCAAAAAATGGAATAGGCAAGTAAGATCAAATTCTCGAACACTTTTTCTTAGTGCATCTGGCATAACGTCATGACCTTGGCATGAAAGCAAAATTACTAATTAAATCCACAGAAAGGCAAACCCCAAAGAGTCACTTCATTTGATATTTTTTAAGTTTATAGATAAAGCAATAAATCCTTCCAATACAGAACTTGTGTAAACATTGTAATAATCACTCGCTTCGAGATTCATTGCTGTGTAACTTGCTGTCAACCCGGGCAAACAACATAAGCACACTCGTATGTTGTGCGTGTGCCGTAATGGGACACTCCATAACAATCTTGAGAAATTTGTCCCAATTAGACATACTCTTTGCAGGCATGAGTGCAATCAGCGATCAAATTCGCTAAAATGTATTCGTTAGGTTGCGGTTTTGAATTTCATTATTACTGTGAAGCGATTGGTGTACTTCATTAGGAATCAAATTATTGCTCCCTTCCTCCCTAAGTAGTTGGATTTCATGCTGTATAATATTAAGCCCGCTCGTTCCTGAATTTGGACTTAATTTTATGTTATTTTTTTCTTTCTATTTTTAGCTGGTTGGCGGAAATGGGCATGAATATCACTTCAAGCACCGAACCTTACCGCATGCGAGGTCACGGAGAAGCGTCATGCATACCAGAATACTTAAGAGTCATCCTATGGTAAGTCTTCTTTTTTTTAATACACTAGTCAAGCAATACGGTATTTGGATGTTGGAAAGAAGTCGGCAACAGATGTTTTCGAAATAATTTGTGAAAAAAGCTCCAAATAAATAATTTTCTCGCTCTCAAGAGGTTATTTCATTTAGGGCAAGAATGATGAGATTGATTGTGCAGTGGTATTTATTACTCCATGGGTGAAGGTCGAAATGGGACCGAGAATTTTTTTATCGACTTATTAGCTTTCACTTAATTCGCAGGATCTTATTCAAAATAAATTGATATTTTTTGAAAGTTTGGAAGATTATGTCAACACCCCTGCTGTCAGTGTTATACCAACAAAGCAGAGCCAAGGACACCTCATCTATACAAATCACTATTTTTGAGCCGATACAGTAAAAATACACCTTTTGGCATTTGATAAGAATAGGGAAACTAATTCTAATCTCTTAATAGGCCTTAGTCAAGTTTTTGAAAAGTTCTCAAAAAAGAGGATCATGGTCTCAATAAAGAGGATCGTGGAAGGAAACAGATGTTAAAAAACATCTCACATCAGGTATTAGGAATATGCCAGTATTTAACAAAAATTGTCTGTTATAATTTATAAGTAAAAATAATACGAATTTCGAAAAGAAACTGCAGCAGGTGTATGCAACCTGAAACTTATTTGCTGATTAATAAGCCGGGTGTGTGAACCAACAGGCTTCGTTAAAGGGGCTCATAATTACTGAAAATTTTTCTCAAAACATCATTATTCAGACGAGTCGCATTGCCACATCGGTCGTTCCGTAAGCAAGTGAAATTTCCATATTTGGGGCTTGTAAAATGACGCGTAGCCAGAGGTAATCCAACGCAACCAGACCATGTGGCTGGTAATGTTTTCGGGATAGTGGAAGTGTTGGCTCATTTACAATAGAAGAAACGTTAGTCCTGGAGAGCGAAAATTGGGGCTGCGTTCCACAAGCACTGTTCAACAACCGATTTCAACTGTTTGACTTTTTTTGGGAGGTTCCAGTAAAAAAGAACAATTCAGAAATGATTTAACTAAATTGGTCAAACTGTTCGTGATATTTTCATTTAAAATGTGCAATTGATACTGGAATCAATAAGTTTCCTGGCACTACATTCTGTCAATTTGAATAATCAAAATGTATCTTAATAAGCAACATTTCTTACATCTAGCTTTATGCCATAATTAAGTGAATCTTAAAAATGAAAACAAGTGTGGCTTTACTGCAAAGTAATTCCTCCGGAAATCTTTTCACAGATCCGCATGGAATTGTAGATCCATATCCCTTCATATCCCTTCTAAAACGCGCTTTCAAGATCCGGACAATACCAGAGCTTCTAACTCGGAAATTCGACAATAGACCAAATTAAAGAAAAGTCCATCGAATTTCAGGCCAAAACTCACCAGATATTGAATAGTCTTAATAAGCTGCGCTCGCACTTAACGTAAATTGAAGGGTTTCGAATGGAGCAGTAAGTTAAGCCTAGAACTCCAGAGCCATACATTGATATGGATCTAGTTTGGATGACAAAAATCCAATGGTTCAGCCAAATAGTTGAGAAGAACAACAATGATACAACTTAGAGTGTCTTTGAATTTAAGCCAGTAGGCTTACAAAAAAAGAGAAAACCGAACCTTCATTCATATTTTCCAGGGTAGCTTCTTCTCGATCCGCGTTTAACGACAAAAGTTGAAGAATATTTAAAACCTTCCATTAATCGCAGGAGCCGTTCATTCTTACATCGCAACGGATGCGATGTGCAACACGAGGAAAATTTAAACATCCCCATATTATTATAGAGAACCGCGCTTGACTGTTGGAATCCCACATGGAGGGAAAATTCTTCTCTTCTCGTTTCTGTCCAAATATGAGAAATTTTGATTGGACCGTGAGTAAGGTTAAAATCTTTTCTTTTCGGAGTACTCCTTTTTGGGGAATTTTTCACTTTATGGGGAAAATGGGAAGAGCGATTCTCAGATGTGGAAAAACCAAATGCATACTTATATATTAGTAATCTCCGAAATAAAAAACCGAAAAAAAGAGTAACCGTAGAACCCGAAAGAAAAGGGACAGAAAATACAGTTATAAAAAAGTTGTGAAAAACCTCCCGCATTTAAGGGTTGTCTGATTGCAAATTCGTGTACAAGCAAACATCTAGCGTACTGCGAAACCTGTAGCAAATTAATAATTGGCAAGAAATCAAAAATACATAAACACAGCGCGGGAGAAAACACCTCAAATATTTGAAACCTTTGAAGACATGAAAAAACCTAAGATCTTCTATTTTACGGAAACTTCCCAGGATCAACAACTGAGATCAAATTATGTGCATTCCCTGCTGCTATTAAAACGTTGTACGATTTGGTCAAACTGCAAATTAACACTAGGCCGAAGTAAGGCAACGGCTATAGTAAAAAATGTGATGGGAAACTATAAAGGATATGATTTTTTCTCTAAAATTATTGACGAATCGAATAGTTTAGATTGAAAGAGTTTGGTCGTAGTCGTTAGGTATGTTGACGATTTTTTGTACGTAAAGGAGAATCATGTTATGTTATCATGTTAGTTCCAGAGGTGAATTCACAGAAGATTTTTACAAAATTGGTAGATTTTTTGTTACTCAATAGAATATTCCATTGGAAGACAGCTTAATTGCCTTTGCTTCTGATCTAGCGAGTGTGTTGGTTGACAAGCACAACTCTGTTGCCAATGTATTTGTATTAGTGTATAAAAGAGTAGAGAACAATGTATATCTGACTGTTTTTTAAAAAGAGATTATCTAGAAAATATTGCAAACATTTTTGAGATTAATTTAGATGATCCAAATAATTACATCCCCTTATGGAAAAAATATTTAAAATATTTTCTTTTGGAAAAAATGAATCAGGATGTTCCTGGAATGAGTTAACAAGAAATAAACCCATTTCATATTAATTGCAGACATTTTTTCATTCAGGCTTTTTAGTTTTATTAATCCCTCTGTTCTTAAATTATTTCCCCACGAATTCCTAAGAATTAAAATGCTAGTGACTTGGAAATGGAATTAAGGTCTTTAAGAATAAATATATTTAAAATATAATTCAATAGTGTAGAAAATTGCTTGCTTAACATAGTTTTTATAGAATACACCAACTTAAAGGTGATGTTTTCAACCATCAATAAACTAATTTTGATCATCAATGTAAAATTTGTTCGTCAATCAATTCGAAAAGACGAAGACCAGAAATAAGCTAGAAAATAGCGTACTTTTTGAAATTTTGCAAACAAAACATATGTTACAAAATTGTCCAAAAAAACTGCATTGATCTCAATATCGAAAAAGAATGCATTACTTTGCTGTTTTATTATCAATAAAATATGCAAATAATTATGGTGAATTGTTTTTGCTATACAGATTTTTTTATAAGCGTAAACATTTTAATAAATGCTCTTTTTAAAATGAAAAATTGTTATTAAGTGGGGAAACAACGCAAATGAGATGGGGAAGTTCATAAAAAAAATCTGGCATCACTGGGTGTAACTTATATGAGCTTGAACGGTTGAACTTTGCTAAGTTTCCGGGAGCTCTAAGCCGTCGAAACCTCTTGAGAATTTACTATGGTAGGTAAAGGTAGGTAAAAGTGGTGGTTCAGTGAGAACCTAATTAGCACTAAGTGCCGTTTTCATACCACAGCTCTGTTACCTTATTTATGATGTTATTTTGGTGTATTTGAGATATCTCTTAATCCAGCCCGAGGTATTTGAGAAGGACATTAGCTCCATAATATCCTTAGCAGAAATCTCATTAATTGAGTTATAGAAGGGTCTACCACGCGCCCGTTATCTGGCTCTAGCAAGAGCCGGACAGTCGCAAAAGAAGTGTGTTAGGGTCTCCCTCTCAGCTGTGTTTTTGCAGCTGCGACTGTGAGTTGTGTGGGATACCTAGTTTAATGGCATGATCTCCAATCGGCCAGTGTCCTGTGCAGACCGCCACTAATCTAGCAATATCAGGACGGGCTCGCCGAAGGAGATCTTTTGTTTTTGATTGTTTGTATTCCGGCCATATTTTCCTTGATGTTGCACAGTTCGTAAGTCTGACCCATCTTAGATTTGCTACTTCAAGGAAGTATGAGGATATATTAGCCTTAACTGCTTGTAGTGAGATGAAAACCTCACCTGCAAGCGAGCGCTGAAGGGCAGATCTCTTTCTAGCAAGTTCATCGGCCTTCTCATTACCTGGGATGGCACTGTGGCCGGGAACCCATATAAGGGAAATGAGCTTACCTTCTAACGACGCTATTTCAGCTCGGCATTATTGTACTAATTTTGAATGTGAAGTAAAGGAGGCAATAGCTTTGATGGCTGCTTGACTATCAATGCATATGGCAACCTTCTGGCTTGGCAGGATGTATGGATGTAATTTGATTTAACGACATACTTCCGGGATTGCAAATAGTTCGGCTTGGAAAACACTGGAATTGTCGGGCAGTCTATAGGCTATACAGATGTTCAGAGATTCTGAGAAGACACCCGCACCGACTCCGCCGCCCATCTTAGAGACGTCAGTGTAGATTGCCCATTTAAAGTCCTTACATATCTGTCCACTATTCCATTCCGCTCTTTCTGGGATTAGAGTGTCAAACTTATTTGATGGATAAATTCTAGATACTAGGTGAAGATACCATATCTCTCGGTATAAGATCAAGTATAGCGCGGTTTTGACGTCCAGCATCCAGACTCTCTGAGCCTAATGGCGCTGTGAGCAGTAGTGTTTTTAATGTGTAGGTCCAACGGTAGGAGATGCAGATTTACCGTCAGAGCATCCGACGGAGTCGATCGTAGAGCGCCTGTGGTGCCTATGCATGCAATTCTCTGTATCTTGTTAAGTTTGATGACATTGAATTTTTTCACGAGGGCCGGCTACCATACTAGTGATCCGTATGTTAGTATCGGGCGAACCACCGTCGTATACATCCATAGGATCAGCTTTGATTGAAGACCCCATTTTTTGCCAAAGGTTCTACTGCAGGCGTAAAAAGCTATACACGCCTTTTTAACTCGCTGATCAACGTTTAGCTTCCAGCTCGCTGATCAACGTTTAGCTTAGGGTCAAAGGTAATGCCTAGGTTCTTGGCGCTGGTAGACAGAGAAAGCGGTTGTTCATTCAGACGGGGGAGTGGGAAACTGGGTATCTTGGTTTTAGTGGTGAAGAGCATCAGTTCTGTTTTGCTTGAGTTGATACCAAGGCCGCATTTCGAAGCCCAGGTATAAACTTTCCCCAATGCGCCCTCCTTGATCTCACTGATCACAGCCGGAAACCTTCCTGATACCAAGATCACCATGTCATCCGCGTAGCCTACTACCTTTACCCCATCTCTGTCTAGTTTTGATAGAATGTTGTTCATGAAAATAAGCCAGAGAAGAGGAGAGATGACACCGCCCTGTGGTGTACCTCTGCTAGCGAATTTGATTATATGACTATTACCTAGCGTTGCTTGAATGCACCGAGTGCTAAGCATGGTAACAATCCATTGACAGCGAAAGTTTTCGATTCCAAGTTCGGTTTACTATAGTCTCATTCTGCTCTTTTTATGTTAATTCGATTTCGAAATTGAAAGCTTACTGGAAATGACGCGCAAAAAATTACAATTATTCATAAAAGGTTATTGCTTTGACTTCGATCCTTTGTCCTTAAAATCTTCAGTTGTTTTGAGATGAAATAGCATGTATATTCGACCCTAACAGGATGTGAAAGAATTTCGTTTTTTGAGGTCATAGATATTTTAATAAACATTTAAACAGTTTGCCGCATAAATACAATAATAAAAAGTAATATTGCGGCTAATATAAAAATATAAATGCGGCTTACTTTCCGGCACCAAAATTCAGTACCAAGAGTAGCATACTCGCTGATTAAATCGACTGTAAATGAAATAAACAGCGACAGTATTAGTTTAATATATCTGTACAAACAAAGATCTTCTTAAAAGAATTTTACTTTATTTCGCATTCCCACTGGCAACGGATAAAAACAAGTCAACAGCATCTTAATATTGACTTTGACCTGCTTAGTCGAACAAAAAATAACCTCAGTATTATTGTTATTCTTTAAAAAAAACCGCCCGAAGCGATACTCACAGAAGAAGTGTTGAATTTCCTTTAGATTGTTGGCCATGTTTTCATTTAAGTATTTTCACTCACTTATACAGAAAAATAATCATGAAGTGAACTCTGTAACATGTTGAGGCTGTTTTTGACAGAAATCATTACAGAAGATTGAATTGAAAAGGAATTTCCAAGAAATTCTGTCTGCTGACCTTTATTCCGGAAAGTGCGAAGGAAGGTTGAGTCTTATTTCCCAAGAGAATAAATTAAAGATTTTGCATGAGCATTTTCTTAAAATTAAAAAATTAAGATTTAAAACGAATATTTTTTAAAATTCATAGTCAACCTTAATTTAACAGAAGTGGTGTCTGTTGTGAGCGAGTATGATGTCTAGGTGTCAAGTGGTCTTTTATGCGTACCCTTTTAATTTTATTCCTATACCAACAGGTTTTAGATTCAAGACTAGTGTGTGTGTGTCGTTTTACAGATTTAACTCGGTTTACATCAGCAAAGTTGTGAAAAACTGCTTAAGGTATACAGCGATGATGTTCTACATAAACTTCAATGTCAACGATGGCAACAAAAATTCGACAAGGGTATTTTTAGTCTCAAAGACGATTTTTGTTCACGAAGTTGTTATTCACGATGAAATGAAAGCTTCAAACCGTCACGATGCGAGTGATTGTTGAAACTTCAAAAAGTCAAAGAAGCTGAAACAAGTTTGAAAATGAGTTATCGATTAACACAGGTATGCTCATTTGACCATACGTTTAAATATCTGGGATATACTCATTGAATGTAAAGAAACGATCCTTTTTTGAAGCGACTGATAATAAGAATTGGATTGTTTACGACTCGCAAAAGTAACTTGTAACAGCAATGACTTTAAACAATATCGCACGTCATTAAAATATTATGATATTAACATTTATCGTGTTTTTCCAGCTCCAAACATAAATTCTCATATAAAGTATCAGCAGTTAGAGGATGTGAATCAGATCATCATTCAAATATATTCAGATCTAGTAATTAGTTAATGAGTTTCATCACATGATGATAATGGAAGACCATAGAGAGGCTTCACCAACCGAAAATGTTATTCAAATTGTAAACAAACCCGCCTTACTTATCCGACCTTACACCACCAGATCTTCACTTTTTCAAAGTTCAATTCAGATGAGTCAGTACCAATTTCAGTTTTTCGCCGAAAAGGACGGGACCTTCATTGAATGAGGAATCATGCAACTTATCGAAATTCATATTATATTGTTCTGCACATAAATAAAGTGTAAAATATTAAAATCTTGCATAGGGAAAGAGCAGATTTCTCCGTTTGTGTACACCTACATAAATGGGCATGACAGAAAGAAAATTTGAATTTCTCAAGCAAACGAATATTGAATTTCGTGGATGAACTTGTCCGTTTTCAAGACATTTTTGAATGCAAAACACCCTTGAAACTTTACTGGCATATTTACAGGAATGACTTCATAAACAGTCATCCAGAATTAAAATATTTTCCAAAAGACGAGGCAGAATTTTCTGCAATTAAGAGTGACACTCACCGCGGAAAGCATGAAAGAGGATCAGCAATACAAGTATAATACTACGAAGTGTTTAGAGACTTTTTTTTTTTTTTGCATGAAAAGACATCTCGAACAAGAGATCACGAAGCTTAAATTTCGTTTTTTCAGGCATTGTACAGATAAGATGAAATATTTTATAGTACATTTGAAAGATACGGAGAAAAGAAAAAAAAGAATTTAAAATTAATATTAAGAAGCTGCCTATATAGAAGAAGAATCCTATATAACATTGGTAGGAAAGTTTCTGGTCACCTCGTTTAGCAGGATATTAGACCATTAAAATTAAAGCCATGGCGCTTTCTTAGGCATCAATCTTTTTGTCAAGACAGAGGTTAACTTTTGTGGCAAAGATGTTATTGGTTTCTTTCATTGTATGGTGATCCTGTATGGATTTGTTGATTGAATTTTCAACTAAGGCTTGTGATTATCAAAAAGAGACTCACTCCGATTACATTCATCCAACCTGAAAACTGTCCGTTCTTCCTTGCGACTTTCTTCGGTGGCGCTGATATGTCCTGAACCAGAACATATCAGCAGAGTCGTTCTGTTGAAATTATCTTACAATAAGATGATGTTTGAACACAAGCAATATTTATGTTCTCTACTATATCTCATATTATAAAGAGGTTTAGTTTTCAAGTTTGTATGAAGGAGGTAACCTCCGAAACTAAGTATCCTAGCAGGGTGGACTAAGGCTTTATATAGTCCCGTTTAGAAAAAAGGCATAAAGTCATTGAAAAAACGGGCGAGCGATTGGGTTTTTTGCGAACGCTGCCTTAAGATCCTTGTTTAATAAAGCGCTTTGTAAGTATTTATAGTAAGTTAGTATGCCACACCTATACCGAATGCGAACGAAAAAGAAGTACTCCTGAGCAGTGCTCCTGTGTTTTTTTTTTGTTTTGCATGAATACACATTTCATATTCTGTTTTCCGAAGTATCCCGAAGTATATAATCAACCCCATAAAAGAGGACCGACAACAAACAGACCTTCGGCGAGCAATAACAAAGGTGGCCCTAAGCAAGCTTACCAGGCGAGGAAAGATCCCAAGCAGATTATAAAATTCGATCGTAGAATTTTCTTCGAAAGCGATGGACGATAGTGACTAAAAGACACCAAAGGATCTTTCGGCCAAACGAAATATCACTTTTACAGTTTCAATATCACACAACATCAAATTAAAAAAAGGACACTAAAATGTGTTTTTTTTGACAGGATACACATGGGCAATCGTTTGTCGTAATCGTAACTAAAGCAAGTTTAGTTTTTACGGGGAAGAAAAATCCTGATAAGAGTTTCCAGTGTTTCGTTGCCAGTGCCAATTTTTGTCAGAAATAATGACTGGAGGCGGAGAATATATAAAGTGTGACGCATGCATAAAGGGTACTGAGTTGTCAAATTTTTTAAATGGCTCTAGCAGTTCCTCTTGGTTGGCTCATATTATGTTTCAAGTTGACAGGAGCTCTGATGTTGAAAAAAAAAATCATTGAAATAATATGCAGCGCTGTGGCTGAACATTTTAAATATATCCAAATTTTGTTACATAAAAAGCAAGTTAGTTTGACCAAAACAACATTTAGCGGGTCCGACTGAAACGTAAATCACAATCCCAAATTTATGTGATAGAAGATTGTATTGCGGGTAGTTGGTTAAAAAAGTTATGCCGTAATTGGGGGGTTCTTGAAAATATTTTAACATTCACTTTCTAAAAGTGGGAAGTCCGTTTGTGGTGTAGTTTATTTTTAATTTTTTACTATCATACGTGCAAAATTTCAAAACATTTTTTAAAAAACATAACTTACAAGCGATTGTATTAAGCGGTACTGAGAAACTAAAGAGTCTGAAGGGAATCGCAATAGAATTGCAAATTTGAGAGCACAGCGTTCACAAAATTAGATTGTTTAAGATCGAAAAATGCAGAAAATGCTATAGACCTTGAGACTAACCGCAATAGAATTGAAAGTATCTGAGCAATACAGTTAAACGTAAAAAGGCAGGCAGTCAAAGTTAATTGAAATTTTCATTGAAAAAAATATAAGTGAACATAGCTGGGGTCTATTGAATGAATTTTGTCAGTTCAAAGATGAAACACAAATAGAAAAAAAATAAAGAAAAAATTCACTCAATTTTGTCAAAAGGGTAAGGTACAACACTCGATTGTAAGAGTATCGCCTTTGATCGTACGGTTGATGAAAAATAATCACACGCATTGAAGAATTTTCATAAAATATATCAGGTCTTTTAACAGTCTACTGTTTCAGAATTCACGAACATTTTCTCATCGTTCTGAAACAAACAATTTTTGTATTCAGTATTTCAGTATGGTATATTCTCTATCCTGCTGCTTTAACATATTCATCGAACGCTTCCGTCATATATATATTTAAGAAATTTCCATAATATATGCAATATACATATCTCTAAATGTTAAGCCTAAACCAGTTGTAATCTAAGTAGGTTTTTTTTTTATTGTCGAAGAGCAAGACGCTTTCGTTCCCGCAGGCATAGTTATAGCGTTATATGTACATGTATGTGTAAGACTGCGGTAAATCTGACTCTTAGGACTCTTGTTGTGAGTGTTCTTGTTTCCCTAACTGACAAAAAACAGTATGATCTCGCAAGCTCCTTCAGAGTGCCGGTGATTACGCATCCTTCTGTGGGTGTTTGGAGTTGATGGGACTTCAGGTCGCAATTATTGACTAGATTAGGTTGTGTTATTTAGATTTTGTGGTCAGCTACCTCTACTGTCCGCAAGCAATTCTCATTTAAATCTAAATACATAAATAGATAGATAATTTCGGTATGCATATAGTTTTATGTGTTAATAGTCTAACAATAAAACACTTATTTTCTCTCTTTTTTTAAGTTGGTTTATTTTCTTTTTTAGTGTTTTCTTATTAACTAACACTTATTTTTAAATAGCTTACAAGCTATTAACTATGAACCTGCGGGTTTGACGGACGACCAAAAGTAGACTGCACTCAATTCTCCAGCTTCGTCTTTTAGGAAGACGAAGTTGGAGCTTGGGCAAAAAAAAAAAGGCGGGAAGCTTACGCACTTGTTTTCAACCGGAAAAAACAAGTGCTAAGCGAAACTAGACCGGAAAAAACAATCTGAGCGAAAATCGTATTGCGCTCAGTTAAATGTTCAATGAACAAAATATTAGTTAGGAGCTTGGGCTTGTACTGAGCATTATGTAACAATATACTATATATATTTTTGTTATTTTTTGCAACTGAAAAACCAATCCATGTAGGTGACAAATTCAAAGAGATTAATCTTCCTAAAATACCGTAGAGGGAACCAAGGAACAATAGCTCTCTATTGGATTCAATATTAAAATCCTTCATCGATCTTCGCAGTCATTCACCGCAATCAACGACAACCTCTGACGATCCCCTCGGAATCGAAACAATGTATAATACTAGAATTTGTTGAAAAGCTTTCGCTATTTTACCATCTCGGACCGCTCCAAATTGTATCAATGGGTTTATTTAAGGAAGAGTTCTCACGACATGCAGGTTTGTAATTGTTTGTTGCGTAAGAATGGATGTTGATAATACGTCTTTCTTGTTCCGAGGGTCCATAGTACTTGTGGATACTGAAAATATTACGAGGTATGAAGGCTCAATTTATTTTATGAAAAGCTGGAATTCATCGTCATTATTAATTCCGTCGATTGAAATCAATTAGTTTTTAACGATTTCCTAAAAAGTATGATATTTAAACAAAATCCTGGAGTGCTTAACATTTTTGCATCTTTAAATTGGACACATAATTGATAAAAGAGCTTTCAAAGTCTTCTAAGATTTATACTATATGTCATGACATTTCGTTCTATTAGTTAACTGGTTTTCGCAACTTATTCCCACACTGCACACGTTTGAAGAGATTGTAGACAAAAATATTAAAATAGTATTTATCACATGGATTTAAATATTTGCAGTATATTTTAACCTGCATAAGCAGAAAAGTTAAAAAGTCCCAATCCGGGAAAATTCGTAAACCATTTATTGTTACAATGCCACACATGCTTGTCTACCCGAATTTTCCCGTCTCAGCATAAAAATATAAGACCCATTCAGATTACGATTAAACTACAATAATTATTATCGATAATCCAAATAGATATGTATTTGTTGGGGTTTCCAACCTTTTCTATTATTTACAATTCAAATTACATTCATACAATGACAAAATGTATGAATTCTACTTTTGGTGTCCTTTCTCGAATATGGCTTTTGTAAGGAAAATTGGATTTGCAAATCTAAATTATGCTACCATACATTCCCAATTTCAAAATATCTCCATAAATACAATTATGGTGGCCTTCCAAGAGCTACACGTCTCCCCTGAAGCGGGTTCCACAATAGCAAACCGCAAAAATTCCAATCGGAAAGTCTTTCGATTTTCAATTCCTCTCTCGGGACAGAATTTTCAGATAATGTTTATGTAGTACATTCTGACTCACTAGACAATGAATCGATGCCAGTGCAAGGGTGTACGGGCCCGGGGTTCGGTTGGCTTAAATATGCACACTGTGGGTGTTGTACGATTTGCATATTCCACTAGCGCCACAGAATAGCATCGGAAAAACAGGCGGCAGCCTAGCACCGGCATAAATTGGCACAACCTCATAACAGTGGCCTTAGCAGCAGAGTTTGTCAGTCAACTTCAACGTAAGAGGATTAAACAAAAACGACAGCTCACGTAGGAGGCATAACATGAAAGGTTGTTGCTTTTGCTTCTTGATGCCAAAGTGTGACATTAAGTTTGTTCGTTTTATTACGCCGCCCTCTGCCTACTGATTTGTAATTTTAAATCAAGCCAGGGGTACGAGTACATAAATCACACTAGTGTAGCCCTTTTTTTTATTAAACTGTATTGGTCGGTGCCTCGGTGTTGAACAAAGGTTTCTAGATGTTGCGGGTCGGGCTTCTCGGCTACAAATAACGAGAGCGCTCGAAGGGGAGGTCGAAAACTGAACTATCCACCTCTTATGCAAATCTGAACACATTTTACTAATGAATTTGCCTGAATTCCATTTTCATACTCACCTACGATAAGTTCTAGTGGCCGATACAGGCGAAGCTTTCACACCATATGGCCGGGGAATGTAGGTGAGGGTTGCTGCTGCTAGACACACAAAACGGTGTGGCGAAGTGTGCATAATCACGACGAATGGGCATTTTCATTTCACATTAATACATAGTCGAAGTATCTGGGACACGAGTTCTTGTGTGCCCTAGATACACATTTCTCCGTACGAGTATTTTGGTAATTTGAGGTCAAAGATTAAACTAGGTACACAGCTACTGTTGAGGTTAATTTTTCCAATTAGACGAAATCATTTGCGTAGTTTGGATTTCGAGTTAAGTATATATTGATTAAAATTTATTGAAAACGTGAATGAGAAAGATAATGGGATGACATGTAAATAAAAACAGCTAAGGCTAATTGGTTGGCTATGGAAGGGAATTGATTACTAGCTTTTAGATTTGTTCAACAAATGCGGATGGCTGTCCTCGAGGACAGAGCAATTCGTAAAACAAACACAGATACTGCAATTCAGAGTTTTCAAAGCAAACACGATTGCGTGCGAATGCAGTTTTTTCAATGTATCTGATGGAATGCGAGAGCTGCACTGTTTGCTTTAGGAACGACGAGCTGGTTACAGTTGCCGACTAATTAAGAACAAACTACTATATGTCTACTCTAATTAAATGCGATATACTTACATATATTGACAGCATGAGCCGAAGCTTATCATTTGTGACAAAAAGGTTTAAGCGAATGGGAAAATTGGTTATTTTTGTTCGAAATCACTTGAAAACAAAGTGGTGACATTCGGAAAGAAACGCAGTTTAGTATTCTTGGATAATATTTTAAGACATTTAACAGGCTGAGGCCCGGTATCTTCTTATTTAGGGCAGGTCTTTGAGCGGTTTTTTATAATAACTTCATATAGACAGTTGAGAGATGAGTTGTCACAAAATGCTTCACGTAATTTGAGTTCAGAATCACATCAGACTGTGTTGGCTTGCGATAAGTCCAGAACCATGGGGAACGGTAAGCACTAGCTGTGGGCGACTTATGCAGTTTCGATGCGGCGGAAGACAAACCCCTCATGTGTGACATACAAAGAGGTTCGGCGAGCATTATAGTCGATCGAAGATGGTCCAAAATGCAAGGGCTTTAAGTTTTAAAGTGACCCGCCATAAGCAAAATTTTGTCAAGGAAATATTACGGCAGCTGAGAATTACAGTCGAGTCAGGGAAATGCTCGTAGTCGCAGGTAATTTGTAACCTGTTAGAAGTCAGACGAGTGAGCATGAGACTTTATTTTAAATTTCGTATTTAAGCAGGGGACTTTGATTTAGGTTCCTTCACAATAAGCTTGCTTATCGCAACGATTGCGCTGATACTGTCATGATGCCTACCGAAATAACCTTCCAACTCCCTGTTCCACTTGCAATTTTGGTTGGAAATTGGAAAAGTTTCGGTTTCTATTAACTTAAGTCAAAGCTAAATTGTTGTGAATCCCCACGCTTTTAAAGCGGCTTAAATAAGTTTGTTTCGATGTAAGTAGGATGCTTTTTCAGCGGAATTTCAAAAATTTCTGATTAATTTCTGTTTTTATATTAAAATTTTTCAAAAACGCGTTTGACGTTTGCGGCCTACAACGTTCCGAACTAGGAAAAGCAATTGAACATTCAAAGGCTTTCGATAGCCAGTGATTAGGAAGAATGATTCTCTTTAATATTCATTGTTCACTGCAAGAAAAATACTACTAATAAATCAATCGTTTACGACAGGATGATTTAAAAAAAACCGTCCAAGAGCGAATCGGACTCGCGCAACGAAGATTGTAGGTAATTTAAAAAAATTTACGAGTATATTTTTGTAAAAAGATAAAATGTACGGTTATCGGAAATTTCCCTTTAGTTGTGCTGTAAGCTTTTGCTTCGTGCCGAATTTCACGTTTGTATGTCAACAGAAAGTAAACCATAGTATTTGATTCGCTTACGAGTATCAAAATATGCGGCATAAACAGCCGTATTATTTGGCTGTGTCGATACAGACGCTTGACTTTTTACGGCCCTTAGGGACTACAGTTATAAATATTTTTTTTATCAATTTTAATGATATCTCTACGCGTTCCTAAGAAGAAGGGTCGTGACAGACAGTCGGATAACGAAATGATCCAATAAGGGTTCCGCTTTTCCTTTTGACGTACGAAACCTTTAAAAGACAGTACAAAATTGTATTAATAGCTTCCATTGGACTCTTTCACCAATTTGTCTGTCAAATTTGTTCAAGTTTCTTTGCAAACCTTTTGTTTGTAGATGAAAGGTCTCCGTTTCGTCATCAACGGATATTTTTAAGTCTTAACCGAGGTCCGCTAAGAAGACAATCAAAATTTTATTAGTACCTTATTGTTATATACCGACACACAATAGAATGTTATTTGTAAGCAATCGCTTGTCATATGTACCCATATATGACATTACTAACAAATAATATATGCGCCACCACTTTTAGTGAGTTTCGATTTCGAGGCCTACAAAATACCTTTATTATTTGAAAGAAAATGTGCATTAATGGTGTAAAAAGCTGCAATGCACAGTACCCAGAATAAGCTGTCATATCTGTTAAGCTTATTGTTTTTTTATTTTTCTTCTAAGGTGGGTGTCACAGGACGGCGATGCGGTTTCCTTAAAAAAATAATTCTTAGAAAGTGACACAAGAAAATTGCAGTACTATTCGAAACTGACAATCTTGGAAAGGTTCGACAATCTTTGAATGGAAAACGCGATTTTTTGCGAAAAAATCGTCTTATTTGTTATTATAAAATAAAAATTATTTATAAATTTGACAAAACTCTCCATCGTCCAATGGTAGCAATTATTCGGACGTGTCTCGGGAAAAAGTAGTATTGCGGTGACCCTCTTAATTTTGTGCTCGATCATCTGAAATCAAAGAATCAAAGTTCATTCGTTAGATAATAGTTTTCCCCAGGTAATACTGGGATGTTTATTTTTCGAAATTTTAATTTCTGCTTTTGGGAACACTGTGAAGGGAAAACCCCTTTTTTTTTTGCGGAAAATTCGGCGAATTTGTGATTGTGAAATAAAAATTATTTATAAATTTGAAAAAAATCTCCAGCGTTACCTCGTAAATTATGTCCAGACATAGTGTTCAAAATTAAAAAAAAACATCGGTGGAATAGTTTTAAATTTATGAGGGACACCGTCTTTGAAAACATGAGTTGTGGGGAAAACGCTTAAAGTTTTGAACAATTATAAATCTGATATAAAACGTTCATCCGACTGGTATTAAAATACCCGTAAATTGACACAATATTATTAAAATAGTGTGCATTCAATTTAAAAAATAAAAAAAAGGTTCCAAAAAAAATATTAATACCTTAAGCCCCCCTTAAATCGCGTAGTTTGTGTTGGCGCGTATTCCGGTGTATCTGAACTGCAATCCATTTCATTGCATGTAGTTAATCGAACTCAACGCATGCCTCAAAAACCTGATTGATGCTCGTCTTATTTTTATCTTATGTGTGCTCATCGAATTCACGCAAATTATTGAACAGAGGCCGTTGTCATAAGTGTTGAGGGGGTCTCAGAAGACCTGTAAAGACAATACAAAATGTACTCAACATTTTGAAGCTTATTACTTTCCCCATGCTCTCATCACAAACGGCGACGTAAAAAAATGGAACCAATCAGCAATGAAATGGAATCGACAATCACCGATTTATAAGTAGACAACTTTAATAAATAGAATTAAACTTTTTATGTATTTTAAGGTTGAAATTGTTTTAATCAACTGAACGAGTACATCTTTTATGCCTTCGTTAATCCGGGCATGCTTCATCAGTTAATTGAATGATGCTTCCGAATTCTTATTCGCATGACACTCTACATGAATTAACAAAGAAGACATTTCTTCCACAAGTCTGACTAATCTTCATCGGAGAGTAAGAGGATTATATCACTTATTCGATTTTCTGTTCCACTGATATGTCTGAGTAGTCCATTATATTACATCCATCCGAAGAAATTACCGAAATGTCACGAAATTGCTTTATTCCCATGTGTCTTCATTCAATTGAATATTAATGTTGATTTCCCAAATTAGACACTCATCTCTGAATCCATTTATATTCTGATAATCGACACATTGCCTTTCGAGGACATTTTGTGAACAAAAAACTCGCACATGGGTACGCATCTGAAGTCATTACTCAAAGGCAAAAACACAACAACATATGTACCGAAACATTCATGACGAATAAATAAAAAATAAAGAATCTTCAGAACTGACATTAACATGACCAAAACAGTGTTAACATCAAGAATCCTGGCAAACCTACTTTTTCAAGAATCCATCTTCTCTTTGTGTCAGAAAAGTGTTTCACGCCCACATTGAAATGTCTAACGAGTATCGCTCCACTTGACTGCGCACACAAATATCCTTTCGAAGGAAATGAAACTTCTACGAAACAAGATAATTTTATCAGCAGGATAATGTAATCTTACAGTTTGCCTTCCAAAATGAACTGAATGTATGCGCTCGTACAAGCTCCCATCCAACCCAGTACTAATTTTCTTACTTGTGTTTGTAAAGTAATTTTGTGATTCCCTTTCAGATTCACAGCGCCATCCAGCAGCCGGGTTTCATACGAGTGAAACGTGGATTACGTCCTGCCATTCCGGCGATACATGGACTCCCGTATGCCTCCACAAATGGCGTGCCCAGCACGCAGGGAGTTGAACCCACCGATCCGTACTTCCCATTACAATGGTATTTAAAAAATACCGGACAAAATGGTGGCAAAGTACGCCTTGACCTGAATGTACAAGCAGCATGGGATCAGGGTATTACTGGCAAGAATGTCACCACTGCTATTATGGACGATGGTAAGCAAAAGCGGGAGTATCCTGCCAGTCGCATTCTTATTTTACGGACAATACGAATAATTACGCGGTTAATCTTTTTGCTTTTTTTATGTTTTCATTTCTAGGTGTCGACTACATGCATCCTGATTTAAAGTACAATTACGTAAGTAGATCCTTAACTAAGTTATTAAAAATCATGAGGCCTGCAAAAAGGTGTCGCCTTATTGAGTCTGCAGCTAGGCAGAAAATTCGCCACGCTTCAAAACCATCTCGAGTTAATTAAAACTTAGTTAGTCAAATATTTACAAGTTTCTTGATTAAGAGCTTTTTAAAAGAAAACATTTAAAGTTTATCTTTTTGACAAATGTATTTCAAGGATGCTTCGAGCATAGATAAAGTGGTTAAAGAATACGTGTAAACGACATGGAATGAACGTTTGCCGTTGCTCAATTCAACGCGGGGGTTTAAAAAATTGCTTGGCAATATGGTTCGAGGCGAATAGTTCAGGTGAAATTGATGCTGTTCTTGTAGTTGATGTCGTGGCGGAACCTCGTTTATTTGATGGGAGAGTTTTATTTTTGTTGTAGACATAAATTCTTCAGCTTTGGTTTTATTATTATTATACGTGTCTCACATAGTTTATAGACAAACAATTTGAGTCTCCTATTTATAGACGCTCCGCTGCGGGTGTTATTTATGTTCGTCATCTCATCTCTCCGAAAATTTGTTTTATAAATGTAATGTGCTTTACCTAAGAATTCAGAATTTACGCAAAAGATGTGTCGAAAAAACACCCATTCTTGTCGTGACAGCTCGTTTATGTTTACACGTTATATTTTTTTACATGAGCGGGGGCTGGATTCCAGACTACGAACGGCAGCAGAAGCTGTATCACGGCAGTTGTAAAAATGTGACTCGCATTTTACACACTTATTGACGAAAAATAATATTTTCGTGAATAATGTTAAATTAAGATGAGGTTACATTATGGAAGGGTACACTTCATGTCTTGCTGGGTCTAAGGTTCATAAAATTTCGTTTAAAGTCAGAGGCACTCTTCAAAGCTGTTTGCAAATACTGTGGTCTTTTGATCATTTATCACTTTATGTGACTCCCAGTCGTCGTTTTTTGGGAATATAGCTGCCATTCTATTTTGTTAGCCATTTAAGAAATGGTAGTTGGGCTTTCCTTATTGGTTCCATATTTCCTGCCTGCAATCTATGTCAGTTCCCTCAGCCGAAGCGGTTTGAGTAGATCCTATCGAGAGGGTCGTGTACCCGAGCGTAGGTGGGTGAATCATAATGACTTTATTACTCCAGGTTTGTATTAGCAGTTCCGCTTTTAAAGGGCTTCAATCCCACTCCATTTTTGGTTGCTTGGTTCGAAAGTTATTGACAAAAAAAAAAAAAACGTTGCTAAATATTGTCAAGTATCCCGCGCGACAATTCATGACAGTGAAGAACGGCATCCATTATTTTTCATTCCAATGTGTGCCGTCAAAACTTTTGATATAAGAGTGGACAATTTTGTCATTCAATTGCAAATCTTGGGCTAGGATAGAACAAGCCTACCGCGCAAAATGATTCCTCATAAAGTCCAGGATAACATCAATTCTAGACACGCCGAAAGCGTCCATAAGATGGACCTATGTTGCACCATACTGGACTCGCATAAGTTAGAATTGGGCGCACAAAGGCTTCTTACCTTGCTGGTGCTTACTTATTTATGTCGCACATGTGACGCTTTGGTGTTCTTTAAAAATATTGAGGTATCAAATTTGTGGTTCGAAAAGGCTGAATTTTGACTACTTGATTTGTTTACTAAGAGTAAAAAATTAAAGTCTTCGCTCGGTTTCCTCGACCTTTCCTATTCTCGCCTTTCGATTCAAGAGTCAAGGTTGGTCGGTACTGAGTTTAAGCTGAAAGTGCTTCAACATTGAAGTTTTCTTATTGCGACTAACTTTTTTTTGTCGATTAGGGTTGGAAGTCTGTAGCTTTTCAGCTCGGGGTCTTTAACGTTAGTACGATGTAATCGTTTATTGAGCGAAACGAACCTCAGTTAAAAATTTCTCAAAATAACTAGAAAAAATAAAGCTCTAATGTATGGAAGACGATCCACGGAATTGGGTGCCATTTCTCGATCGTAGGTGAGTCTCATTTTTGACAGAGCAATGTGAAAGGATGGAGGTACCGCACAACTATTCAGCTTTTGACATTGTTTTCCAAAAACCCGATTGCTTTTTATCGAACTTGCTTCACATGGGCTTGATGAGATTCATCTTACAGATAACCTGTACGCTGATGTCGAGTTGGCAGTTTTAAAACCGTCTGTGGATCATGGCAAAGGCCATGCTCTACCCAGATCAATCAGCATAATTTTGCTAGTGGCTGCCCCTGTTGTCCAACGATGGGGAAATTTCGTTTATACTTTTCTGTTGTGCCTTGACACAATAACGTTGAATTTTATTGAAGTCACTCTACACATGCAATATTGTGACCGCTATCCCCGGTCCCGATCTGTACTTGAGTTAGATCAATATTAAAAATGCTTCAAATCATGGGAGCATACGGAGCTTAGACTTGGAATGTGTCGTAACGTGTCCCGCTCTTAAACTGAATTGATTTTATGGACGTTGTCAAAAGGAGATTTATTGACTACAAATTTTTTAAAAGTAGAATTGCTTTTATTGGGGATAGGCTGTATAATTGCTGTTTTCAGTGCGCTAGATAGTTTAAGTTTGCACCTAATAACAATATTAGGCGAGGCGGCAAGATCTAAAGATTTATTCCTTAGTGATTCAAAGATCACTTGAAGAACTTTCTATAAACGGAAAACTGTTCCTCTCTATAGTTATGTCATAAGGGCCTGATGCTCTAAGGTCGCCAATCGGGGGATGTTAAATCGTAGAAAGAAACCGTGCAAAAGGACGGGTATTTCTAAGTTGCGGTCCTGGCCAATGAAAGGATTGTTTAATTATCGTTATGTACTCTTTGAAAAGTCGCTCGTAAAAGTTCAAGCTTTTCTGGCAACAAAAACAAATGTTAAAGCTTCGTTCTTTCGACTTTAAGACATGGAAGTGCGTTTTGGAGCAACACGTTTTTCTCACTAATAAGTGTATAAGAATTCAAATTGCATCACAACAACATCCAATCTGAAAGTTTTTAATTTACAAATACATTTTTTTAACTTCATTGTTTTGCTCCTCTTTTTACGGAAATTCTTATACAAATAAGAGAAAGAAAAAAAAATGGCAAAAATCGTGTAATATCATATCATCATCATCAATTCACAAGGAAAACTTAATTCGATAATTTTCCTTAAGGTGTTCGAAAACCTAAAATTTATTTGGCAAAGCCTTTTATTTTCGCTGGAACTGTTAGAGAGAAGGAGAGACACAAAAAATTCACCACATCCTCTTCACTTTACTTTAACTTTATCACGAAGCCTATTTCTGGGAAAGTCTTGGTAAGCTGGCACTTCAAGAATCAGGCGCGCAATCTGTTTTTTGCAAAAGTCAATTCTTATCCGTATCAGTCTATCTAAGATAATTGTGTGTACAAGATTAAACTATTAATTAACTTATTTCAAAGGTACAGTAAAATTTTTTATTATCATCATAACAAACTCTTTGATTAAAAGTACAACAAGAATTTGCGTAAATACTTGCTTTATTTCTGACAAAAAAAGAAAAATTAATGGAAGCGGAGCCGATTTACATCTTTCCAATCGTAATTACTTTTGAATAAACAAATGCAGACTTTCCTGCTGTATATTTACTATACTCTTACTTGCTTTTATAGAAGGTTTGCCGGATAAAACATTAACTTTCCTTTGCGGAACACAAAAAACAAAAGCTGTTTATTATATTCCATGTGGTTCTATTCGCCTTAACAAAATCGGAGGCCCATTGTCCTCGAATTTTCGAGAAAATATAAATTATCTTAACTCATTGTTAAAAACTTATGAAGAGACGAAGAAGAACAATAAAAGAGCCAAAAAGCTATGGTTATAGATAGACACTTCGCAAAAATGTTGTCTTATTTAAAATAAGCGGTAAGCGAGAAAATAATGTCCTGCGGAATTATTAAACATTTTTTGTTGGTATATTCAGTCGCGGTGGAAGTGGGAAGATTTGGATTACAACAACATTCCTTTGGGCATTGTTCTGTGATAAATTTCGTGGATGAAGTGCGATAAATACAACAAACGAGTGGCAATTGTATTTTTTTTTTCTTCCATGGATGGAAAATAAATTATTAAGAAAAGTGGATCGTTTGGACACGGAGGGAGGGAGCAACTTGTGTGCTTCTGGCATTTGAATTAATTGATATCAGAGGATGAAATGCTGGTTTGGTTTTTGTTTGTTTATACATTTTCTGAAGAGTTAGGTGGACTATAAGAATTCATGGATCCAAACAGCTTTAGTGAGGCAAAGATTATTTGAGCTTAAATCGATGTACTCATCTGATCGCATTGTCTTCAAATTGGGGGAAAATTGCTCTCTGTGTGAGTTATGTCTTGATTTACAGAATTTTTTATTCAGCTCTTCGAGTGTTGTGCACTAGTTTTTTGTCCTGTCTGTGTTTTGCTTATTAAGCCTTAGCACTTTGTCCGTTTTCTCGTACATTCATTAGTGGATGTTTTAGTTGGGAATGTTAGTTATATAATGGGGATAAGAATTAATTAATCTCGAATAAAATGACATTTGATTACCACCTTCAATGAAAGTGTGAAAATGGCTGTAAATTGCAAATGTTGGTGGTGGTCACACCATCGCGCCGTTTTTTTTTCGAAAATTCAGAGGTATTTTTATTAACCTATGGAAGTAGGCTCATTTCAAAACTAGGAAGCCTGCGAGCTTAACAGGAAAAGAGATACAGCGCAGAGACTTTAAAAAAGAAAAACTTATGACTTGATATGCCCGTAAGTTAATATTATCCATTGCAGGTTTTTCGGTCGTAATGTCAATTTTTTATAAAAACTACTGCTGTAAAAGGTGTTTATTTGTTAATAAAATTCGACTTATTAAAACAGACAATCTTTACCTAGTGATACTCGCTGAAGCCACCGAATTGATTTTAGTGAATAGTGAAAACAACCCACAAATGCCTTGATCACCATTTAATCAAAAAAGGAGGCTAAGCCTTCTGTCCCGCCGGTACATTTGTCATATATGCGGTAGATAGTCCACAAAGACGTTCTGCAGTATTTGCGCTGTTGGGGATGAAGTTTGGTCTATTGGTCTATAGGTTCATTATGATACACGCTTTTTAACAGTATAGCACATTTGTTACAGGACATTTTCCAGAGTACTTATTTAAAGTATTTTCAACAGCGAATATAACTGACGGTTTTCAAGCGGAAATGATGTAGTAGTACATCCTTTAACAAACTGGGTTAATTTAACAGTTCAGCGCTGATTGAGTTTTGAGAATTGTGGATGCATCGGTTTCTATAAAGTTTAGGTAAAGCTTTTGAGCTTTTGGCAGACTATTATTCGTAATTGAAGGCATCACTTCTATGAATGATGATGACTTGAATATTCGGTAAATAAAGTATTCTCAGTCTGATCCGATTTGTTCTTTATATATTCTTACAATTCTACAAAAAGCTCCCTTTAAAATGTGATGGAGGACTTAAAGATAGTAATCAAAAAGAAACATGGCAAACACACTTTTACATAATCTATAGTTGTCAAGTACTTTTGGTGAGATTATCCTTATTAAATTTAAATTGAATTCCATATTGGCTGCATATGAATGAATGCTTTGCAAAGGTTCGCAGATAGTGCCTTTTATTTAAGTTACACAGGTTTAACAATACAAAGTAGTGAATTTAGAGCATTCAAAAGATGCCGCAAACGCATTTCATAAATTTGCCTAGAATAAATATTAAGTAGAAATATTATCATACAAATGCATCGAAACTAAACATCTATCTATGTATTTACATTTACTAATATAGCAACACGTCGAACGACAATGTAGAGTAACATCTGTGTTGACACATCACAATTATCCACAGCGTAACTGACCAAATAGATGCCGGCGGTAATTAGATTTGTTGGTGTCCTCCCTGAACTCAGGGGAAGTCCAATAGTTGGCACACTCATTTCGAATCAATTAAGCACACAGCCCAATACAAAGCTCGTTGCGAATGTCCTTTGGGACATTACTTGGACGGAAAAGTAATTGAAAACGGCCTTCCGTGTTCGAATTCGATTTCACCAATTGAATCAAGGTCGTCCATTGCTCACGTTCCCTCAGCTAAAGATTAATGTACGAGCTTGAGTCCTTAATTGCTTTATTTTTTGAATTGGCAACCCTGATTAATGCCTGGGTCAAATTAAATGGGAAATTGGTTTATGTTGTCAGGGCGCCGATACACTCTAACATATCCGTATTAAAGCTTCTTTTTCCTTAAATCTATACGTTATTGAATGAATTACCGCCGTATTTGCTTCAAATGTTGTGCTCATCGGACCATCGGAACCGAACAATCTATGGATGGGAATAAGCATCGAACTAACAATAATAGAGGCCAAGTTCATTCATTAACGTGCCCTTTTTTAAGTTGCGTTACAATCTTTCCCAAAATAAACATATTGAATGTAAAATTGTCCCAGGAACACAAGGTTTGAATAATTTAATCCTAGATTAAAAACAAAGCAATAACTTCAATTGGAAAGTAAAACGGAAACCATGGTCTTACACTTTTTCGTCCTTTTCATTGATTTTATCTTCTTAGAACTGGGATTCAAAACTTTTGATTTCTGTTTTACTTCTGAGAAATACTTTTGTTTAAATGGATCTCCGTTGTTAAAGAATAAAATTTCTTTTGCCAGTATCTCAGTTAATTTTAGATGTAACCCTGAGACGTTTTTGTTAAAGGGACTCGACCATTATCTCGAGTTGTTTTCGACTGTACGTTCGATTATCTCTTATGACCTTAATGGATGTCCTTGCATTTAAATCTAAATATATAATGTCCGATTTTCGGAATCATATCCCCACGATTTGAGGCAGGAGTCGGAATTCATTGTTTTTAGTAAGATGTCTCTGTGCGTGTGTATGTTTTGTGCGGAATTTTTCGTCAAGCCTTATTCAAGTAAAGTTTTCGATTCCAAATTAGTTTCGTTCGAAGCGTTTGTACATAATTATTCCTTGAAAAGCTTTTGTTTCATTTTTATGAAGAAAAAACTGCCAAAATATGGGACAATTTCGTTTCTTCATTCAAAATCAATTAAGTTTTCTAATATAAAAAGGTTCAACAACAATTAATCTAATAGTTTTTAACTTTCCTATTAGATAAAAATTTATATATGAACATATACCCTGCCGTTCAAAAGTTTCCAATTCATATTTTTATGTGCCTTTTCTTTATTTCTTGATCCACATTTCGCAGACACTGGCGCTTGACTCCAAATTATCAAAAAAAAAAAAATGCTGTGGATGCCATACAAAATTTAATAGCAGAGTTAAGAATTTATCCTGATAAATTTAGTAATCTCACAGGAATGCTGGTTGAAGCATTCAGTTATTTGCTTGGAAAAGCACTAAGCCTGATAGGAACTATCATAATAGAATAACTATGGCTTAAGATTATTTCCAACCCGAGCGTTATCGAGAACAAATAATTTTTTTTAGTATGTTTTATTATCAACAAGAAAAGTTTTCCATCTTCCGAGCCTTCAAATGTCATATTGGACAGAGAGGCTTCGAAAATGAAGCCTCTTCTTGCAACTTATTCATTTTGATTAGCATTGCCAATCTGGATGATCTTTGTCTTTGGCATGATTATTTTTTATAAAGCGCATTTTAAAAACAGTGCATTCCAATTTTCCCGTGTCTTTTCTCTTGATTTCAAAAACTCGATTATTGGCTCAGCTATTATTTTCGTAGCGGTTGTCCTACTCCTTTGAGATGGCACTGAGCTCATTTTGGGAAAGCCTTGATCTGGCTTCATACTTCCCGCAGCCGTCAAATTTTGTTTGGCAAAAACAACAGGACAGCTATGGGCAGGGAAATAGCTTTTTCTGTTTTTATTTGCTTTTCTTATTTTTGGTTTCAGTTCGTGTGTGCTGCGCCAACAGAAAGTAGTCAATTACGACAACGGAGCTGGTTCGAATTTTTTTTTTCGCATTTGGCGAATATCGTCGTATACAACGGCCTGTTGCTGCAACCGCATTATCAATGGCGCACACGATGACCACCCGATAGTGCTAAAATCTTTATGTAATTTCGCACACTCAAGATGTCGGTTTTTGTTCTCTTCAAAGCCAGAGGATTTTTTCTGACTTTGGAACTTCTTAAGCCGACTTCTATCCCGCAGATAGCGTTATATTTTGGTAAACAAAGCAGCTAGGACTCTGATAAAGGACAAGAATCCGATCTTCTCGAGCCGAAGACTTCATTTTTCATCCTGCGCGCGGCTAAGACATGTAATCTCTATTCTCTCAGTAAAGCCTTAAAGCATATCGAATGGTTGCACGGGAATGTTTTAGAGTTTTTTTGAAATTTGTTGCTAGGACATGCCTGAGAGGTCAAGAGGACAATTTGGTCTCTGTCAGCTTCACTTAATTCGTGCCTTTTTGGGTTTGACATCTTAAGATTAATTACTTTTACACTTTCAATAGTTTTTTCGAAATGATACCGATCAGTCCAATTTTACTGCACACATAAAATCCGGAGTTGAAAATCGCGGGCATTACTTATAGGGAATAAGTAAGCCATTAACCATCATTTGCCTGCAGTAGTTTTAAATGAACCGAGTTTCATATGTGGTGCTTTTCATTTACAGCCTGTAAATGTACAATCTCGTATACTATCACTTAAGCGCCTTGAAAACCCCGGTCACTATCCATGAATGAAAATTGAAAGGCCCCTCTCCTCGGAATGCGTATTAACAACAATCTTGGTTAAAATGATCCCATAGACCATGTCGCCTTAAATGCTGTGAAGTTTCTAGTATTCCTGAAACGCAGCAAGAAACACTCTACCCCATCTGATCTTTCAAAGCTTTCATTCGCCACAAACTAGAGTAAAACTCTCATGCATGGGCGGGTGATTTAAGGACCATCCTGAACCTGACCAGAATCTAAAATCGACCGATAAAACTCATTGGAGACAAAAATATAACAAAGTCAATTGACTCTCTTCACCACCGTTCTAACGACTCCTGCTTTTATGTTATGTGTGTCTCGTTATGTGAGAGCATTATAAGGGCATTCATAACCCTTTGATCGCGTATTTATTAAAAGAAATATTCGCAATTTAACAAAAAGCTAAGTAATTCTTGAGGATTGAGGAGTTTGATTGATTATACAGATTCATTGGCTCGACTTTACCAACTTAAAAGAAAATGCAAAACTTCCAAAATTTATTCAAAATACACTCTTTACCCTATTCTAATTTAAATACTAATATAAAGATGACTCCGCGCTTCTTGACTCGAAGAAGATTTTTCTAAGAAACAAAAACCTCTACAAAAAAATACCTAATTCTGAGAAATGCGTCTGAAAATTACTCACTGCCCAACTTATCTCTTTCGAAAATAGCAATGCTTCCAATTTGTTTTTTAAACGAGATGAAGCCTTATAAGTATGTATATCTGTATTGGTAGTACGCAAGTTAACATTAGGATAGAAGAACACTCTTTTGTAAAGCTTTTTCTTTAGATTAAATATACTCAGGCTATTTAAAAAGCCAGACCACGCTTTCTGACGACTCATTTCTTTGCACGTCACCGTCATCGCTCTGGCTTTCCATGCCAGAGGCCGGAACTGTTGATATGTTAGTGCCTTTTAACCATGCACGCAATAAATACCGTCATCAAAGAACTTGGAATTGGATAATCAGAATTGATTACCTTTGGCATTTATCGTTAACTGATGTTGACACATCACAACAAAGAGCTGTGACAGTTTTGTGCTGTGCAGTTGAAGGAAACGAGTTACTTTCAAGGTTACTCTTTACGGTATTTGACAATAGTAAATAGTCAATACTAAATCCAACCCTACATGACACTCATCAGTACGTCCTTTTCATCTCTTACAGAATGCTGAAGCAAGCTATGATTTCAGTAGCAATGATCCATTCCCTTATCCTCGGTACACGGATGACTGGTTTAATAGGTAATTTCTTGAAATTGCTTGTTCTTTTTCAAATAAATTTAATCCTCTCTGTTTCTCTTCCAGTCATGGAACTCGATGTGCTGGCGAGGTAGCTGCGGCGCGTGATAATGGCATATGCGGAGTTGGAGTTGCGTATGACAGCAAAATTGCTGGTAAGCACATCATAAGATATCTTCAGACGTTATGTCTCACATTTTGATTTGTCATCGGCAGGAATTCGGATGCTGGACCAGCCGTATATGACTGATTTGATTGAGGCCAATTCGATGGGTCACGAGCCCCATAAAATCCATATATACAGCGCGTCATGGGGTCCAACGGATGATGGGAAAACTGTTGATGGGCCGCGCAATGCCACCATGAGAGCCATCGTACAGGGCGTCAATGAAGTAAGTGCTTGTGTTCCTATAAGACTCGAATGTCCTTTTCTTGGTGGTCATTATTGACCAAGAACATAGTTAATCGCATCATTATGATGATTCTGATGTTTATATTATAATAGGGACGAAACGGTTTGGGCAACATCTACGTGTGGGCTTCTGGGGACGGTGGCGAGGAGGACGATTGTAATTGTGACGGCTACGCAGCATCGATGTGGACTATTTCCATCAATAGTGCTATTAATGATGGACAGAATGCCCATTACGATGAAAGCTGTAGTTCGACGCTGGCAAGCACGTTTAGTAATGGTGCCAAGGACCCGAATACAGGAGTTGCCACCACCGATTTGTATGGTAAGTGCACGACCACTCATTCGGGGACAAGTGCCGCAGCGCCAGAGGCTGCCGGAGTGTTTGCTTTGGCACTTGAAGCAAAGTAAGTAAAACCAACAATGGTTTGCTATTAAGTAACGTTGTTATATAATTGTTTAATTTTCTTGTAGCCCCAGCTTAACATGGCGTGATATTCAACACTTAACAGTGCTTACGTCGAAAAGGAACTCGCTGTTTGACGCGAAAAACCGCTTCCATTGGACAATGAATGGCGTTGGCCTGGAGTTCAATCATCTGTTTGGATTTGGTGTTTTGGACGCTGGTGCAATGGTTACTCTGGCAAAACAATGGAGAACAGTACCGCCAAGGTATCACTGTGAGGCTGGAGCAATCACTGAGCCACAGTAAGTAAAGCACAAGCATTGTTTTTGGAAAACACGTTAACACTGTTGTATTATCAACAGTCAAATATCTGCGGGAAGGTCTTTATTTTTGGAGATAAAGACAGACGCGTGTAAGGGAACAGATACTGAAGTGAATTACTTGGAGCACGTGCAGGCTGTCATCACAGCTAACGCATCGAGACGAGGTGATTTGGAGTTGTTCCTAACGTCACCCATGGGAACCAGGTGATACGAAATTTTAAGATAAACTGGCCGCAAATATTTGCAAATATTTTGAATATTTCTTTGTTTTTATGTGATTTATTTCAGCAGATCAATGATTTTATCTCGACGAGCAAACGATGACGATCACCGCGATGGCTTTACCAAATGGCCCTTCATGACAACTCATACCTGGGGCGAGTACCCCCATGGAACATGGAAGCTTGAGGTGAGAAAACTGACATACTTGTATGGACAGCCTTGTTCACTTAAATCTGAATCAGCTTAAAAAAAATGGGATGAACATACGAGTATATCAGATGAGCTGAGTTGAAGAAAGTTGTGCTGAATGTTAATTTGGAAATCCATAATGTGATATAATGTGAAGATTGCTGTCAATGGGTTTTTCTATCTGAGAGCGATAAGCTTTCCATCATCCTGGTTAAACAGTCCGTGGTCATGGAAATGGTCATTCCATATATTGACCGTCTGTTCTCGTGCCCTTATATTTTTCTTCTGAGAGGTTATATTCTTCTCTTGTTCGTAACTCACAGACCGAGGAGCGCTCGTCCTTTTTGCAACTCGTACGGCTAATGTCTCATCCTCCTTATGACCAGGCCATTCCAGCGTATATCCTGGATGGCCTTATTAGGGACCCACCATTAGCGTGTATGTTGTCTTTTTTCGATAGATATCATTCGGTATCGTTTTATTTGTTCTTTCGTATGAAATTTAGAGCTCGAATAAGACTGTTTATGTTTTTCGCGAAACCACATTCTGAGAATAATCTATTGACATTTTTGACGCAATTGAGAAAAGACTATCCAACGGACAACTCGAGTGAAAGTTATTCGTATTTGCACATCTACTGACTATAAGTACCGGCTTAGTAATAACATAGTTACATAAACACTCAAACTAAAGAACAAAAACAAACGGCGACCAAGTGCGGGTCCGACACGAGCACGAAAGGTGATTCGTTTGATGCCTATTACGTCATATAAAAGCGAAGAACTTTTGAACAGCGCACCAGCATGTGCATTTATAAGTCGTGTTCCTAGGCTTTTTTAATCCTTCCTTACTTCCTCTTGTGTGGGAGCTATGAATATATGACTCATCTATATATTTCCAGGTATCCACTGTCACGGAAATTCCTGATTTGATGGATATATCTGTTCCTTTGAATTTCTATGTCCGTCCTTTCACAGAGGATTCTCCTATTATCTTCCGTCTTGCGAAAGTTGAATCCTTTGCTTCTCAGAACTCTCCAAAGTGATGCCTTGTTTATGCCGATTTTAAGTTCATCATAGATTTTTTGTTTAAGATTACCTCAATGTAATGACTTTTTAGTCAAATTGGTGGAAGCAGTAGATTATCCTTTTAACGGCCTCGTAATCGAAAGTGTCCAAATCAGTGATCCAGTGCCGATGAGGAATTTTCTTCTTGGGTGGTTGTAGTGTTCCAGTTTGATTCTGTTCTTTGATTATTTTGTAGATAACCCTTTGCGAAAGTCCGACAAACTCTGATGTTTTCTTCGGAGCTGCTCTTATAGGAGCTCTATTTTGATTGATGGCGAAATTAAAATTTTGGCTGTTAATTTTCAGCGTTTTGCTTTGCTTGTTAAAGGCTTTCCTCGCTTGAAGCAGTCCATTATATGTATCTTTTTATTTATTTACTTATTTATTTTTGCTTGCGCTCCGTTTTTAAAAACGCAAAAAATAGTTAGAAAATTTAATTTTTACATAGTGATTTGAAACGATCCATAGTACATATTCTGTGAAAGTCTGAAGTGTCTATCTAATCCGGTTCAGAAAAATAATCAGTCCTGTGACAGACAGACGGATGGACAGTGTTGCCTTATTAATAGTATTTTCATCCTCTTTATTTGCAAAATTGGTCGCCTCGAAAGGCTCTAATACTTAAATGATATTATATAAAGCCTTTGTTCTCCCTTAAAGTCTATTCTAAATATTAGTGAAAGAATTTTAGAAATCGGATGAGGGATGCAGAAGATTACTTCCTACCTCCTACATACTCACAAATTTTACCTTCGTCATATCTAATATTAGAATAGATTATTATTATTATTATTATATCATTTGTATTAGCATTATTTTAAGTATAGATTTATTAATTATGAATTAAGTTGTACATTCTTCAAGACCCAAAGTCATATGTACATTATAATTTCTTTCCGCTTTCATTCACATTTTTTTACAAAAGTATGTTTATATCTACTCACTGGTTCCTAGCGATACTGTATGTATAGGTTTGCAGAGAGGCAGATCGAGAGGGAGGCAAAGTGCTCACGTTTCTGGTCTCAGAAACATTAGAATTAGAAAGTACGAAGGCATACACTTCTTGGCTCGGTGAACCTGGAAGACGAGCATTTACACCAAAAATTTCCAAACAGAAAAATCCGCCGATAAGTTTCTGCCATTCAACCAAAGCATTGCACTAACGTGTTCACGAGTTTGAGTTTCCTGTTACAAGAATAGGTAAAAAGGGCTGGATGGCGGACGTAGTTTAAAAAATATAACACCCGGCGAGTTTGTATTTACTTAGTAAACAGAGCATCGATTCTCGGTGGCTTTGAGATTGAGCTTAAACTGCTTTCTATCTGTCACGCTTTCCGCTTGTTTAGTGCAAGTTTCCTGTTATCCGCGATTGTTTGGTGTCTTAACCCGCAGGTACGGTCTTCAACCACTCTCTTAGCTCCAGCTTTGATGTCCAATGTGGCCAAACCATTGTGGTCCAGGGATCTTTGCGTTTCCGACTAGTCCCACAACTTTTGAACACTTTTCTTTAATTGCCACTTTCACACACAGAATCGTATATCCGATGGAGAACTTTTTTTTCCACCGAAGATATGTGATTTTTAAAGCAATTTCTTTCAATTTAGAAATTTGAATCTTACATTACAGTTGTAATTGAATACTGATTGCCTAGGGTGAGTGTTGTCGAATTGGACTTTGTATAAATAAACCATGAGAATAAGCTCCATATTTCCACTGAATAACTTTTATTTTTTAGATTATTTTACTCTATTTTTTTCGTTAGTGCCAGGAAACCTCAAACAGTAGATTGGGTCTCAATCTCTATAGAAAAATTATTTAAAATGTGATTTCGAGACCAATAAAAGCTCAATTACTTTCGAAGGACTTTTCTGGGCATTAAGCGTTCACAGATATAAATGCACAACTTAACACATAAAATAACTACAATTTTAACATCAATGCTTTAATATTTTTCATATTTATCTTTTACATGTTTTTTTTAGGCTCGTTTCAATTCACAACAGCCTAGATCAGGTTGGATTAAGGAATGGTCACTAGTGCTTCATGGTACAAAGGAACCACCATACAGATCCTTATCACCAGCTTCGCCCCATTCTAAACTCGCGATTGTCAAGAAGGCACACGAAGAAAAGAAAATGCATTAAAATAGTGGACGAATTTATCTAGGAAAGAACATCCCATAGATGACGTAGGCTGTGGTTTCTTAGATTGAAAATAAAATTAGTTTTCTTGTTTTAAAGTTAAATGTTTAGGTTTTTATTCCTTGCGTTTATAATTTAACTTAAATTAGTTAATTTTAATTAAAGGAAAGAAACCAAAACTGGGGCTAAAATCTCCCTACAAATAAAAACCAAACAATTATTTGTTAATTATCTAAATAAAAAAATAGAAAATGTAATACCAACAGAAAATAGACTCAGGGTGTTGTTAGATTGAAAGTTATATAAGCGTTGGTACACTTAACGGAAGGTCGAACACAAGTATGCAGGGTAATTCAAAATGAAAAAAAAAATCGTTACTGATGGTCGAAGAATCTATTTCATTAAGATTTTAAAATACATTTTTTAATTTAAGATTTAAATAAAAAAAACAAAATAACATTCCAGTATCATCTTTACGGAAATGTATTATTTTGGTTTTCTAATAAGATTTATTTCAAACATTAAATCAAAAAAAAAAATAAAATAGGTAAATTATTCAAAACAAACAATATATACTTTATAAATTAAAAAGAGAAAAACAATCGTTGAAATTTGTTCTTATTTAAATTTTTAACTAAACTATTTTCCATAAATAAATATAAAATTTTATTTATATTATGCAAACACCTACTTTGGCTTAAGGAAGTAATGGTGAACAAATTTTGAGGTTAAAATGTAAATAACTAAGGAAAAAGATAACAACAAACTGTAGAATTAGTTAATTCAATATATTCAATTTTTGTTTATAGAACCTTATTTAAAGCCAGCCAATTAGGACAGTGTCCCCGCAGTGCGAAGATAATATCCTAAGATATATGTAATAAATTCTATAACAAACTTTGAATGCTTATTGATTGGTTCAGCTTAAAGTCCGTCCGTGTCTTGCAGTGATACTTTTATTTTACATGGTATGGAATGAAAATCACTTTCAAAAGTGTTTCTGTGTTCAATAAACAGAACGAGAAAAATGTTTTTATTTTTATAGACTACTTTTGAGCATAATATTTATTTGCAGTTTCTTCCAGCGAGTGATGGTTCAATTATTTTAACCACACAAATTGAAACCATACTTGAGCTTAACAAGCATGATAATTGCGAATCATTTGATAAACAAAACCCGATTATCTGAGATGAGTGTGTATGGATATGATTTTTATTATCATACTTTAAAATGGTCCATTGACACTCGTGTTACTATAGTTTATGAATTCGTTTATCTGCTTGTAGGCTATGCTCCTTTTGTTTTAAGGGTCACTTCAGCTTGCCAAAATTTTTTCATGATAACCATTTGAATGATTCATAGTTGTGTCAAGCGATGGAGTGATGGAACTTCACCTCACTGTCACATCTCTTTGTGAGTTCTGAAAATAGATCCTGTTTTCGTCTGTTGCAACCTATTCAATTTATAGCAATATTTTTTTTAAACTCAAATTTTATTGTAGGTTTCCTTTAAATTCTTTTAGATGGGTTCGTCAGAAACTTAATGGAACAGTTAATATATTCTTCTTAGAAAAACGTGCTCCACATAAGATAAACATAAAAAAAAAATGTTCGTAAAGCGAGATATCTTTGATCATTTTCGAACAGATATCCCAATGATCGTATGCACTGTTTGCATAGAGTTTTGAAAAAGTGCGATTATTTCAATTGCCAAAGAAAAACGTGTTTTCAACCGTTAGCCAATTGGTAAAGAAAGTGAGCATTTGTGAGTATATAATATACAATTTTACGTAAATAGATGCAGAATTCAAGTATTAGTGATTTGAACCTAAAATGGGTACAGACGAACGCAAAATTTTAGAAAATCGATTTTTCTACAATGTTTTCGAGTTTTGGTTTTTGATCTGCATGCCACTGAAACATTTCTGTAAATCATCTCCTTTTCCCACTCAAGGTTTTCAACGGCTTTTCTTTCTTATTACTTGTTGAAGACATAAAAAAAATATAGCAAACGCCCTCCGGATATGAAGATGACATTATTTTTGTTAAATCATCGGCATATGCGTGAATCCTGACATGATGAATGCTAGTAGGACGAACTATTTCTTTGATTTCATTTATTATTCGATTCTATTCGTTATTTTTTCATTAAAAAGTAAACATCATTCAGCTTTGCCTACTTCTGATATGACAATAATCACTTCATTCGTGATCGGTTTATCGTGGAATCTCAAGCTATCAAGCGTGTGGGCCGAATTCGACCCAACGTTTTTGAAGTACGGTATAGCGAGAATGCCTCACCATTTTACAACATAAAGCACTTTTGAGCAACAGTATATATGAGTATTTCAACGAATTCAGAGTGGATAAAACATGTTGATGGTATTTGAACTTTTTGACAGGAATTATTCCCTTAAAAAATACATAGCTTTGAATCTGTCATGACTTTCATATCGCTCGGACAACCACTTTTTTCTTAAATTTTTTTTAAAAATCTCCCACACAGATATGTCTGTACAACATTACCGAGGAACTGTATGTATATACAATAGATCAAAAGGAAACGCACAGAAAACATAGAACAAAAAATATAATACATGTATCAGTGTAACGTACTTAAATTTGAATGACTCTTGACATTTTTTAAAATTTAATTTACTTACTAATATTCACCTCTCCAATTATTTGTTTCCATAAGTAAATCAATTGAAAATATTAATACATTTTATTAATTGCATTAATAATACGAATTTGTAAAATAAAAAAAAAACATATTGAAAATGTACACTATATATCATTGTTTTCAACATTTTAATTGCTTTCTTATACACATTTGTGAATAATTCGCAAAAGAAAATAATTAAAAAATTATACATGTATATATGCATGTGCAACTTAAGTCAACTAATCGAAAATCTATTAAAAAGAAGAAGCATTATATACATAAATTCACTCATATATACAATTAAAATAAAAGTTTTATTATATATATAGATATATATAATTATACAAGAACATTTTTTCTGCAAATATATGTAACACTACCTATATATATCTATAACTTGCAACAATTATACACATACGCAACCTTACAATTACTATAAAGCTATGTATACAAAGTTATATTTAAATGCATACAAAAAAACTTCCTTTATTTCTTATACAAAAACAAAAATGAAATGCATAACTTATCGTAGTTTGCTTAGAACAAAATTATATTCATAAAAGTAGGAGTAAGGTATTTCTTATTTGCATTATGTATTTTTTCCTTTCGCTCTTAAGTTTGCTTCAAGAATAAATTATTAAAATTAAATAAAAGGAATAATTAAAAGAAAATAATACAAAAGTGGTAGCAGTTTCATTTTTCTTTCGGGGGCCAACATAAAATAAAAAAAAAAAATACCAAATATTTTACAACATTAATGAGAAAAGAAAAAGGAATAACAAAAATAAAAAAAGAAAACAATTTCTAAACGAAAAAACAAAAATTGTAATATAAATAAATTGAAAACATATTAATATATATTATATAAAAATATTATTATAAAACACAAAACTATATATATTTTGTTGATGTTTATGGATGAGATGTAAAATTAATAAAGATATATGAAGAATAAAATAGAAATAATAACAACAACAATAAATGTATAGATAGAGGATTGATTTAAAAGAAAACCATTGAAAAGTATATACACATATATCTATTTATCCGTTGATGTTGTAGATACAAATATATTTGCATGAATATCAAAGAGGCGTTTTCTTTTCATTGTCATATCAGGCCGATCTTTTTAATATATGTTCACAACTAAACCTTAATTCCTTTTCGTTCTCGTAACTGACGTGTTAAATGTTTCAGGAACTGGAAAAGAAATTATTTTCATGTCACTTGCTATTTATGGCCTATTTGATGTTAGGTCGTTGGACTTCTTGTGTTTCGCCATTTTGCTTCTTGACACTTGTTTTTAAAATATCATGTCTTCGAGCTAGTAGCTGCTCATTCTTTCAACGCTCCAAATGGCGACCTTTAAGTTACACACGATCCCATGAAATTAGTTACGGAATCAATACAGTGCGCATCACTATCACAAGAAAATCAGAGCAGTAAGCATATCAGGAAAACCAATTTATAGACTGCCCGCCAAGAAGCACAGATTTTGCTGATCCCAGGAGTTTCTAACAATGGAACTTTCCTTCCAGTACTGTGATTGGTTTGTGTCGGCGCATCTTCCTTCCTTAGAATGAGAAAAGTTTTTTCGTTGTGATAGTGGCACCAGCCTCGCATAAAAACAGACCTCTTCATAAAAGATGTTAAATCAAAAACGTGGCTTATGTGAACTAACAATCTGGCTCTAAAGTCTGTTGGCTGATATTCCTGGTCTCTTGATTTGGATAGACCTTTAAGTAAACTGTAGCGTGAACCGAAGCGTCTTCATACTTACTTAACCCTTATGCTTCGTATTGCTGAAGTATTTCAGCGTGTCCGGAACATGAGAGAGAGAGAGAGAGAGAAAGATAGAAATAGAGAGAGAGAGAGAACTCCTCCTTTGAGTTTCTACTTATAGTCTAGGTTAAGTAACTACGCATTTTGTATAGTGAACGAGATAATGAAGATGTAAATACAGACAGGGGTAATGCAAGAAACATACTTCAAAAACATAACTTAAGAAATCGACCCGAAAAATTCACGGACTATGAATTGAGAGCGTGTAATCTTGAACATTTGTTCACTTTCGACATATCTCAAAAAATTGCCGCACAGAAGAGTATACGAAAGATAGGATCATGTACCCAAATATTAAGGAATCACGACATTTTTTTAAGCTGTCACAAAAGGATGCACATGATCGCCGTGGAGATATCCGTATCAAAGTTCGCTTTTCAAAATATCATCACAATATGTGCACATGCCCCTAACGACGAAGCTGAAGACAACGAAATGTTTAACACCACACTCTACGCAGCCTGTATTCCCATTTTGCAATGCAAAAATCAGAAAGGCGTCATCTTCAGCGGAATAGTGAAGCACAGCTTCTACGCCTCAATAACGGACAATGATTTTCGCTTTCGACAAATCGCTTTTACAGCAGTCCATATAAAGTGGCAATTATAGGTAAGAAGTATTTGGCTTTAAAGCTCACAAATCCATACAGCAACCATATGGTTTCCAGATGGCAGAACTGTCAACTTGAGCATGGGTTTATTTATAGTTTGCGAGCACGCATCCAACATTCTGTATGCAATACTTTAAGCAACTCGACCATGCAACCAGAATAAGCTGCGAACCGCACAGTAGGCGAAATTTAATGTTGGAAGCCTTTCCACCACAGCAGTGCCTAAGAAGAACGACTGAGCAAGATGCTCTCAATCCAGTGTCGCAGCATTACAAAAGAGACAGCCTAGCCTAGCATATGTTACGACCTTAAAGGAGCAAGTTGAAATAACTTGCAAGAAAAAGTCACATAAAATGCAAGGATGCAAATGCTGGATAATTAGACAATGAAGAAGAGAGTGGGGGAAAATCAAGCATAAAAATAAAATGTATGACTGTATATGTAAACAGTCTTCTAACTTAATGACTGCGAAAGTCTTGTGAGATGAACAATGTTCGGATGATTTTTTTGTACGCAGGTTCTTCGTAAGCAGCTCCTTTAGAGGTAAAAACCAATGAGAGAGCGGTGGACCGAAATAGCCAAAAGCAGTTCACATATCGGAGTGATATTTTGGTGAGGAACAAACATTATGCCATATCCTTTTGAAAGGCGATCCTTCTTGAAGGAACCATAGATGCATATACATGCTTTATGACGCTATCCAACATTCTCGTTTTGTGTAAAAATATGGCTTTCTATACAAAGCTATTTGCATTGGTAAAGATCGACGAATTTCAATTCGAGACTAGCATCTTTTAAAAGATTTCAAACTCGCATATGAACGTCATGAGCGCTACTAGGCAATAACCAAACTTGGCAGAAAACACTTTCTTTAACAATTTTTATCTAGTTCATGGAACTTGCACAAGACATCAATTTCATCGGTCAACAAATCAAGAAAATGATTTTAACAAACATATAAGCATCCATTTTCCACTTATGAAAAAAAGTCATTGTTGTAATTAAGGAGTTGATTTTGTCCAATTCCGATAAAATAATCCTTCGTCTATATTCGGCCTCGAACTCTTAAAACTGTACCAAGTTTAATATGTATTCCAACAAGCAAATGTATTGCATTCCATCGTGCAAATGGAGAATACTGCTCCAGTAAAATAGATCTTGAACCACAGCGCCAAAGCTTGAGGTTGAGCAGCATGGTTGCACAATCAAAATAAGTAATGATAACAAAGTTTTTATAGACAAAGGAAAACTTGAAAACTCACTTAATTATTGTAATCGAAAATATGTGGGTTATACGTACATTTGAATTCGAGAACTTCAAGCGATAGCATGAGCATATTTCCTCCACTGAATCTTTATCGCTTCGAAAGCTCGCAGAAGAAAATGAGAAGAAAAAGGATGGAATTAGTATAAAATACCAACACATCATTTCGCAGATGTCTGGAAGGTTGATCTAACCAAGTATGCCCCGAACCTTTAGGGAGGGCAAGCAGCTTCGTATCAGTTCCTCTAAGGATCAATAGGACGCAATTGAGTTTCGAGAAAAAATAAAATGATTTATACTAATAGTAAGACATTTTCTTTTAACCAGTAAAAAGTAGGCATAAAGTATTTTATGCTTTACCTCACAAATACAGCTGGGTCGAGTAAATGCATAAATGCCTGCTTTTCATTTGAATTTATTGGTAGGTCCTAGTTTCGAATCATATAGTAAGTCTTGCAATTTATGACAACAGTCTCATTGGAGCTGTCTACCAGCGATATTAGTCTGACTTAGTTGTTCATGCTGTAGTGATAAATTTATCGGCTTCTTCATGCTGCAGTTCCAAGTTGACGTCCACGTCTTGAAAGCAATGTGTACCATGAAGGCAAAACACTTACATAAAGAAAATTCCTCTCACAAAACACAGAAAATTGTAACGCAAGTATATCAACTAATGTCGAATAGACATTAGACACTACAACAGGTGTACCTCAAGGATCAATTTTCGGCCCATTACTCTTCACCTTATATAATAACGATCTTCCTAGTTCTATAAAAAAAAACTCAATGATACATATGTACGCAGACGATGTGCAGCTGTACATCAATTGTGAAGAAGATGGCATTGGTACTGCTGTTACCAAACTTAACGAGGATCTTCGTGCTTAAACATAGCGAAATTTTTTTGAGAATCAACCCTAGCAAATCCAAGTGCTAAGTAGTCGGCAGAAATGACCTTGATTTTGGAAGCCTCCCCAAAGTTTTTCTGGATAGTGAGCCAATTGAATTTGGGACTATCATATGAATACAGTAATAGGAAAAATTTACGGATCTCTTAGAAATCTATGCGCATCATGAAACTATACCCCTTTCAATACGAGATTAATACTAGCTAAAGCGTTGCTGGACCCCATTATTACATATGGATGTGAAATATGTTGTTACGTCAATTCAAACACCAAAAGAAGGCTTAACGTTGCGTTTAACAATATTATCCGTTGTGTGTATGGACTGAAGCGTAATGATCATGTCTCACGGCTTTCGAGATAGATTCTTGGGTGTTTAATTAAACAGTATCTCGACTTTTGTATGATCAAATGCCTTCATAGAGTAATCATGGATTGCAATCTCTCTTGGTATAAGACGGCTATGTTACACTGGTCGCTTTGGTGAAGCACTCTTTCGGCATTTTGTAGGGAATACGTCAAATGAGCATTAGAGTTACAGGATCAACATGTGTTAAAGATACACTTATTTATTTTACTTTATAACCTAAAAGTTTCAATATAAATTTAATCGAATAACGAATTATATATGAACTGTTTTGAAAATTATATTTTTTCTGTTTGTCTTTATTTTTCTTCATATTCTTTATTTGCATATATTTTTTTATATCTGTTTAATTTTTTTTCTGTAATTTTTTCTTTGTTTCTTATCTTTCATATATACTTAAAGATTACAAATGATGTGATTAAATAAATAAATATGAATATGAATAAAATACTACGAATTATGTGAATGAAAAAAAAAATCGATGTCCAATATTCCGTTCGTCCTTTGAAAAACTGAGTTTGAACTGCAAAGTACGTTAAATCAAAATTCATTCAAAGAAATTTCATAGAAAAAAAACTATTTTTAAACAATATAACAATACGACAATAACAATACAATTTCTAAAGGCCATCCTCTTTCTTGAGGAAGATACTTAGACCGTTCGGATTTGAAAACTCATACAACACGCGTGAAAAATGTAGTGCGTATAAGGAAAATGATAACTTGAAGTAAGGCTTCGCTTGTCCACGAGTTTTACTATATATATCATATTTTAAATTCACAATCAGATTATTTGTAGAGTTTAAAAACACCATAAGAAAGGAGTAGAGAAAAAAAATATCCCTTTAATCATATCTTAACATACATGCCTCAACTTTTGAGGTTCATTTCCCTTTCAAACTAAAATCGCACAGCTTTTTTACTGAACTGTAGAAAAAAAGCAATAAGTCATGTCCATAGATACAAGTCGGATTGTTATGAAGCTTTTGCATTTTGCCTTTTTGTTGCCTGGTAAGCTGTTTACAAATAATAAATACATAATGTCTAGTCATTTTCATACAGGGAGACGAGACTGAACTACAAACGTATCTTTTTTACGAGAATTGAAATTTTCTTAAGTACAGAGGATTTAAAAAAAAACTTTACTTTTCGCACAAAATATAATTCTGCCAGAGTTGGCGTGGAGAAGATCTAAGCTGTCAGTCAAGTGAAAGCAGTTTCCTGCTGATTTGAAAAACTCGTGTCGACGACAAAAACTAGGGATATACGAGTACATCTGCATCTGCTTACACCAAAGAAAGTTCATTAATTTCCATATTCAGAAGGTAAACTTTTACGTATGCTAGATGCTATTTTCAATAATTTGTTTGTTATCTTTTTTTTATTAGAATGAACGAAGACAATCGAATTTTATGGTTAAAATACATTATATCGAATGTTTTGGGGGTCTTTGAGCCAAAGTACGTTGATCGATTAGTAAGCGATAACTACGAACTATTTTACAATTACGTCAATGACAAATATATAAGAACTGAAAACATCGAATGCATTGTTCTCTTTGTTTGGCGAACGTTTTATGATAAACTTGTTGAACAAGAGATCACCGTACTAGAAGAGGGTAAGTCATTCCACTTGGTAAAAACAAATTCAATTTCTATCACTAAAGAGTGAAGTGTTAAAAAAAAAACAATACCTTTGTTGCATACGATTTTGAAAAGTTATAATGAGCCTCAAGGTGCATCAACATTTGAAGTAGTGTTTTTTTGGGATTTGATAGCTGAAATGTCTCAAAACCTTTTAGTTTTTGACCTAGATATGACTTGAACTCAATTTCACTGCTGATTTATTGAAGATTCCTGCAAATGCATTACACTTTTTTTTTATTTTAAATGCTGAGGTTATTGGGAAATGATTAATAGATGAAAAGGGAGACCCTCGGCGGAATAGAATATATTTTCATCCTTCAATTCTTTCTTATAGCTCTCCATTATTCTTGAATTTATTCTTTCGTTGCCGTGACAGACTGTTTTTAGTGAATAAATGGGAATGAATTGAGACCAACTAGAAAAATGGAAAGAAAATAGACAGTTTCTCTTTCTTGGGATAACACAAGAAATAAATTGTGTAGGAATATGGTAGATTAAAAGTTCATGCGTAAATATATTGGCCTGCAGAAATATGCCCTTAATGCTCGATGGTATTATGCAAATAATGGTGATGGTAGAGGTAACACATTCCACATGCGTGATGTTCGACCTGTAAAAACTCCCTAAATTTCACAGAACGTCCGAAAATAGGCGTAAACTGATGAGCATTAATTATCTGCGGATGTTGCGAGTGAGTGTTTCAGCTTCTCAATTGATCTTTAGTTGTGTAAAGAGTGGCACTGATTTGATGAAATTGGAACGCGAGAAACAGCTGCAGTTGTGTTACCAAAAACTCCTCGACCAAGCAAAGAAGCAGTGACTGGCTCTGCATAGTTAAAAATTAAGGGACGATATTCTGACGTAACGTCCCGTAAAGAATCGTCATTATCGTTTAAAACTGCATAACTGAAATTTTTATGGGTGAAGTTTACCTAATTTATTTTTATAAAAACTGTTGATTTTTTTTTATTCTCAACATCAATCGCTGTTGACATGGATCTACCTTGAGAATTTCAGTTCCCCGTTGTCCCTTGTCTCAGCTTTTGTTTTATAATGAAACAATTATGTATTTTTTATTTCTTATGCTCTATTATATTCCAATAACATTTCTTTATTATTTTCCACAGTTCCACCTCCTCCAGAACCCGAAAAGAAAGACAAGAAGGGTAAAAAAAAGGATGCCAAAGGTAAGTTATATCATTTTCTTACAATATTCATAAGCTTCAAAGTTATTCTTAATGTTTTAATTTTTGATTCTTCAAAACTATGCAAGTCTCAATTGTGTGGTGTTTATCATTTAACAAGATCTTTGAAATAAGAGGAAAAATGATTTTTTATCCAAGGAATGGAGTGCTCGGAAAATATTTTTTAAAATATCAACCTTTGCTATACCTTTAAATAGTTCTTATGATAACGCTTTCTCATAATTGCCGCTGAAGTTTGCGAAAAACAAGTCTGATATGTAGTTTCTTTAAGTTAGGACTACATGTCAAACTTAAATGATATTATACCCACATTAAATGAAATATGTATAAAGAGATTTTGATTTTCCAATTAGGTGGCGTATGTCGACGTCCTACGAAACGCAATAAATTGACTGAACTGGTCGCATCAGCATTAAAAATACACCAAACTATCGCTCGTCGTTGATGGAGAAGTTTTTATACAATATTTCTTGTATTTTATTCCACTATTTCTCTTGAGTTCCAGATAGATAGAAATGATCATTATAGCTCAGAATAACTTTGAGTACTCATATTCATACCCATACATAATCACACCGCGATTTCAGTGGCCATATATTCGGAAGTCCTTGTCGGACGAACATATTTCTTACCTGTCCGAATCGTACGAATTATATATTAAATTCTACAAAAAGACGATTGATGAGCACTCACCTTCACGAAATTATTCTTGATGTTATCACCGTTTTTCAGGTTTCGTTCCCCAAGACGAAAAATGAAATTTTATTCATTGCCCGTCTATCTGTCTATCTGTCTGTCCAGACACTTTTTCTCAGGAACGTGAAGCATCAAATCAGAATTTATTTCACGTGCTTATGACTGTGAAATATTAAAGCTAAAGAAAAATCAAGCTTCTTAATCGACGTCAAAAGTTACGAATGTTTATTACGCATATTTTGATACTCGCAAGGGAATCAAATCCTAAAGAGTACTTCCTGTGAAATTTGACAAGCTCCGATGTCTTATATGAACTCCGAAAACCAGTTGCAACTCAATTTGATGCAAAAAAGTTTGCTATGAGAAATGATATATTTGAAAAATATATTGTACATAGTACGCTGGTACGGAACTCTTTGTGTGCGTGTCCGACTCGCACTTGGCCACTTTGTTTTTTATTCCTTCCTAGTTTAAAATTTTCCAAAATTCACTGAAATGATTTATTAAGAAAAAGAAAAACGATGTCATACCAACTATATATAACTTCGAAAATTCCATCGAGTGTATTGCGTGAGTGTTTGAAGCCTTTTTTAGCCGACGAATTGGCCAATACCAGGAATCCGACCAATGTTGACGATTACATGTTTAAAAAAAAAATTACATTCGGAACTGGCAAATTGAAGCAAAACAACTCGTTTGGGCCGGAACCGATTCGTGATCAGACGCCACACTAAGCTTAAAATTTTAATTATATTTTAAATATTTCGAATGAATTACAAATTCTTGTACAAGATGCAATCACAGAAAGCGTCTACGACATCCTTGAAAAGGTCAACAAAAACTGCTCAAATCTATAAACCATCTTTCAAATTGATCACACTGCCAAGTATTTTCGATATCAACACACTGCTCGGGTACAATGAGGATTTCCCGGTATTCCAATCGTTGCCCAACCTCAGTATATCAGTAGTTCACAAGACAATAAAATAAATATTCCAATACATAAAATCGCTAATAAAATTCTAATTTATGCATACCTATGCAATATAATAACCCAAACAGAATGCATTCACTGTGCAGCCAGTTTTTCTTTTCTGCAATGGTAGAACAATCCTAAAAAAAATATTAAATGTAGTTCTTTGCAATGCTCGGCATTATTTGAAATGAAAACTAAAATTGTGCATTAATCGTCGAATGATTTCATTGGCTTTTCAGCTTTTACAGAACATCCATCGGCAACTCTTGCTTGAAATTTGACGCTCGAGGTCGTACAGAAAGACTTTTGTCTTTCTAGCTCAAGTGAATTATATTGTAAAAATTTCCTATGCAGTTTATTTTAGCAACATGTTTTAGTGCCATCTAGCTTTTGACCAGAAAAGCAAACCAGACTTGCGGTTAGTGGTGACACGTTAAAACGAATCGGAAAATATGTATCGGTTGATTTCTATTACAGACATAAACCCACTATTTTATACTATTCAGTGAATGAAATAGGGGTTTGGGGAATTGGTAACTGAGTACAAAGTTATTTATGTTCAGGGTAAAGATTCAAATTATATACGATTATATACGACTGAAAAAAATTAACATCATCTAACTTTGTTGCGAAGGATTGTTTTTACGTTAAGCAAAGAGAGCCTTACTGTGAATTGTGATTAGTTGTCTAATGAAGGACTGTTCCAAATGAGACTTCTTTTTTTTGGTGCATATTTCCACCATAGGCCAGTTGAGCCAAATTAGATAAGTAAGTTATTTCCGATAGGATTATCCGTTAAAACAAACGGTAAGACGTGGCAAGTATCTATTAGAAGTTATCATCAGTAAATGTAAGTTGACAAATAACCATGCAAAATTTTTTTTTTGTTCTCGGAAATTCGCACTCTTTACTTCAAAGATATCGGCATATTGGCCCTAATCCGCAAAAATTAACTTGAGCAGCAATAGAAAGAAGCCAATGGGCCTACGATTGCTTCGGGGCGTAAGTGGGTTCATCTGTAGTGGTGACAATGATGCCACTTGTGCTACATATACTTTGCAGTACTAAACTACATATTTGCATGATTTTTGCATGTCGTGCTACATACTATATCCTTACTCTACAATGCTAAATTTTGAAGATCAACATTTTTGTAACTTTAATTTTATTTTTGATTAATACTTTTGTTGGTCGGAGTGAGGTCCTTGGTTTCATAAATATAATGAACAATAATAAAATCTTTTATCTAACTTGTCATCTCCATAATGTCTTCACTGAATGCCCGTTACTATGCGGGAGATATTCGCCTGTTTGAAGATATTTCCTTGTCTTCAATGCCATCGATTATCTTTGAATGTATTTTATTTCCTTTCTATCAGCAGCTGTTTGATTAGTTGTTGTTGTTGTCAACCAGAAAATCATAGACGGAAAAACAGTGAATCCGTCGGATTGAACTATCGGATTAAAAGTGAGCGCGGACCGAATAAGTGAAGTGAATATCAGATCAGTTAGACTGAATCATAGGATTTTTTTTTAAAACTTCAAATCAATTTTCAATTTCGAGACTATTCAAAGTCTTTACCTTAATGATAATAAAATTTAACCAAAAAAAAAATTAATTTAATTCTTTTTAGGAGTTCCCCTGAAAAAAACGTTACTTTGCGAAATTCCAGAGCTATGGGTGGAATTAAAAAAAAAAAAAAAACAAATAAAAAATAAGCTTCTGCAACTGTATGTTTCGATAGCTACGAGTTCACATGCTAGATCTATGTTGCCTTCCACGGAGCAGTTATAAATCATTGAACTGAGAAATAGGTTAACCTCAGAAACTATTGATTATATTTTAGAGACTAAGGATCTAAGAAAAAGGCTCAGGGAAAGCTTATTCGTTTTTATTATATTGTAATTGTTTTTTTTTGTTTTATTGAGTTGAAATCAGTGGCACCACTGATTGTGGGGCTCGTTTCTGACTTAAAGAGTAAAGAGAATACGCTCTAGGTTCGATGTCAGCCGTACAAGTTTTCAGAAAATTATTTGCTCATGCCTTTTCTTTTCTAATTGGTGCCAGGCCTATAACAGATGTGCAAGAAGGCTTTCGGTTGTATGATTATTTCATGAAGCACGCAAGAAAACTGTCTCAACCTCTAAGGAATTAACTGTCAAATAAGAATAGTCGAGCGATACCTTACGACTCGTTTACAAAATTTCGTTCATATTTGTAAATTATTTATCCAAAATCCAACATAAGCATGCCCGCGGAGAAACGACTCTAAAACGCGAAGACAGTTCAATTTACAGGCAAGATCTGGCCGTTAGTGTTTTTTTAGGTGTACTGGGATAATGTTCACTTGTTATCTTATTTATTATTTACATAATAATAGTGTATTATGTAAATTTTTACAGCGTATGGGATGAAATGAAGCAAAAACCTTCCACTGTTTATTGAAGGAAAGTTCTGTTTCATAAACATAATGCACCAGCTTACATATCAAAGAGTCAAGGTTCGTCATGCTTCCGTGTCTATAGATCTTACTTACTTTTGTTTCTTATAAAAGCATTTTTATAGGAAATTTTCCTTATGTAATTAAATGTACGGATGTATTCCCAGTTCTTAAAAATGGCTTATAGGATTGTGGCCTATTTCGCTCCTTCCAACAGTCAGCAAAATATTCGAAAAAGTTGTTAAAAAAAGGGTGCACATTTTTGAATAAGACATTTTTTTTTAAAACTCTGTCTAGTTTGGTTTCGACAAAGCCAAATCTACGAAAGATGCTCTTTTAGAGTTCCAAATACTCCTGAATTGAGATGTTAGTTTTTGAAAGTTTTACCTTTGAGTGGTTCCAATCCTTCTTGGAGAATAGATCGCAAAGCGTCGGAAGTAAAATGATTGGTATCAGTTATATTAATATGGGTGTGGCACAGGGATCTGTTCTCGGACTTTTCTTTCAGTTTCAATATCAAGGGAGATTTAAGGGTATTTGCTGATAATATAGAATGTGTAAATGGGTCAGGAAATGTTTTAGATTTAATAGTCAATAAAAACTGGGAAATAAACTTATTAAGAATATGGTTTACTGAATATTAAAGTTATGTTTTTCAATCGTCTACCCTCGAGGTAGTATAGGAGTTCAAGTACTATGTGTTTCTAACCCAAATGGAGCAATGGGCAAATACTACTGTGTCAAAAAAATAAGGTGACATTGTATATATTTTGAAAATTCTTTATTTATCCTTCCAAATCAATTTGATCCCCTTCAAAGTAATCCCCTCCCGATGCAATGCACTTATGCCAACGGATTTTCCAATCTTTGAAACACTGGTTGCAGTCACTTTCCGGGATGGCCTTCAGTTCCGTCTTCGCTGCGGCTTGAATCTCCTCCATCGTATCAAAACGGTGTCCCCGGAGCGGTCTTTTGAGCTTGTTGAACAGCCAGAAGTCGCACGGCGCCAGATCAGGTGAATACGGTGGTTGCGGAACGATATGGGTTGAGTTTTCTATAAATTGAAAATGATAACTAATTTATTTTCTGTTTTTGACCCTTCATCAAGAATCTTTAATTTATCATTAAATTGATTAAGTTTTATTGGCGAAATGATCACGAATTACGAGTGCGGTATGGGATGGTGCACTATCGTGGTGTAAAAACCAAGAATTGTCTTTCCACAATTCCGGCCTTTTTAGGCGGACAGCGTTACGCAAACGACGCATAACGTTCAAATAATATTCCTTGTTGACTGTTTGGCCGGTTGGAAGGAATTCATAAAGCGCAACACCACGAGAATCGAAGAAAACAGTCAACATGACCTTGATTTTTGAGCGACTTTGGCGCGGTTTTTTTGGTCTCGGCTCTCCTTTGCCACGATATTCGCTCGATTGATCGGTTGTTTCGGGGTCGTAAGCATAGATCCAAGTCTCATCGCCAGTTATAATGCGTTTCATGACATCCTGGTAGTCTGAAAACATTGTTTCACACACTACAACGCGACGCTTTTTTCCAAAAAATTCAGTGTTTTCGGTACCAGTCGAGATTTGACGCGCTTGAGGCCCAAAGCATCCTTCAAAATGGTATTGACTGAGCCTTTCGATAAGCCAACTTCATCAGCAAGGTCTCTAATCGTTAATCGATGGTTTTTCAACACCAAATCTTTGATTTGTTGGACGTGAGCTTCATCGGTTGAGGTTGATGGTCGCCCAGAACGCTCTTCGTCTTTTCGACACGTTCACGGCCGGCTTGGAAATCACTATACCACTTGAAAACATTTTTTTTAGACATAGCCTCATCATCAAAGGCTTTCCGCAGCAGAAAATTGATTCCGCAAACAAAATTTAATGCAAATTCTTTGCTCAATAAATTTCGACATCGCAAAAAACGAAAAACTCAATTTTAGCAGCTCACAAAACGACGCGTATCTCAAACACTATGAATATATTTTGACATGAAATTTCACATAGATGTCACTGACAGTACTACCAACCTAAAAAGAAAGAAAAATTTCCAAATCCTTCGACGCGCGCAGTTTAAATTCATATGTCACCTTATTTTTTGGACACAGTAGTACATATTTGTTTTACACTGACTAAATTCTTCTCTTCTAAACTTTGTTTTGAGAAGTTTTTGTTCTACACAACTATTACAGTACAACATAACCTGCTGCGGTGGAGTCCATTTTAATAAAATTCAACCCAATTTGAACCTGCGTAAATATATTTAAATAAAACTTTGCTATAAAGATCATGTCCATTTTAGTTCTCCTCTTTTTCGATATTTCTTCCAATTCGTCACCTTTATTAATTTACTAGTAGAAACGCCTGTCGTTCGACAGAAACTTATTAACTTTAAAACTTCATGTTTTTTGTTTTCTTAAAATACAAATATCACTCCTGTGTCTCTTTTTAATTTTGAATTATTAAATTTTACATACAAAATTATATTATATGAGAAATATAGAATAAATCTTAAAAAAATATCAAAATAAATCTACATATTTATTAAATAATATATGATATTTAATTATAATCAGTGAACTGATTTTGCAAATTTATACAATGCTGCAAATTATTTATATTATTATTTCAAAATGTAAATTTGCAATAAAAAATAATATCATTCATTCCTTTTCAGCTAAAAAGAAACCACCAGAAAAACCACCGGAAGTTGTGGAAGCTGCCGAAGCTGCACCCGCGGAAGCTAAAGCCTTACCGGAAACCCCGTCAGCTCCGTCAGGTAAACATAACTGTTCTACTCTTGTTTCTAATACACACACAAGCTACGTCAATAAATAAACTTATAATTAAACACGCGGCATTTAACAAAATTGATACTGGTTAGGAAGTGATGATGAGTATGACATTGGTAAATACTATGTTATTAATTTTTAAAAATTTGATTCACTCTTTAATTTAAATAAATAATAATGAGAGTCTACTAAATCGGTTTAGGGAAAAAAGGCAAAAAGAAAGGCAAAAAGGGCAAGGCTCATGAAGTTGTCATAGAGCCTGTTTATGTAGAAGTTAAGGTAAGCCGTTTTATCAAACTTTTAACTACATTCAACGCATGTTCCATTTTAATTCATAGAAAATTATTCAAACCTATGTGAAAACACCGATACTTCATTGTCATTTCGGACAAATCCATCCGTCTCAATTGGACGAAAGCATCAAGTATGTGTACATTTTGCGGAATTCGTCAGTTCCAATAAGTATATTTTACCAACATTCATGTTAATAAATAAACAAAAAATAAACTGTTTCTAATACTATTTCAGAAAAGTTCAACGATCGTGCTGAATGCTTTGTCGAAATGCCAGCAAAGTTCTACTTTGGATCTATAAAAGGAAGATTAATAGATAACTTTAGGTTATCACTAAGCGAGGTATAAAAATGTTTTTACGAGATATGATAATGTTTCATTTCATAAAAGAATGATGTGTTATATTGAACAGAGACTATCGCCTCCACTGTCCGCCCATTCCTTCGTCTGTCATACGGTTGTATGTTCTGAACCATAATAAGGCTAAATACCATTGACCATTCAACAGAGAGTGTTTAAGATAAATGTAGTTTCTACTTTAGTACACAATTGTTAACGGAATGTCAAACTTGGTTGACCATCAAATGAGAGCAACTCCAGAGATTCATTTGGACGGAATTCGTGGATTTAAGTCCCATTTTTCGTGTTTTGTTTTTCTGTTTTACTTAAGACTCATGCGAAGGCTTTGGAATTAATTTAAAAGAGAAGTCTGACTTGAAATCTTATTTACTTCAGCAGCAGCGCTCGTCGATATGTCCGAGTGTTATAATCGTTTAGGCACGGAGAAGCCACGCAAAAAGGCAAACAAAGCTTGACGTCACAGTCATGGCCAGGCCGTTTGGCGAAACCAGATGAATTGCATCCATCCTTGCTATTGCAAGTGCAGTACTCCATGAATATGTTATAGCTTCCCGTACGCATCAAGCAGAAACGTTCGCCCCCTCGATTCCCGACTCACCCATGTAAGCACAGCTCCTGAAGTATCTCCATTCACCAGAGACTTTTTGACGAATTTTACTGCACATCGTCTTCTTATTCTTGTGAGTAGTCTGTGATTGCAAGGGTGCTATTGTCGAATGGGTCTCCGCATTTGGGATCGTTGTCTGAACGGCAATCCCACCACTTTATTGCCAAACCTACTTGGATTGGACAAAAAGTGGTGAGAAGAAAGCGAACGGTGTTATTTTGAGCATTCATTTTAAAAAATAAAACAAATAACAATTTGACGGAAAACAAAAAATAAATTAAAAACAAATTAAAATGCCCCCGCCCAACAGAAACAGAAACTACTATACCAACAAATAAAATAAATTATATTAAGTGAAAAATAAAGAGAGTTCCTATACATTTGTTTAATAAAAACGTTTAAACTAATAAGGACTTGACACTTAGTTTGGTTGGGCAGAAAAGTATTGAATTCGTACAAACACCATCACATTCTGACACTCATCAACGAATTTCTAAGCCTTTAATAATTTCAAGCACTTTGTTGGATAGGTTTCAGAAAATCACTTAAAAGAGTCGAATCGCATGGCAACATTACTATTCGTCAATTGGTGTTCTCGGGCATGCATATGTGCGTTGCTGTAAAAATCTAAAATTAAAAAAATATAAAGTGTTGCGTACGGAAAGGTGGTACGGAACCCTTCGTGTGGGAGTCAAATTAGCACTTGGCCGATTTTTCTTTATTAACTCTTGTTCTTATTTTTAATGGGTGGCACAGAGGATCCACACCTGCTGAAAGGTCAGACTTAAAAATGAGGAAATTCTAGATACGGGGTGTTATTGCCTTTTTGTATGGGGAAGCGCAGGGCAGGAAAAATAATGTATAATAATTTACTTACTTTGCAGGTGTACAAAAATGTAATAGAGTTTCACTTTCGTGAGCCGACGAAAGAAGATAATAGACAAGGGTTTGAGGTTACAGAAGATACTGGTCCCAAGGACAATACACCCGGCTTATTTGACTTGGCAAAACCGTCTGAGTTGCGCGCATTAGCAATCCAGAAGCAACAAGCGTAACCTTAAATATAATTGGCATTTTTGTTATTTTTTAAAAATATTTTTCTGATTTTAGGAAAATTGAAAAATTGAGTAAGCTTCAAGCAATGCAAGAAGCTATCCCGGACGATGAGAGTATGACTGGCAGTGATAAACAGGTGGAGGAAATCAAAAAGGGATCAGATACATCTTCAGAGACCAAGTCCTCAGGTACGCATTTATTATTTGAAGACATTTTTCTACATTATGGTGAAAATAATGAGAGTGCTTATACGGCTTATACGTTAAGTCAAACTTTATGCGCTATTTTTCTTAAAAATTATTTTAATGATAACGAAAGAAGCGCCATTTCTGTAATATGCAATATGCATGAGCAATTAAAGCCACGAACTTTAAAAAGCCGCAAATGTCTTACAAAAGTAACAGTCACTGAGCACTTGTCGATTTGCAAATGATTGAAGAAAGTTTGTAAATCCGTCAGGATAAGCCAGATAATTTTCGCGATCTCTGAAAAGAGGAAAGTTTTAAGCAGTTTGGAGCACAGGTTTTAGCAAAAGGATATTCAAGTAAAAATTTGGGCAGTTCATTTTTTCTGAAATTTTGCGATCACGATAATGTTCCGACTAAGCGGATCGCAGTGATGGTAGCGACTTGGGCTGGTGGCTGGCCATCTCTCGGGAGATCTGATGTCATGAACGAATGATAACGAATTTATTTTAAGAGCTCATCAGACACTTTGCTGATTGAATAACATATTTTTCCTCTGCGCCCAACTGAGAATATTGTACATTGTGACGAAAGAATGCTCCATAAAGCAATACCCTAAATGCGTCGAAGATTTCAACAACTGAACATCAGCCCGATGCTGATTTGACTAAGAAATTGAAGCTTATTGAAGTCGCGTTTCGTAATCTCTATTGTGCTCGGATTTTAGAGTAACTCTAAATTGCCAAAAAAAATTATCCTTCCACATAAAGTTTATTTATATTTCGGGCGGCTGCAATATGATGTCAATGAACTTTTTTTCTGTGGTGCCATTAAAAACACTATCAACAACACCACCAATACCAATAAAAGAACAAAACTCTGAATACAAGACGATTCATAAGACACTCAAGAGTAATAGTGGTCTAGCCTTACATAAAAAAGTGATCTGAAACTGTCGAAAATATATGGAAAAATCCAACATTAATATTTCATAACGAAAGGTTTGCTTTTCAAAAGAAGCGAAGTACACACCTGTTGCTGATTTATCATCAAGCTGTAGGTTTTAGATGTTTTCTAAACAAGCTTTGTGGAAGATGTCCGTATTTATACTTCAGTCCTTTATTGCTTGTCTCGGTTGGCGATATTTATTAATTATTTCGTAGAGGTTCTATGGCAAAATTGATATTGTCCCCTTCAAAGTACTCCCCGTCGACTGAAACGCACTTATGCCAGCGCTTGCTCCAATCCTCGAAAAATTTGTATAAGTGATTTGCTGTTTCTCTAGTCGATCGATTAGGAAAAAGCTGCATGAAGCCAAATCAGGTGAATTCGATGGTTTTTGGATGGCATCTATTTCATTTTTAGCGACGGTGCGTTATCGTGGTGCAAATTCCGGGAATTGTTTGCCTACATATAAAGTTTTTTGGGGAATTGCTTTATCATTGAAAACAGTGAGCATCGCCTTCTTTTTGGACCGAAATCGAGGTGGTTTTTCGGTCGTTGCTCATTCATTGAACTCCATTCACTCGCTTGATGTCTGGATTACGTGTCCATACTCATCAATCCACATCTCAACTCCATTAATTTAGCCTTGGAAATCGTGTCTTTTGCGACGTCAACGCGGTCACTTTCTTGCTTGAAATTTAGGTCTTTCGGCACCAGCTTTGCAGCGACAAGTCTGAGGCCCAAATCATTAACCAGAATGTCTTGAGCGGATCTAAAAACGAAGTCCAACTCCTCTGCCATCTCTCTAATGGTCATTTTGCTGTAGTCGGTCATCCATTTTTTTTTGTATTGTTGATGTTTTCGTCGGTTTCCATGCCGATGGCCTGCCACTGCGTTCATCATCGTCCACTTTGTTTTCTCAACAGTATCTCTGCCAAAACACCTTCCTAACATTTCCAATGTCGTCGCAGCATTTAATCCGTTTTTAACGAATATTAAATACAAACTTGACTGGGAGCGCCACTCTGTGGAGATTCCGGGAACAGTGAGAAAAAAAATCAGTATCATGTTTTTAACTTGTTGCTCTCACCTAATCAGAGAGTATAGATTGTAAAAATTTATGAATTAGGAATGTGATTTGTACGAATTGAAGCACAAATGGCCGTTGCATGTAAAAGAATTTAGTTGACAACAAAATTGACTCGCGTTAGCGTACTTTATATTTCCATTTTATTGGAGAACATTTTTGGAGATAGTTGTAATCCGAGGAGCTGTATTAAAATAATATCTAAAGAATCATTAGAATCATTAGTTTTTAGTAATTTAAGAACAATGAATTTTCCCAAATCTTCGGCGACTTATACGTTTACTTATGTACTCGGATCTTTTTACCCCATTTCAAAAATATATATTTTTTTGTTACATGTTAGACCTTATGGGTCACATCATTCAGCACCTGTTTTTTCTTATGCCTTGAAATAGCTCTTGTTTGTCTTTTTCTTATCTGTTGATAGTTGAGGAAGTAACTCAAAAGCTAACGATAACTGAACGATGGGAGAAACTACTTGAAGCATCACATAAAATGGCTTTGCAGTTTTATAAACAGAAGGACGGTTCGCATAAGAGGAAGTCCCTTTACAGCACAAATCTATTACAATGGGTCATGGAACTCTTGTCAGAAGTGGAATGGACGATTGATCACATTGTTTGTGCATTTAGTCTTCCGACTGCCTACAACTTGCCGGGTCAAGAAGATGTCGAATATGAAGAGTTAAAAAAGAAAGTTCAAATTGACACCAAAAAAGCTGTTGTTAGTTCATTCACCAAAGACCAGCTCGAAGACGTTGTGAATGGTTGGATGTATCACATAAAAAAATTACTAAAGGAACATAGAGAGAAGGTATAAGATTTGCATATTCATTACTAAATAGTATACGTTATGTTTTGTGTTTGTAAAAAAAGCCATTAGATGAATTTACTCCAATGGCTGAGTACCGGTCTTGGTACCAACAAGAATTGGAACTGTATGCCATACTGGAAGAATTGAGAACCGAATTTGTTACATCAGTATTAAGTGTGTAAGCTTACAATATCAAATGTATTATTTTTCATAAATTCTATTTACAGCAACTCTCCAGCAGAGTAATTCATCCGTCATAAAAGTATGGCACCAATTTCGTGCAGAGCTTGAGGTCAACTTTAAATTAGCTAAAGAAAATTCAGATTATCTTTCAACTATAAAAGACTACCTTGAGGTATGCTTATGATTCACAGATTATATGAAAAGAAATTTAACTCTTTTTCTATTTTTGAAGAAAATTCGGTCCTACACTAATTTTAAATTTATGACGTTGCTTTTGCCTGATCTTATGGTTGGTCTTAATCACATCTGGACTATGTCTAGCTACTATTGTCGGGACGAAAATATGCAAGTCTTATTGAATCAAATTTCTCACGTTTTCACTGAAAAAATAAAGAAAATTGTTGCACTCGACGATATATTTAAGTAAGTAAAATGTATTAAAAGCTCATTTTTATTATTTGTTTATTTAACTAGAGGTCGCCACGACTTCGCCTGCGTTGATTTTCCTGAACATGTTAAAGTTGTAGAACTCACAACATGTTTAATGCCAGCCCACTGACACAAAAGAGTACTACTTGTCCAAAAAATGCTGTGTAAAAGGCAATTATTGATATCAAAAAATGTTTGTAACTTTCCATTGGTAAATGGCAATAATGGTTGTTAATTTTTTGCTTTGATGCTACGCTTCTTTAGAAAGTAATGTGTAGTTTTTTGTCATATTAGTTATATGGTATGTGTAGCAACTTTTACATTGATCGTCTCAAGAGTGACATGTTTTCATCCTGAAAGTCCATTTCAAATACTGGTGAGTGTATTTCTAGAAATCGGAGAAGATTATCTCCTATGTTCAAAGCTTAAAAAAGACTACCCTCAGACGTTTTGAGTATTATTTTAAATTATTCATAACTTGAAATAAAACCAACTAATAATTATGATCAGTGATCTCCGATTTAATTCACTCAATGAAATGTTTGTATATTTATTTACAATTATATATTTAAATTTTAATTAAAAAGTGTGAATAAAATGCAAAAACGATGGTCTTATTTAGTAAGGATAAACTTTATATATGTTTATTTTTATAGGACTAAGCTTAGAGCTGGTTGCTCAAACTAGGGGCATTATCTTACTTTGAGAATTATATACCTGCCAGCATTAGAAGACTGCACTATACTGATCGATTTAATAAATATCATTTTCTTTATCTATTTATTAGGAAAAATAATTTAAAAAATTTGGATAAAGTTTAGTTATTAAAATTTCTATATGAATTTGTTAAGCTTTTCAAAATACATCATTGTCTTATTACCACTCTCTTATTTTCCTTTTTATCTTCATTTATTATACTAATGTATTCTAATTACACTTTTACTATTATAAAGATTGCTACAATCTTAAATGTAAGTTTTGAACGGAAGGTCAGATTTAAATAATTAAAAGAAAAATTTACATGATCATATTATGAATGTCATCTCCAATTTGAACAAAAAGCTGTTATTGTGATATAACACTAGTAAACGAAACATTTGATATAAGACGCGAACAAATAAGATAATCAAAAACTTTAATAATTTTAGAAATAATAGTTAAATTTTAATGAAAATATTAAAAAGCATTATATATTTTATTATTCTACACAGTCGGAGCATAAGTATGTGTCTCTGTACTTAATGTCTATCTGGTCATAAGGCTATTAGCCGATACACAATAACGATCAGAAAGACAGCGCATAGTACATTATCGGAGCTTTTTAGGAAGGTACTGTTAAGCGGAAAATTTAGGAATGATGCGAATGGGGTTTTTCTAAAAATCGTAATTTCGCATAGGGTTAAGTACAATAGTAAGGCATAATGGGCAATCATGCGTACATTCTGTGTCTTCAATATTTTTCACAGCGCCAGCCAAATACTTCTTTTTGTAGTCAAATTTATTCAAAACTTTTGTGAATTATTTTGTTATATTCATATACATATAAATACTTTAATCTTCCTCAAGAACCATTCTGTTCATTGGTGAAAACCGCGTTCAGACAGACTGACTGACTTTGTTTAATAACACATAATACTACACAGTTGACATTCAGTATTAATATAATTAAGGATTAAAATAAGGAACGTTTGTAACAAAAAATATAATTAAAAACCTTGTTACGTATTAGGCAAATTTATTGGAAAACTAAGAAAATCAAGTATTTACGGAATCACTATGTCCTGGCTCAATATTCCAAGCATACGAAAGAAATTTATTGATATTGTCTGTGCTCCAAGCAACGTGCAGTACTTCTTTAGTATAGGGTTACATGATATTTTCAAATGCTCCGAATTCATTAAACCTTTTATTCTATATAAGGGTCTGGTTCCCCAAAGCATGACATTTGCTCCTTCGTGCTTAAGAGTAACAGTAGTGTATTTCGGATTAAAGGCTCCAATTTTTAGATGCCAAACATATCTTTTATCATCTGATTCTACTCTTTCCATTTTTGTTTTATCACTCCATAATATTTTGTTCCATTCAGAAATATTCTAATCCGCATGTTTTTACGCAAAAGCTTTTTAGGGAAAGCAATGGTTTTTTCTTGTCTCTCTTCCAAAAAGTTGGCTTTCGTTCAATCGTCCTCGTTTGAAATTGCTAAAATGACATTTGTGTCGTCACCGAAAAATTCCCTTTTGAATTGGTTTCGAACTCATTAGTCTCACGCGGTCTTCTGCGTCTTGCTACTTTTTCCGTTGGTTGATCCTTCGCACTGTAGGTTACTGCATTAAAGACCATTGTTTTAATTTAGCAATTCAGCCTTTTCCGGATTTCTTAGAATGAAAACTTAACGATATTTCTCATCTTAACAATGGCTTCCCGCATTTGTGGTGTTCAGCTTTTATTTTTCCTCATCCTTTATTCAGTCAAGCTGAAAATCACAAGAAAATCATTTTTGTATTCACTTTTGAAAAATCTCATGTTTTCCCATTATTTTGGTAAATATCATCAATTATTATTTATTGCGTTTATTCTTAATTAGGTCGCCAAACCTACTTAACACTTTAATAACTCAAATGCAAATACCTATTTTAAATGAATTGCTATTTCATTTTGAAAAACTTGTTACTGTTACACTGTAGAGCAAACAAGAAATAACCGATCCTTTTTATTGGTTGCCATCTTCATTTTTTGTATTTGTTTTTCTTAAATTTTTTATCGTTCCTAATTACAAAAGTTCGCCACAACTGTAGGTTAGGTTTCAGTGACGACGAAGCTTCACATAGACCAGTTTAGGTATCTAGTGAAAGCACAAATTTAAAACAGTATTGATTTCGTTTGGTGAAAATATAGGTTTGTGTTGATGTTGTCATTGTCATGTCACTGCTGAGTTTTCGCGATATTGAATATCCTCCTGCACCGGATTCGAATTGCTTAATGTTTCAGAAACACTTGTTACTACAAAATGTTAAAGTTTTAAGGTATCGTTGCTTAAAAGGAAAAACGAAACCATTTAAGTATCGCTTTGTTGTCCGCCTGTCTGTCACTATGAAGGTATCAAGGTGATTAAATACCATGTCCATATGACAGTGGTCCATGGACGAAGTACCGAGCCTTCGTTGCGCGAGTCCTACTCACACTTGATAGTTTTTTCTTTTGTGTTTAACTTGTGTAATAACAAGTGCAACACGGAATGCGATTTCAAAATAATATCACCGAGAGCTGCGCATCGTAACTATGCTGTGTTGCAATAGCAGTCTAAGGAGTGTTCTAAACAGGGCTCTACGTACCATGTTTGATTTTCAAAAAAAAAGGTCCTCTTTCACCATGACATTATAATGTTTCACTCCACCGCAGTCGCTCTGTTGAATAAGTAAAATTGCTGCCCCACCCGCAGTGTTTTCCATTGAGGCCCCAAGCGACTTGTGTATGTTCAGAAACCTGAAACACGTCATGAGATTCTGACTAAACTCAGACGTGGTTTCCGTCTTAAATGTCTATGTTATTTTAAAGTGTTCGACAAATCGAAATCAATCCTCGTATCCTCGTACGCAAACAGGAGTATTCATTTATGCATTTGTTAAATTTTTCAGAAATCCTGCGAAAACTGCACATGAAATGGCAACGAACTGTGCAAATTTTCTTATATTTTGGAAAAAATCGTATTTGGCGACTCGAGCCAAAATTGAAAACTCGGGCATTGGATCACGCTGGGAGTTTGACAGGGCCATTCTGTTTGCTGAGGTGGATCATATTTGCCGCATAAGTCAAGATATTGCATACATAGCAAAGGTGTTTGTGCAATTCGAAAACCTTTTTGGATTTCGACTTAAATCCATAGTTGTGGATCCATCAATTGTTGATAACATGATAGAAAAAGTATACTGCTTATTAGGAAAAATTACACAAGCGGATTACGATATATTTCGTCCATCAAACTGGGAAAATTGGGAAGACACCCTTGATGGCTTTAATCGCAAACTCAGTACTGTGGAAACTGAAGCAAAAGTCGTTATTGATCAATGTATTACATCATTGAGAGCATCGAATTTGGGACTTGCTCTTATATCTGACATTGATGCGATTGATACAAGGGAAAGTTTGGCAAAATTTATAGGCACAAAACACGAGACCACGCTTAGATTCTTTGTGACGGAAATAAACACTGTCGAATATGAGTTCATGGTAAGTCGATAAAGTTATATAAAAACTCTTTTAAAAATAAAATTTAACACAATACGATCTTTAATTTAGAACAATAAGAAAAAACCTCCTTTGTCGAGGCATCAGCCGGCTAGCATAGCAGTTATTCGATGGACCCGTTTGCTCAGCAATAAATTGAAGAAATCTGTACTAGCCTTTAAAAAGGTAATTTCTTTGTCGCAGTTTTGTTTTTTTATAAGAAAAGAGAAAAAACTTAAACGTTTTCTAAGGCATTAAAGTCTCTCAGAGACTCTTTAAATTATTGTCAGGAGTCTAACATGACAAACACCGAATCAGATCTCCGTTTTTCTTTACCTCAAACTTTTATCGTGTTTTTTTTTATACAAAAGAAAGGCCTTGAAAAAATCACCTTTTTACTTTTGTTGTAACTTTAATGTTACAAAGTTGAGTGATGGTGATACGTAGAATATTAAATTTGTATTTAAGACATATTTTCATGCGCATACTGCTTTTGTTGAATTGATATGAATGCATAGTCCGCTCATAAATCGAATTGATTCATTGTAATAAATAATTGTCCTCATGCCAGTGAGGTAAGGTCTTTGAATGGGTTGCACCAAAGCAGTGTTCCATTGTATTGTACAATTTTTATTATTGACGGAATGAAATATGGTTGCCAATATTATCACTTGGTCCTGGGATGATGTGTCGCACAGTTGTGCCGAAGATAATTTTGAGATCATCATCGTCATCATCAGACGCCATTATTTGCAACATTGTCATCGCCAATACTTGCTGGCAGAAGTTTTTGTTTGCAAGTAGTAGCTAAAGACATTTGTTTGTTCCTGTTTTTGTTCAAAAATGTATCATTTATTTACCATAGCGGGTACTCTGGTTATTTACCATAGCGGGTACTCTGGTTGCTTTATAAACTTTTTTTTATGTTTTATTAAGAATGTCCTACAAAAAGATTAACTTTTTCTTATTTTTCTGTATTTTGCTATAGCTCGAACATCTGCAAACTCTCCGAAATAGTTATTTGAAACGCAGTACGTTTAAGCAGTATTTCGAACTCGTAAATCAAATGTACATCTACGAACAGGATATCTATGACAAATTCACGAAAAGGTCCACGTATAACGTAAATGCCGTCATGCGACATAATATACTGTCAGTCCATATTTGCAGTAAAGAAGCCAGTAAGTATTTACTGGTCGCATTTATTTATTTTTGCTTTAATTTAATTTGATAAAAAACGGGTCAAGTGCGAGTTAGACTCGGGCAACAGAGGTTCCGTACAAACTAATAGGTAGGCGATTTAAAAAACAAAAATTGTGTTGTTTGTACAAATTTACGGTGTTCCGATTTTTCTCTTTATTTGTGCTTTATAAGCTTGATTTCTCTACAGCTTTAAGCGAGGGTAGTCCTTAGTATTTGGTATAAATTTCATTTTGATAAATCAATCCATTTCTGAGACAAAAGTGTCGTGACAGATAAGACAGTCAAGATTCGTATTCTTTTAGGGTAAGGAAACTTTTAAAACAGCTTGAGCAGATTTTGGATTAAGATTTGGTTGAATGTGACCAAAAAATCAAAATCTTAAGATATACTGATGTGTATCTGAGTTGAGTTTCATTTTAGCGCGATTTCTATATTCCCACAAATTTGTTAACGCACATGCTTCGGAAGTGTAGTAAAAGTTAGATCAGATAGTTGTTTCGAACAAAAGGATTCCTCGCTACCGAATTCTAGGGTATTATTTTTTGTAAATATATACATAGGTATGCCATGTATAGTATATCGTTAAAACCGCTTCGTTATTCTTTCAAGATAAGGCATCTTCTTGTGTTGTCCCTATAGTACAAAAGTGTGGTCAAGTAATTGTTATCAATTTATTTTAGCCTCCAACCTACATTCACAACAGTGGAAAGCTCCTAGACTTCGAGATTCTACATTCTGTTATATTTATCCTCCTCGAGACAGCTCTTTACATCTGCCGAAGAACATTTCGTTCGAAGGACCGTAAAGGTATACCGAGGATAAAATATTTTGATGCAACTGAAATACTAGAACGAATTTGAAAACGTAATTTCAACCCGAATTTAAATATTTTTTTTTAACGTCATCACTGTGCGGCTCTGTAATGGAAAAAGTACAGAGATTGTACATACTTATACATTTTCCGTCTTCAGCTCTTTAGGTCTAGCAAGTTCATTGATTCCCGTCACATTCCACCTTACATCTTACAAGTTCACAAGAAAGACATCCCAAAAGAAGTACTTCAACTTGTTTACAGAGTTTTGAACAGAATGTCAGAACTATTTACAGCTATAGTCGAAATGCGGTCTTAGTTTTTGCTTTAAGTGAGGTGCCCCTCCGGGATGTAGAATATAGTTTGGAGTATGATTCGGCTGGAGATACCTTAGGCTACGCCCCTATAGACGCGTTACGTATTTATGGTTGTCAAATATCAAAAAATATTTGAAGCGACAAAATAAATGAATCGGTATTGTTGTGCTCACCTATCTAAATTGTTGATAAATTTTGAATTGTTTTAGACTTAAGATCTATTGTGAATAATTCTATTGATAAACTTTCTATAACCGTTGTCAATATTTTAATATTTTATCACTTCAAATAATTGTTATTGGATTGCTATAAAAGGACTGCAAGTCTTTCGATAATCCCAACGGCGAATTGAGAATTTGCAAATCCCGGTCAAGGATCAATAAAAACCAAAATACATCTGAATTTCAAACCATTACAAAGAAGCTTTAATTTATTCTTCTTATCCTTCTGGTCATTCTATGCAAATGCATTATTCGGGTATGGGGAAGTTATTACTCATTGATAAATTTTTATTACTAAATTTTGGTTGCTTACAATTTTCTTTAAACTTAAGGAAAAAACCTTCTTTTAACGAAAGAAAAATCTTTCTCGCAGTTTTATTTATAACACGATCAACAGAAGGAAATATGGTCCGAAAGGTAAGTTTTTTTTTGCAATCGATTTCATATCAACAAACAACTATAAATTCAATTATTTAATTCACTTAAAGTCAGACTCAGACAAGAATAAAAAGGGGGAAATTCCATCGTCCAGAGTGTTTATAAGAAAAATAACAAAGTTTACGGTCTATGCTACACTTGTTCAGTGGCTTGTTAGCCGCCCGCCGCGTTCTACGGATGCATTTCTTTCTAAGGCAAGAGCTTATATCAAAGTTATGCAATCAAAAAAACTTACGGGAGAGGAAAAATTTCGTTTGAAGCAATGCGAGCGTAAGTAAAATAAAGAGCGCACAGGTACCGAATTAAAAAAAAAATCAAAAATATTTATATTTTTATGAACAGTTCTTCTTCAAGTCAATAATCAGGAATATTTACCTACTTGGAGAGAGTTGGTTGGCGACCAAGTATTAATTGAAAACGAAATGCAGTTCAGAGTAAACATTGGCAACGGTAAGTTAAATTAGTAAAAATAATGCAGCAGCGGTGCATTACGTAACTTTGTTTCAGATATTTTCAATATTTTGCACGAAGCACAAGAATTTGAACATTTGGGATTTAAATTACCTAAGGCTATCCGATCAGCAATAATGAGAAGGAACTTACTATTTACGGACTATGAAGCTATTAAAGATGTCATACAAGAATACAACACAATTATTGGTTTGCTTTCGCTTTCAGAGGTAAATAATTATAATATTCTGCACTTTGTTTTTATTCTTTTAACCCAATTTATGTGTGATTAGTGTGCTTCCCAATCACTCTTCTGTACAGTAAAAAATACTCTACGAAAACCTTGATCTGTTTCGCCCCTCTTCAACTCAACTTGTAGTAACAAAAGCTTAATCCCGACCACAAGCATGTTGTCAAATTACTGCACTTAGAAAAAGGTGCACTTAAATCCTCCTATCTAATATTTCCAATGCTCTCTTCAGGTTAGCCAAGCCAAGCTCCTGGTGCCTTTCTGTTTTTAGTTGTCCTCGAAAAAAATTGTCGTTTTTTAATGTTCGAGTTTATAGTTGCACACATATTATTGTAGGATTATGTCCGGTGATGTCACTTTTATTTTTCATAGATTTGACTGTGTTCTCTGATGTTTCTAAATCGTTAGGCGGGAATACAATTTTTTTGGACATGGGCATGGGCATACATTCCGAGCAGGGGATGAGAGGAATATTATAATTTATTTTGTCGATGGGTTTTATAAGAACCTGTCGATTGGTGCACGACATTCACATACATAGCAGGTGACAGATGGACTCTATTTCCTCTTCGTCTCTGCAGCTTCAACAACGTTCGCTGTAGAGTTACCCCAGTCGTTCCATATGGTTTGCCAATGCGGTCTTCTCGACCCCGTCATCTTTTACCTGTGGCTGCTTTTAAGGGTCCCGTACCTCACGGGTGCAGACAAAACCCTATTACTAAGCTGTAGTCCGTCCGTCTGTCGAAATCCGTCTCATGGAGCAGCTGACGATTGTTGACATCTAGTAGTAATTTTTAAACCTATCTTACACAAAGTCAAAGCTCGGTATCGCCTAACACGCAATTCCAATGGGAGTTCGGAATTTTTGTTTATCTTGTGTAATGCCCTTTAGCATTTATAAACGAATTTCCACTCGCTTTAAGATGAATTTGCAAAAAAATGGAATTATAGATTCACTCATTTCTACCTTTTAATTCTTTTAATTCAAAAGTTTTGATTCCTTCGACAAAAAGTGTATTTTTAAAATTTCTCTTTTTGGAATTACATGTAAACCGATATTGAGCTTGTACTTAACGACGAAAAGGTTCAGAAATCACTAATAGGTGTCGACTCGCTGATCTGTAATATAACCACTAATAGATAATCGTCAGTAAAACAACCATTGCTTAATCCTGATTTAATAGAGCGCTATATTTGTAAGTATGACACACCTATACTAAATGCCAACGAAAGAGAAATATTAACATTTACTGCGTTCCTTTTTCATTCGCAATACTCCTTTTTATGTTTTGTTTTGCATGAATACTTATTTAATATTCTGTATTTCGAAGTATTCTATGTGCATTGAATATAATGATTTCGGCTTAGAAATAAAACATATATTATATAGGAAGGGAAAGATCCCAAGCATATTTACACAGGAATAACTAACCCGTGATTTCTGCTACCGGATTATAAAATTCGATAGTGGGACTCTTTCCATATTCCCACAAGATAAATTTAAAAATACAAAAAGGCAAAATCAAAATTATATAAATAACAGGTATAAAATGTATAATTTAATGTTCAGGGTCAAATTAATGATGTGCGATTAATATTCTCTGATCAATTGTTAGATTTGATGTGCTTTTTGAAACTTGGCTGAAACCTAGTGTCTTTAGTTCCTTTATTGATGTTCCGGGATACAACGTCTTGCAGAATGCCAGAATTTTTGAAACTTGGTAGTGAAATTGTCATATATAGTATTACAAAACTTCCATAAAATGTAGGATAGTTTATTCAAATTTTGAATACCTTTTTGTTGAACTGTCTGACAACATAAATAAATACTGAGATGCATGTGTATTTAGTTCTCATCAGGAATTCAATTCTGATTCTTTTTTAAATGTCGTAGCATGTACACATTGAATTAGTATAAGTATCTAATTTAAGCATGTTAAAATTCTTTAACCACACATTTTGTATACCACCTTAGCCATCGAGTTGATTTCAAATCATTGTCCCGTTGAATTTTCTGGTCGCGATTTTAGTAAAATCGATGAACGTGCTCTATTAAAAGATGCAATCAAGAGTTCTTGGAATCTTAGATGGGAGTTGTAAACCGCTCAAATAATTCAAATTACTGCTGCAATTAGACGGGCGAAATTCGATTACTATTCCACCAAGCTTGATATTCATTTTTCTTGAATTGTGGGCATACCATATATTGAGGTCGGTGTGCTTTTCTACACCTGTTAGTATTGCGAAAACTTCTGCTTGGAAAACCGTAACGAATGGTTCCAGATGTTTTGAAATTTCGATTGGTGGGTTTGGGGAAGAAATCCCTATCCCGATTCAGACGATATGTGTGAGCCGTCATTCTACGAGAATTTTTACACAACTTGCTCCATTCCAAAGAGAGATGTTAATTCACGTTATTTTAACTTTTAAAATAGCCAGCGCTTATTTTTTGTTCCTGTTGTAAAGTTGTGGCATTCTCTTCCAGTAAAAATTCGTCTTTGGCATTAAACATCACAATTCAAAAAGATTATTTTGCTAACAATTGTAATAACTTTTTAGTCAAATACTGATTTATTTTATTTGTCACCTTAAAGTATTAATAATTGTTTTGCCAAGTCTGATGTTTATAAATCTTTTTTTTCACTTTACCCATTGAATTTGTAAATAATTAACTGTATCTTTGTACAGGCAATAAGAATGTTATTCTTAATGTACGTCCTTTTTAATGACATAAATGAAGTGAATGAAAATGAATGAATTGTTATTCAAACTAAAGATTTTTCCCTCTTAGGGAAACTGTGATTATCCCTTGATATGATTTTTTTTTATAGAATAAAGAATAAAACCTCATCATTTAAAAAAAATAGTCCAGAAATTTACGTATGAAATTTTGCTTTGAAAATAAATTTCGAAAATGATACCTTAGCGCACTAATCGCATTTGTTTGAATCGTTTCGATGTCCTTTGAGTGGCAGGTTTTTTTTGTTGGCATCAACTGAAAAACTGCGACAAACGCAAGAAAGGAAGACTTCGTGACTCATTACTGAGTTGCTCGAGCGTTCTAGTGCGTTTAAAATCAGGTCACATACTTTTTGAACAGACCTCGGATATATTTACAATATTGTTTTGATGAGTTCAGGGCAGCAGCTTTATATATATTGTTCCAAAGCATAAAAAAAATTTGAACTTGTATTTCATTCAAGGTGGACTTTTTACGTGATCATCTTTACGAGACGGAGGTAATCATACAATCAGGCGTTGGACGTTATACCTGGCAGTCTTTTAACATTAAAAAATTTGCCAACAATATAAAAATATTGCTGCGTAAACTTGTGTCAATCGTTTCGCAGATCAACAACATTCGAGTGGAAATCAGAAATCGAATACAGAAAATTGAGAACTTTAATCTATTCAAAGTAATTGAGCACGATGAAAATACTATACAAGGAATTTTTCTGCATGAATTTTCTCATACATGCATTAAATCAGCTTCCGAAGAAGGGGATAAAACGCAATGTGATATTGTTTATCCCTGCGAGGAATATTTAATAAGATTAAGGGAGTCACGTAATGAAAAAATCTCATATATAAAAAGAATTGTAGATTCGTTGGGTCCTGTTTTGATTAAATTGGAAAGCCTTGTTTTGGGAACATTTTCCGGACGCTCTCAAAAAATGAGAGAGTACTATGTTTTTTGGGAAAAGCAAACATTCGACTGCATTTTAAGGTATTGTATTTAAGCACCTTACGAATTTGAAATGATCATATATTATTTTTTTACAGATACACGCATCGAAATTTTCAAAAATACTTAAATGCTCTGATGGGAAATGTTCCAATATTTGAAATAAAGGCTTTGTTACTGATACCAGAAATTGCAATTTCTCCGAGCACTGCCGAACTTCAAAATATTTTTGTACAGTCAGCAAGGGATTTTCTGGAACGGTTTGTGATTTTGTAACAGTCTCCTTAAAATTTTGAAATTCAGAAGATGCTCCCTCACCAAAACGACCGATTCAATTGCAATTTTTTTGATGAAACATGGAAATTGTTAAGTTCAGAAGTATTATTTTTAGACAAGCGAACGCCAAGATTAATTACTTTTAGAAGGATTCCGGTTTCGTTTGACTCCACAGACAAACTTATTTTTCATTTTTTAAACATTTTTCAAAACAAAACGATCATGCTGCTTTCAGTTGTCATCAACAAGTTCGGAAAGTTCGAAAGCCACCTCAGTTTTGCCTTTCTGCGGGTTCCAGATTCTGGCGACCGTGTAATGATAAATGGTTTTAAATTGGTCACTGAAGTCGATGACTGGTTTTGAAACTCAACTTGAGTGAGAAAATGTGTTTGACTGTCAATCTGCTAGGCGGGATACCACTTTGGAATCTGCTGATTAGCATGTCCATACTTTTCGTTAGATCAGGCGGAGTGCATCCAGCATATTTGAAAATTTCCAGTCAGACCTCCTCAACAGTCAGCTTATTGATGGCTTACTAACTAACCTCCTCAAAATATAGAGGAGAATGAGTTTTTCATTGACTGGGACCTCTCTTTGTCCATAATTGTTTCTACAAGTTGCGTGGGTTTCCTAAAAAAATATCCGAATGTTCTTTCTATCGCGGAACTGTTCGATATCCTCAAGCTAGTTGACTGCTAGTTACATTTGCTGGCTACATCTTTGATGATGTCGTGATATTGGTTTCACATATTATTGGCGTTTGTCGATCGTGACTGCACATCGTAGTCTTTCGCTTACCGAAATCGAAATCGATTTCCCGCGAAGAGTCAGCATTCCAAAATATGTTTTCTATTTTGACAGCTTCATGACACCTGTACCTGATCCCATCATTTGTATCTCCTTGATGACGATTGTATCTACCTTTTAGAGCTCAAGGACAATTTCAAGTTGTTGATTTTGCGTTGAAGTTTTCAAAATTTGTAAAATTATCCATCTTAATATTTATTAAAGGATCAAAGTTTTCAAACGTTGGATGAATGGCACTTGCATTGCTTGCCCGCCTGTAGAATATAAAAATTCAAAATATGTCTTTACATTTTACGAGGACGTTGTGAAGGTAATTGAGCTTCCAGTCATCGACTTAAGTTGCTATATTTTTTTATATCCACAGAAACAGGATATAATTGATCTTCTAAAAAATGTACAGAGTTTGGCGACTAACGTCGTTGAAGAAGCACATTCTTATGTAAAAAGGTAAAAAAGTAGTTTTCGTGTAAAGTTGATGTTTTACATTAATTTATTTATTGCAGATTTAAGAAATTCTATGGCCTGTGGGCTTACGATAAAGTTGCAATTTGCGAAAAGTACGTGTATTCGGGGGTGCCACTTGTCAAGTATGACGAGAAATTCACATTTTATGCAAACGTTATTAAAGAACTGCGCCAATCACCAACTTATTGTGACGTACAATGTGTTCGAATTAATTTGTTGCCTTTAATAGACAGCTTATGCGAGCACGCATTCGAGTGGAAGACAACATTAGGTGTCATTCTAGCAAATAAAACAAGGAAAACCATAACGCAATTGAGAGAAGAGCTAAAAGTAAGTACCTAGCAATCAACAGTTGACACACGATAAGCATTGTCAAGGAGTAAATCTTTAAACTTTTAAAAAGGCTGAAATATCTCACCATCCAGATGCCGGAATATGATTATTTTGCACAGATTTAGGTGGCTGATAATAATTTAGATGAATTTGGAGCGAACCGTGTAGTTTGACTTTTCATAGATATAAAGCCAGTTTTCTTTTTTTTATATTTATTTTTCAGAGTTGCCACACTTTTTGTAAAATCGCATGGGATTGATCAAATACATCCAATATTTCTGAAAATAATATTACCCATAGCTCTAAAATTGTATTACACATCACGCACATCTTGAAAACCATCCTTTTAACGTGGATTCAGCGAGCACAGTGGGCATTGACCAAATTCCTTCCAAAAACTGCAAAATGTGATGAGTCGAGACCAATATCATCTCTGCCATTTCATCCAATATATTCGAAATAATTTTACAGAAGTAAATGAGTGCATCAAAAGTTTTTACACGGTCTCAATCAGGCATCAGAAAAAAATCATATCGTGGGTGTTTCTCAGGTGTCTATATTACCCCACTTATATTCTCCCTTTATGTGAACGAACTTCCAAACATCACAAAACATAGTTCAATGCTAGTGTATGCTGATCACGTTCAGATTTATGTCAGCTGACTTCTCGTCCTTATCGAACACTGCCTATTCAGTACCAATGAGGATTTTACAAATATTTCGCGATGGTTTTAAAAAATATATCTTTTGCTGAATCCTCTTAAGTCTAAGTGTTTTATCATCTTAATATCGCACTTAGAAGTGTCTTATTTTCCACAAATCCAATTAAATGGTATTGCCAAAAATCTCGACGTCATCATCAATCGAAATCTTTCATGACCACGTAAATAATGTTGTCGAAAGGACTTAGGTATACTACGAACTGTATGCCCAATACTTTACTCCTTTCAAAACACGTTCTTACTTATGGGTATGGGATAAACCATATAAAAACTGCAGCTGTTCATGCAAAATAAAACTCAACGTAGCATTCAACAATAGCATCTGATACATTTATTGATTACTATGCATAGTGAGACTGAGTATCTACAACAACGTTTTCGGCATCAACCCTACAGGCTTCTGCTTAGATTTGAGAACTTAACATATCTATTTTACCTTTTGAAGAAATTCTTCGTCATTCTTGTTTCGGCATCGCTTTTTGCATTAAATAAAGCGCATCTCGCTTTTTTCCGCGAAGCCGGATGCTTGTTTCCGTGAATCTCCTATGAATGTCTGTGGGGCATTTTTAGGTTCTCTTGAAAGACATTTTAGTAAGCAATCGAATAAATTTTTGGCAGACTTTTGTGATTGCAGAGCAAAAACACTTTGGTCGAAACATTGTTAATATGGTTAACAGTTTATTGATCTTAAGGCCGACAAATCTCACAGTGTGTGTATTTGAAGTTTTGAAATGGATGCAGTTTGAATCGTGTTTTGATTATCTTTTATTATTTTGCATATTTAATATCTTCATACACTACGAAATCGCCTTCCCAAAACATGAAACAGAAAAAGGTACATAGGTAATTTGTGAATATTAACAAGAACCTTTTATTATACCATAGAACTTTTTTTGTTTTAAGACTGTTTTTATAAATTTTAACAAAGATTGAAATCTTAAAACTTTTTCTTACAGACACTACAAACCAACTTGGACAGAAATCCAAAAGACCTTGAAGAATTCAAGATAGTTATGGCAGCAATGGTAACAATTCAGTCGAAAACTCTCACATACCAGTTGAAAATCTCAGAAACGCAGCAGACCTTTACTATTTTCAGTGAACATAATATCAAGGTATACTATATGAACATATATATATGTATTTATGTTTATTTATATCCTAGTTCAGGTTGTCTTATAAAGACATTAAAAGTGTCAATTATTTAAAGCTGAATGCACTTGAATACCATACATCCAAAATAATGGAACAAATATGAATGCAAACCTTTTGTAAATAAATTGCGATGCTATTCATTTTCAGTATTATTAGTATTTTGTATATTATTAAAGTAAGAAATTCATTAGGGTTCACAAAATAATATCTGCAAGCTCGGCATGGCTTGTCTGCAGAAGACTAAAATAATTACATAAAAGAGTTGAGTTCAATATACATATAAACAAATCAGTTCTATTTTACAAGTAATAAATTTCTTTTATACAGAATTTAGGTAGACATTTTTAGCATTTTTAATAAATTCTGCTTTTGACATATTTCCAGAGTTAGGTGGGAGCTCGATAAACACTCTTGGAATCACGACATCATATCTCCTTCGTCCAAATTCATTCCAGAACCTAGAGATCTGCTGTGTCGGGACCTTGTATGTACTGTTTTTAAAAAATTGGGACAGCACTTCACACTTATGTAATTGTTCTATATTTAGCATTTTCCCTTGGTGCTGATTTTCCGTGCTTGCTCGATGTACCATCTTATGTATTCTTGTGACTACACAAGTCCGAAACACCATTGACGTAGTACTGAGGTTGTACATAAATTTCATAGATGAAGTATGGCGTACGTCGATTGTCCATTTCAGATTGTAATCAACTATAATTCCAAGATTCTTTTAGGTGGATACATTTTCGGTATATCTTCATTGTTCAGTCTAAGGTGACATTCAGCTTCCTGCATACATTTCATATTATGTACTTTAATATTAATTATTGTTTTTGGGATATGTGATTGGCGTAAGTGCATTATTTTCGTCTTCTGAGCGTCAATGATGAGCCAATGATTGTGACACCATTCAGAGATTGCGTTGAATTCTTCTTGCATCATTTTGGCAGCTGTTTGAACACACCTATGGCTTACGATGATAGCTGTGTCGTAATAGTAAACAAAAGTAGACCTAATTTCGACCTTTGCGGAACCCCATGTATTATGACTTCATCACTGCTGAAGTTGTCATTGATTTTCGCTCGCAGACCAACCCAATTTTTTCCTCGTATGCCAATTTTTTCAAGTTGTCTTAAGTTATTTCGGTGGTTTAGTGTGTCAACAGCCTTTTTGAAATCAATTAATAATACTATTTAGTTTTGATTTTTGTGTAGGCTTCCATACAATCTATATGCGAAGTCCCCAAGCAAGCGATTTGTGCTTTGGTTGCTTTTCAAAATCTGAAACTTTTCTACGTAGTCATAGAACCTCTTAGCTAGCACTTCCTCGAGAACTTTGTCCACCACCGAGAGAATGGAAATTGGCCTGTAGTTCGTAAATTCAATTTTTTTTTCCATCCTTATTATATTGGCCGTACAATGGATGTTTTAAGCAATGTTGGAAATGTTGATTCTTCTAGACACATGTTGAGAAAGTGTAGTTGCGTTTGAGATCCTTCGGTCGTATGCCATCTATTTCTTCTCGTTAAGTGTCCTGAGGGTATTTTCTATTACTGTGACGGTGACTTCATTTAGATAAATCGATCGTTCTACATCATTTGTAGTGCTGTGAAATATTGGCTGGTTGCATTCATGTACAGTGTTGATTATTTCTGTTTTCTTCTATGTTTTCTTCTATCGTGAAATTTTTATTTAAGGTCTCGTCCAGGTTGAATGACTTCTTTCCTAAAATACTATTCACCAGTTTCCACATTTCTCTACAATTCGTTTTTGCCTTTTTAAATTGCTATTTGTAGTCCCATTTTTTGCATGAAAAATCATTTTATTCACTTCATTCCGGAATCTCTTTCATAAATACTTTTTCATATTTATGATTTCTTCTATAGTTTTTGAATTTTCTATATAGTCTATCTCTTTCATTACAAGCATTTCGTAAATTATTTGTCATCCATTTGTGTTCAGTGTTTCTTGTCTTTTCTTTTCTCTCAGCTTTTGAACTTTCGACGATGTTATTTAACGCGTTTTTGAAGTTTTCATAGAATTTTTTGTCGTCGTTTCTTCGAATGAGTTCTGACCAGTCGAATCTATTTATTTTTTCTGAAACTAAATTGCTTCTAATATACTGCTGTTTATTTATCGAATGGTTACCTTTATCGGGGATAGGTTTAATTCCACAGTAAAGCGCATAATGATCTTGTACCCTGAGTTATATCAACACTCGTCTTAGACATTATTGTATTCTAAAGTCCAGTTGATGCGATCATTGACAGATAGTCATTAACGTCTTTAAATCGAAGATCTTTTGTATTTACATTTGTGTCGTCTATAACAATTATATTCCACCTTTTTGCAATATCATCAATGTCTTCATTTAACCCGTGGACGAAACTATTAAAGTAAAGTTAGAGGTGTGGCCTGTATACTGCGATGAGTGTCGTTTCAAAGTTACTTCGCTTTCCTTTTGCGTAAATCCACCACCACCACCTGACCTTAACCGAAACACAGGTGGTACCAGTTTCTCATTATTTTGATTTCATTATTATTTTCTCGCCGATGTAAAGCGAATAGCGATCTAGTGTTTTGGCCAATCCAGAATTCAATTCATTGTGTTGTTTCCAATTTTCTTTTTACTAAAATCGTTAATGCGGACGATTTCATGTCCTACATAATTCTTCTTCTGTCGAAAAAAAAGTCGTACCAGCCCGCAGCATCAATTTCAGGTAAAAATAGGACAATCAACATTGTTCATCCATCCACCCAACATACTGACAGCACGAGCCGGAAAATAGAAAAATGAGTATCCTCACTCAGACTAATTTTGTGAAAAAAAAACAAGTGCATCGAGATCTATATTGGCTGCGGATAGGCTCGAGTCTTGAGACCATCTCGAATTGACTACAGTAGAGTTTTCAGTTAACATTCCCGGAAAACGAGTTTGACTCTATATAGCTGATCTGTTTAAGATTGTTTAGCCTATCGACTGATTTCACTATGATGACAATGGTTTGCGGCCATCACTTTCGACATTTTCATAATTAGTTTTTTATCATAAAAAACGAAGTCATTGCAAATATGGTCAAATTTTCAAGTATGGAAACGTATATGCACATAATTTTTTCGATTTAAAGGTATTTATTAGAAATTTTGTTTGTTTGCAAAAGAAACGAGATCATTTCTTGGGCTCAATTTAATTCATTCAAAGATCAGGAGACAAAATTGTTTTCCAATATCGGAACGTATTTTAGTGCTTGCTAGCTTGCTGTAACCCCAAAAAGATACACTTTAGCTGAACCTTATTAATATGTAATTTTGAATTTGATGGCTAAAATATAAAATTAAATAATCTTCAATATTTATCATGTCTTCTTAAACAAATGAACGATTAGTTCGAATATACTGACATGCTGATGGCATACCATTTAGAAAAAAGATGGAAAAGGCTATTTCGTTCTTCTTTATATCGGACAGTTAAGTTGGGCCCTGTGAAGCAAAAATTTGCGCAAATTGTTACAGAGGAAATCAGCACGTTCTTACAAGAGGTAAATCGGTCATTTAAGCATAGAAAGCTTATGATAATCTTGCCTTATCTCATCCCTTAAAGCTACAAGTATTTATAGAAGATTTTGAAAAGAATGGTCCAGGCGCAGTAGGAACTGAGCTGGATATTGGCATTAAATTGATGGACGTTTATGGTACTCTCTTCCAGAATTTGGAAGTGCGAAGGATAGAATTATGTAAGTTGTATTAACATATATAAATCTTTTCCAACAATATTCATATTTTATTTCAGCAAATGCAGAAAAATTATTTGACATGCCAATAGTTGATTATAATAATTATTTACAAGTAAAGTCCGATTTTGATGGAATGCAACTGGTAAACTATCCAAAACTTGCGTAATTCAGATAAGAAATTTTTGACATTTTTTTTCATATTTTTAGATTTACAGGCTATACAAGCAACAAAAGATTGCAAGAGACACTTGGTCGAAGACTTTGTGGACGGATTTGGATCCTCAGATTTTGATTGATGGTATTGAAAGTTATCTAAAGGAATTCCGGAAATTTCCCAAAAAGGTATGGTGTTTTACGATTCTTTTATTTCGTTTTAGGAAAAAGTATTCTTACGACAAACTTGAGTGGAATCAGTTTGTGCGAATGATCCTCAAAAGCTTCGATAAAAATTAAAACTATTGAGAACGAAGCTGAATTGACAATTCCGAATTTTGCTGGTGTCTTTGATTTAACTTTGAGTAGTTGCTATCGATTTCAGCGGATCGACTCCAGAATTGTAATAGCACTTCGCACAGCAGTATCCAAAACCTTTCTTTCTCTATGTACGAACAGCTATATTAAGCGCCAGGACCTACCTTCGTTACTTGTGCGTGCGCGATACACTTTTCATGCAAATGAAGGGTGTTTGACCCATACTTTGAAGATTGTCAATCATTTGCGTGAGGTGGGGCCGTAGAAAATTTTCAGATAGGGACAAAATTGTAGAAATTTAAAAAAAAAATCGAGTACCATCGGCATTCGTGTCGAATCTTAAACTGTTTCGAAATAAATACATATATAGGTGCGCCTTATTGTCAATCAGTTTTTGAACATAAACACAAAAAACAGCATTCTTTTTCTCTTAACAAAATTGTTTATACCGACAGTTTGAGGTCCGAAATGAGGTTTATTGTAATAGAAAATGGAAAGGCTTCGTTTTCTTTTACTTAGTTTTCTTCGATACTCTTTTCGTTGTTTTTCAAAGTTAATTTTTTTATGTTTTTGTGGCGATTAGTATTCTTAACTAATATTTAAGATTCAATTGACTAAAGTTTCGTAAATTTTAATGTCTTTGAGCTTCCATGCCTCATTAATACGCCAACAAAATACTTCAATGTTTTTTGTACCCGAACCTAAAATAGCCACATCGTGCTTAAACGCAGCTATTATGCCTCATTTGGCTCATTCACATTGAGAACAAAATGAGCATGTTATTTTGCAGTATCAGTTAAACTCATGCCCAAATTTTAGGAAAAGAATTCAAAGTATCAACTTTATTTTCAGTGCCAAATTACGAGTATCTTAACGAAAACATTACTCTGATATTCGCTTTCTTAGATAAAAGACCTGCCAGTTGGCCAGATGTTGGAACTTCAAATGAAACAATTCAGAAATACCGTACCCTTAATGGTAAGCTTGAAAAATGAAGCACTGCGCGACCGTCATTGGCGTTTACTTATGCAAAAAACGGGAAAATTCTTCGATATGGCTCCTGACAGATTTACTTTGGAAAATATGTTTAATATGCAACTGCACCATTATCAGGTAAAGATGTTTATTTTTTTTTTTGCTATTTTGAGTTTTTCAGAAAATTATTTGTTTTAGGACATTGCCGAGCAAATCCTTAATAACGCGTTGAAAGAATTATCTATTGAGAAAGGCATAAGGGAAATCGAAGATATATGGTCACAGATGGCGTTCAAGGTACTTAAACACCACAAAGGTCAGGAGGACCGCGGCTATATTCTTGGATCTGTCGAGGAAATAATGTTGGCCCTTGATGATAATGCAACAAGTCTACAATCAATGGGTGCATCGCAGTAAGTTTTCGAATTCATCACTCTCTGCTCTCTCTTCCTGACATTTAAGGGATTGTTGTTGCTAAGTTGCTAACAATGTCTCTCATAATTCTTTCGGCAGTGATTTCGGCCCTTAAGTCTTTCGCCTTACGTGTCAAAAGCCTCTGTGGAGGCCAGCTCTAAATAGAAAAGGATTGCAATCTTGTTCCAATCCTTTCTTCGAAGAATTTCGATATGAAGTGCGGAATGGGTAGGATTCTTGAAAAAATCGATTGCGATAGAATACGTAGAATTTTTGCTTCTCTAATGCCTTCTACTGGATAATGGCATCCATGGAATGGGTCGGACATATACTGCCAAGCCTATCGTTGCCATTTCTGTCTGAACACTTATAAACGCACTGTTGACATCAAGCTCCGTTCTCTGATTATATGAATTTCTTCAGCGTATGCGAGTTATTGAACAGACCTTTTAAAGCTTGTGCCTCAACTTTTATTTGAAGTTTGATATTAAAGAAATCACATGACAGTGCTTCACCTAATGTAAAACATTTTTGACTTCAAGTTACATAGAAAGCACGAGCAGCGATATTGAATTTTCGATTCATATGATGTTTAAAATAAAACGAAGAAATTAAGCTACCCTCTTGGGTCTAAGTTGCATGCCATTTAACTTCTGGGTTCTTCATATTGGAATGACCTTCTGGAGTTCTCTTTCTCCGATTTTTAAAACATGTTCAATAAATATTTTTTAAACTGTTGTCTTTCCGAAACATTGACTATCTAAAGATGCATAAGCACATATCGGGCAAAAGAATGGAGAAGAGGGAAAAGTTGGTGAAATTAAACAAATTTCATGAAAAATGTGCCCCTATCCAGTGAAATCTTTTCCTGCTTATGAATATTAAAGGTTCATTATTCACTTCAAGCAATGTCGCAAGCAAAGGGTATTCTAAAATCGAGAGCTAAAGTCAAGCCGAATCTTAATAAAATAACCCTGATTTCAAAATTTTCTTATTTTCTGCATTAAATGTGAACAGGAACAGAATGTAAACTGCTATTGCCGCAACAACAACAAACTGTATAAAGTTAAAAATAAATGGGGGTCACTATACAAAGAAATTGCAACTCAACTTAGTTATTAACAGTAGACAATTAGTTTCATGGAGCAACTTAACAATTTTCGTCGATTTAAAACAATGTATCTAAAAGCTCGAATTCCAAAAAGATAAAAAAAAATATTTAGCAACTTGTGGATGCATGTCCAAATTATTCTACACAACCAGATTTTTTTTTTTTAGATTAAGATGTTTTTATTTATCGTCCAAAAATATTTACAATCATGACTTAAAATTAGACTTATAACTAAGGTAAGGTTTTGTCGGCTCAACAATAAGGGCCCGACTTATTTCATTTGGTATTTATACAAAATATTTTTTTCTTACAAAAACGAATAACAATGGCGACTTAATCTATATGCAATTTTCCAAACATTTTGAAAATTTTTGTTTAAGAATTTTTTTTAAAAATTTATAACTATAAAACTAATTACAGGGCCCTAACCTCTGTAATATCGGCTGTCAGCTTTTTCGTAAAACGTAGTCTCGTAGCAATTTACGATGTCCTCGAATCTCTCGTCGATGATCGCTCGTGGGCTGAGGTACCTCAGCGCTGGCTCTAAGGTCTGCTGGCTGATGTTCCTGATGTCTCGGTTTGGATGGTCCTTTAGTTTGTCCAGTATCCTTCTGGAAAGCTGTAGCATGTATAGATCGATTGGCGTTATGCCAGCATCTTCATACAGCTTCGTGTTGCTGAAGTATTTCAGCGTGTCCGGTTTTCGCCAGAGTGCTGTACAGGACCGAAGTATCCTTCTTTCCATGAGTCTGATTTTCTTCATGGTTGTTGGTGACACCGTGAACCAAATTGGGCAGCCATAAGTTATTACTGGTCTTATGAGCTGCTTGTAGACCAGTAGTTTGGTTTTCTTGCTTAACCAGTTCCTCTTCCTCAGCAGTGGGTTCACAAGATGTAGGGCAAAGTTGGCCTTTTTTCATGACGTTGTTGACATGGGCGTTAAATCTGAGCCGCTCGCTGAAGTTGAACTACACAACCAGACGAAGTGTCATATCCATGTATCCGCGTTTTGTTTTCGTGGCGTCATTTTTCTCAATTCGGAAAAAAAATATTAAAAAAAGATTAAGATTTTCATGTGATTTTGATATGTGTTTGAGTTTTGATTGTCCCAGCATTTCAATAAATCACTTAAAACAGAGGGTTGTAAAATGTAGAAAAATGTGATCGTTTTAAATCCTAACTTTTTTTTAAGTTTTAAATTTCCCATTCCACTTAGTTCTTGTTTCAATTGGTATTACAAATAAACCGATGTCAATCTTTTATTTTCTCACGCTTACTCCCACAATTTTATGTGCCATACTAAAAAAATCTTAAATTACAGAAATGTGGTGTTGCATACTTTAAAGAAGCGCGGAACCCTTCGAATTGAATTTCGTGAATAATAACTCTTGGGTTTTTTTTGTAGTTATGAATAATTTCGGCTCACGTCCAGCCGATTAAAACCCTGATTTTAATTCCATATTTTCTGCAGCTAACGCTTTCAACTGAATTTTGAAAATACGTCAAAGGTTAGTAGTAAAAATTAATATTTACGGTTCATTCTACTTATATATGAAATGTGGATAAATTCTGAAATCATGGGTTAGAGTCCAGCCGAATTAAGAAAGGAAAAACTCTGATTTCTTAAATTTCAGCGCTTTGTTTTAACAGAATTTGGATAATACTCTATCAGCTAATGGTGGTTATTAATATTTATGGCTCATTTTACACTTTTAGAGATATCATGAATTTTAGAATTTGTAATTTTTCGTGAAAAAAATTTTGGATTACTTAATGTTTTTATTTAAACCCTAATCAAGGAGCCAGTTGCGAACTCATCACATTAAGAACTAAGATCTTAAACTTTTTATAGATTTATTGGTCCTTTCCTTTCAACCGTTAACAAATGGGAGCGAACACTATCTCTGATATCTGAAATAGTTGATGTTTGGACTGGTGTTCAGCGAAAATGGTTGTATTTGGAGGGAATTTTTGTAGGAGGCGACATACGCACTCAGCTACCAGAGGAAGCCAAAAAATTTGATGACATCGATAAATCGTATAGAAGAGTAAGTTTGTTGATCTTTTCGATGACATCTTTTGAATTCAAAGGATAATCTAATTAATAAATATTCAATATTTTGTATGACTCAGGTTATGGTTGATTGTGCAAAGAATCCACTGGTTATTCCCATTTGTACTTTTGGTGGAAGATTAGCAGAGTTCCTTGGTCTCAACGCGGGCTTAGAGCGCTGTCAAAAATCATTAAATGAATATTTAGAATCCAAAAGACGAATATTTCCGAGATTTTATTTCATATCAACTGATGAATTGTTGTCCATATTGGGAAGCAGTGATCCGACAATTGTCCAAGATCACATCATAAAGGTTTGTATACTAATAATTAAATAATTGACAAATTTATTATGTAAATTTATCCAAAAAGTCGCTCTATAGAATTTTTGTTATATGTATTCACTTCCTGTTATGTGTTCAGCCCTCCATGCTAATGGAGTCTTATTGGTGTGGCAACTTGAATTCGGCTTTTTGCAAAAAGTCAAGCTTGCTTTAAAGAATGTCTTAAGAAGAACAGATAATAAAAAAAAATTGGTTCATTCATTCCGAAGCCCTTTTATGCTTCCTTGAACGGTCAAGAACCGAAAATTTTTGAGCATAAGAGCATGAATTTTATAAATTGCCCTGTGTCTATTAATCACAATTAATTATCAATTAACTTACTTACTGGCCCCGTAGGGTGCAATTTTTAATACTGATTTTAAATTAAAATTAAAGTAACTAATGTGATTATGAACAAAAACTTAGTAAATTAACTTTTTTATGTTTTTACTTAAACTAGACCTTTATACTGAACTACAAACTAAGCCTATCTTAAAACAACATTTAAACTACAAACTAACTAATTACTAGAAACTTAAGCTACCTTAAGAATAAATACATAAGCCGGCCAGGCTGACAGTACATGCAATACGTATTTGCCTTAAGGGCATCCAAGATAAATATAGACGACAGAGTTCTACCCTTCATCTGATACCGTCCTATTAAATCTGAGAGTCTCCGTCGAGCTCATTGCAACGTCTTGGTGGTAGGTGATTCGTCCGTCCACAGCTTTTCGGGACACGTGGAAGATTCATCATGAACTAAACCTTTTCTGTCTACATTGAGGAACGCTTCAGAAGGAAAAAGGCGGTTAAGGCGCACTGTCTCATGGTGCATTTCATTGGGGTAAAATGCCCCGAAGATCAAGTTGTTATTCATTGCTCTTGCAATGTGACATCGAATTGGTTTTATCAGAAGTTATCCACTTTGATCAGGTTGGCCGCGTAGCACAGACTCTGAAGTGCTATATAAATGGAGACAAGCCCTTAGACATCGTCTCTCGAAAACCCGTATCTTTTCTATTAAGCTTGTTCCCACGTTGAACCACACGGGACAACCATAGGCAAGAACAGGCCGAATGAGGGTGTAGCAGTTACTTTTACCTTGGCATTGAGTTGATTGCTGTGAAACAGTCTTTGTCAGCGTAAAAGCTGGCTCTGGCCAAAGCAGTATGTATATGTTTGTTTAAATGCAGATACTAATCTAGCCAGATCCCTGTGCATCTAACAACGCTTCGATTCGCCAGTGGCTGCCCGTTTTGTCCAACGCTAGAGAACATTCGCCACTTTCTTTAAGTATTTCTATAGGCCCTAGACAACGGAGTCCTGAAGAGAATGGTCTCGCACTTTTGGAAATTGATCTGCAATTTCACAAATTCTGCTGGTGGATTAGGATTATCTCCAAAAGCGATTTGCTATGCTGAGCTTGTGTAACTTGAAAAAGAGTCCCTGCAACCTTACGGTGTCGAAGGCTTTCTCCAAGTCAATCAACAAGGCACCCGTGCATTGTATCTTGTCTTTGTTCCATTGGATATCTAATACCAGTTTAGACGCAGCAGGTATGCAATCATGCCCCGCTCTGAAACCAAACTGATTATCTGGAAGTATATTTTTGTCCTCAACCAACTCGGTCAGGGTTCTATTGATCACTTTTCCAAAAACCTTACTGATGTTAGGAAGCAGACTTATCGACCGGAGATTTGCCGGATTGGATGTGCCTTTGTTGCGTTTAGGAATTGGTTGTACCACCGTTGGTTGTTTCGTATTTCGTTGATTCCCACAGCTTACTTTTGTCTCAGTGAACCGAAAATAAACAGGGGGATCTTCCTTTGAGATGAACGGATGATGAAATAATTGTCATCTTCAATCGCTTCTAACGGATGTATACCTGCTGTTACAGGTATTTGTTCATTGTCTGTAATTGGGGGGAGCTTAAGACACGGAAGCTCATTCTGATTTTTCCTTCGAAAGAATTTATAAATGAACATATTAAGGGTTGCTTGCTTTAATAGCCCTAATTAAGGTATTCCAATGCGAATTAATTGAATCTCGGTAATTCTTCTGAATTAATTGCTGTAGGTTTTTAAGCTGTGATTTCAGTGTCTGTACATGACTCGTAAGTAGCCTTCGCTTTTGTCGATGAAGTGCGGCGATCGTAGCCCAAAATCTTACTACACCTTAAATGATGGTTTGAGCTGTAAAAATCTAAGTAAATATGCAAATTTTCCTTGACAGCATCTCAAAGAAGATTTAAATTTTTACACTTACAATTCTGTTGAATCTTTTATAATTTTAATTATTGTCACCGCGCTTTACTTTATTTCCAATTCAATGCACATTTTTCAAAAGAAGAATTTTTCTCCCGAAAGAGCTTATAAACTGCTCTGCCTTCCTGCTTCTAGGATCAAAGTTTTGGAGAGCTAACATTTCGTCTTCCGAGTAAGAAAGATTTTCGCACAATTGAACTAGCATCGGTTTTCTATGGTGAGTCTTCGCCAAATCTCCACTTAAGTGCCATTCGTGGAGTTGATATCTACTCCGAGGTAAACTCCTTAACCACCTCGAAATTGCTGTTGTCATCAGTGGCTAAAAATGTGTTTGCTTTGCAGGATTCATTGACTACCTTCTAAGTTAGATTTTTTCCATGCAATAAAGCTTGTTATGATACCAAGAGAGAGGCATAACACACATTTGTTGATAACATAACAAAAAGATGTGTTCTGATGATTGGTTCTGAAAGTTCAGAGTCGACTGGTTTGCCAAAGTATCTGTGCCCGATCTAAATTATGTTTTTCGATGACTTATTTGACTAGACTTCAAGAGATCATCTTTAAAGTAAATAAGGTCACATGGTATTTGAAACCAATAAGAAATGAAGACTGATTTAAGTTGGTTCTTTTCACTTAAGCTCCAGAGACTTTTTAATTCTGTTTTGACGAGCCAGCGTCTCCCTGCGGACAGGTTCAAAAATATGAAAGCTACTAAGATTCAAACAATTTCTCGAATAAAAGGAATGCGTTTTTACTGCACAGAAGTTTGTTAGGTCGGTACGACCCAATTGAATGCCCCGCTGATGTCAGGTTCAAATTTCGGATGGTACTTAGTTTAAAGCTGGAGCATCAGTTTGAACGTTTGAATTTATAATGGTTTTGGAAACAAGTGACAGTTGTTATTGAAGAGACCTGCTTTTCGTACCCTTCTGATATTATTTCAAATTTGACCACATATAATTCTGTTTTATTTCTTCTTTCTTTTTGCTTCATTATAAGTAATTTAATAAAAATTGAAGTATTAAAAACTTTATTTGAAAAAGTTCGACTTTATCTTTATTGCAGATGTACGATAATATTAAATCTTTACGTTTCGCAAAGGATTCTGCGGACATGAATATAGTTACTGCAATGGTTTCGAGCGAAGGAGAAGTCATGCCATTTTGTCGGAATGGTTCGCTTTTAAAATTGGCTAATTTTTTTCTTTTACTTAAATAATTGTTTCTTTCGCCAAATTCAGTTGTCGCACATGGAAGAGTGGAAAACTGGATGAATGAAGTCCTGGCAGAAATGCGTAAGACAAATCGAGTCATAACCAAACAAGCAATCGAGGATTATGGTAAAAAAGAGGAATATACACGGTATGTGCAATTTATATTCTTTACTTTTTCATTTGCCTGGTACACAAAAAAAAAAAAACATTATATCAAATATCTTTGTAAAAACAATGTCTCAGAATCTGCGTTTTGAAGGTAATTTAGAGCAGTGATCGGATAGCATATAATCGTACACATAACCAGTAATAGCACTTTTGAGGCAAGTAAAAATGTGATCAGTACAGCTGTGCCTTACTGATGGTAGTTACACAAGTAGAATTGTTAAAAAGCGTCTTGTGGGCCAAATGATCCCATAAAAAAGAACAAATTCCAGATGGGAAATTTATAAGTAATTTTCGGTACCATTGTCCGGTTCACATGTGATATCAATATCAATATTGATGTGAAATATAATGATTAGGGCTTAAGCTTATGTATTGCTCAGGATTATACGTAACTCATCAACAAACAAACTTTTGTAATGTATTAATGTCAAACAATGTTTAACTGTCATTATTTTCGTATATTCAGATATATGCTCACAACTCCACTTTTAACAATAAGGCTGGGCGCTCACTTGGCAACTTTCGTTGCGCAACGAAAAGTTGCTCAGAAAAAGTGTATTGGCTTATATGGTAGAGCGCTCACTAGGCAACGCAATTTGAGAGCAATTTTTCGTTGCCAAACATCGGCAACTTTTGAGCAACGCAATCGTTGCTCAAAAGTTGCTCTCTTAGAAAAATGTATCCAACCGCTCACTAGGCAATTAGTTGTAGGGCAACTTTCTGTTTTTTATTTATTTTGACCCACGGTCGGGGTAGGTTGTGACCAGAAAAATGTGTGCGGTGCTTATTGGTGAAAATACTTTGATCGATGAAGTGGAAAAGCGGCCGTGCTTGTTTAATAAACATTTAAAAGACCAGAAAAAGGCTTTGATATTTTCCTTTTTCCTTTCTATCACGATTTATAGGATGCACCAAGTACTTTTTTTTGTTTCTTGTTTTTTTTTCTCAGTATTATCAATAATGCACAAACAATAAAAGTTAGTTCGAAATCCATAGTTTTTGCAATTTGCACACATTGCTGGCAACTAGTTGCTTAATGAGCGCTGTATAAGCAAAAGTTGCTCGGCAATAGTTGCCGGCAACAGCGGCAACTTTTCGTTGCGCAACGAAAAATTGCCGGTGAGCGCCAGCCTAACTGATTTTACATTCTGTGCCATTCATAATTCGCAAATAAATCTTTATTGAAATCGGAAAGCGACTATTGAATGAAGGTTCTGTTTTAAATCTTTGTACTCAATTTTTAAGCTTTGAACTTTAAAGCGGGGAAGCATCTAAATGAAAAATCAATTAATCAATAAATCAATTCAAATTTCGTACTTAATAAGGCGAAAAGAAGGTCTTACAACAAAATCCTACAGAACTTCATTCGCTGAATGATTTTTTCGGATTTTTTCGAATGCTATGTATGGTAGTGACTTAAAACAATCAAAAGATATTTCGGCCGTAAGATATTTAACTTTTTTATCATTTCAGTTCCGCTTTGGTCCTCGCTTTCAATAATTGCGGTTCCATTTTATCTATTTTTTACTCCTATGATTTTGAGCTCGGCTGGGTCAACTTCTTTTTCTAAATCATTTTTAGTATCACTCCAGTTTTGTTTCTCCTTTGGTTTTAATAAGACGGGGGCGATGGTTTTAGCCATATTTGCATATGATTTTAGGATTTCTTTTTGTTTTGTATCAGCGTTCATATTCGAAATATATTCCCGCTCATGATCTTCTTTCTTGTTCATGTTCTTGCACAACTGCTCAATTTTCCCTAGGTCTCCACTAATTTTGTCGCTGTGTGCATTAGATCTCTTAAGCTCACTGATAATTTTTCCGTTATCAACTTTAAGATTCTCAATATGATCACTCATTTTATTTAGCTGCATTTCGTGTACTATTTTCATACTATTCAGTCTTTCCATGTATCTTTCTTCCACTGCAACTAAAAGCATCCTTATAGTCCTTAAGGTATTGGTTAATTTTCACCACATTTTGCTGCATGTCTTTCAACACATCATCCACATTCTGAATGTATTGTAAACAGGCATCCCACATAAATCGCACCATATTTTTGTTTCCTGAGATGCCACAAGCATATTGATCCAAACCAGCACATTTGATCGTTGCATGAAATACTTCCAGGAGAAGTTGTTTACTCAGCAGCTTGGGTTGGTGTGATAATTTCTGCGAACTCATGTTGCCGGTAAATTGCATCGGTCATACGAAACTTTGTTGCTTCATGTGTACAGCAAGTGTGGGAACGAACTTATGCTTGCATGTGCGGATGAGGCGGCATTGCACCTGGTTTGACTTTTGTGGTGATAACTTGCATGAATCGCGGTCTTACACTGCGTACAAACATCTGGCATATTGAATCTTTAAAAAAGCTCAGTTACCAAATGTTAAATCAATTCCATCCAGCCTCCTTCAAGTTTAGCTAAGACCTAAACCAGCCCGTAGACGTAGCCGGAATCCAATAGTTGCTCGCTTAGTCCGTTGAAAGTTCAAAAAGCCCAATGTGCCCAATGTAAATTATTATACTTACCTAACGAATGACGAAGACAAAGATATATTTAACTCCGCTTGGAAAAAATTCCGATTTAATTGCGTTGAGTCCGATAAGTCACTCAAAGGCTTATTTGGTTTAAAAATTTCCGCACAAAGAAATAAAATAAAATTTTACTTTCACGGTAAAAAAATATTCGAGAGCCACCTCCAACAGTATATTATCTCGTAAAAAAACGTGTTATAAATTATTTTCAATTAAAATGAACTCAAAAAATCCACGATTTACTATTAAAAAAGTGTTTGATTTTTTTGATAGAATAATAATCACTCAATTTCCAATTATTTATATTTATCCAAATTTTGTTCGCCAGGAAGGTATAATGCTCGGATACAGCACACTGCACGGTGGTGATTAAGTTTTAAGGGAAAATTAAGGTAAAAACCGCAGGTAGTTTTTCTTAATAGGATAGTTGAAAATTAAAGCGGGTAAGTTTGGCAAAAACAACATCTAGCGAGTCCGACTCAAAACTTAAATAGAAATCCCATCAACTTTGAAATACCTAGAAGCAAGTAATTAAAACACCTTTGTTAATGTACTGCAGATAGTTGATAAACGAGTTGTGCCGCATTTGCAGAGATCTTGAAAATAGTTTAAAAGTCAGTTTCTAAATGTGACTGTGCCGAGTGGATGCATTATTTTGCCTGAAAAAATTGGGAGCTTGAGAGCAACCGCAATCGAATTGCAAATATTAGAGCAATGCAGTCCATTGTGCATAGATATGCAGTTCAGTTAAACCTCATTGAAAAAGTCAATGAAAAAAAAATATAAGTGAACATAGCTGTGGTCCATTCAATGAAAAACATTCACCCGTTTTCAAGAATTTTAAAAAAATATCAGGTCCTTTTATCATCTCATTGACTTTCTTTTCGTTGGGTGCAAATATAACGCCATGAACTGGACTATTCCAGAATTCACGGAAATATTTATCATCGTACTGGAACTCTTTATTCAAACAAAGGTGAACAAAGACATTTTGCAAAGTTGTATATTCTTGCTGCATCTGCCGATCAAAGAATAAGTTTGAAATAAAATAGTAATTGCGATCCTTCACTGATGCGAGAATAAAGGTTTTTCTTGACAAACGGTAGTCAATTTGCAAGCGCATTAAAAATGCTGCATCATGTTAAACAGGAAAGTGAGGAAAGTGTTAGAAATGCATATATGCATGGAATAGAAGCACCGAATATAACTGGCAACTTGACAAGATAGAAATTCTGATTTTAGACACTATAACGTAACGAAGAAGCTTTCGTTTTTCAATATGCTGATGATGAAACACAACTTGAAAGAGACTTATTGGTTCACTGCTGACCTGATCCAAATAACCTATAGAAAAAAAACTGAAATTATAAATGTTCAGCACTCAAATTTAGATCCAATGCTTTATCAATACTTTCTCTTGACGGATTGGGGTATAAATATTATAAATAAATAAGATAAGCGTTTGGTATGAAGATCAATATGTTATGAGGGAAAACATTTGAAAAGGCCGGTATTTATTTAACAGAATCAGTATTTTTATATGGACAACTCTACGTTGCAATGTCCAGAGTTCGTCGCGCAAGTAACTTAAATATTAAAATCAAACACTTCGGAAAAATAATTTCATCTTCGTGCAGAATACTAACAAAAAAACGTTGGTTTAAAATACAATTTGAATATTTACTGTGTACAATATAATAGGCAACACACTAAAGGAGTTCCATGTCCTTTTCACTGGATGTATATAGTTAATACATCAGTTTTAGAGTTTAAAGGGCTTAGGGCATTTAACGAAGTGTATCCAATATATATTAAATAAAATTTATTACATAAATTAGTATGCTATTCTCCCTGTCGTACGACAGGCTTTTCTACTAGTTTATAGTAATGAATTCATTGCTGAGGGTCTGGATTTCAATTTTAACACTCACCAGTAAAGTGTCAGTTGTGCTAAAAATCATCCCTTGTCCCGCAAGTAAAAAATATGTATTATTTTAAATAATAATTAACAAAGCTTAGCAATGCTAATGAAAAAGGACCTAGATCGAGTATCCTTTCTTGGTCTTCTAGACTTCTCGAAGGCCTTCGAAACGGTTAACCACCATATTTTGTGTTCCAAATAAGTAAACCAATTTAAATTTTCTAAGTCCGCAGCAGATCTTATGACTTCATACTGAATTGGGAGAAAACAAGTTGTCGTTGTCAACAAAAAGTCGTCAAACTTTGCTGAATTTTTTACAGGTGTACCCCAGGGATCAATTCTTGGGCCACTGTTGTTCAGTATGTTCATCAATGAACTTCCCAATGTTATTAAAAACTCGTCGGTACATATGTATACTGACGACGTTCAAATCTGCTTAGACCACAAGTTAGGCATGATTGAAGATACAGCAGAACGACTTGACAGTGACCTTAGAAATATTATGAACTGGACAAAGGCTAATCGACTTTGTTTAAACCCGAAAAAATCGAAGTGCCTCGTACTTTACAAAAACCAGCTTGATTTGAACTACTTTCCTCTTCTCTATCTGGGAGACTCTGTTTTAAAGTATGTTGGCAAAGCCAATAACCTCGGCATTTAGTTCAGTTCTAGTCTTGAATGGGACTATCATATCAGACTGGTAATTGGAAAAGTATACGGTCGCTTAAGGACTTTAGCCCTTACCAAAAGCTTCACACCACAGCCTATTAAACTAAGACTCGCTAAAACAATTATTATGCCAATTATAACATATGGTTGTCAAATTTTTAGTCATCATAGCTTTGATAACATCTCACGTTACAAAAATAGAATCTTAGGATGTGACTTACTATACTACTGTGTCCAAAAAATAAGGTGACATATGAATTTAAACTGCGCGCGTCGAAGGATTTGGAAATTTTTCTTCCTTTTTAGGTTGGTAGTACTGTCAGTGACATCTATGTGAAATTTCATGTCAAAATAGATTAATAGTGTTTGAGATACGCGTCGTTTTGTGAGCTGCTAAAAGTGAGTTTTTCGTTTTTTGCGATGTCGAAATTTATTGAGCAAAGAATTTGCATTAAATTTTGTTTGCGGAATCAATTTTCTGCTGCGGATACGTTGAGGATGGTGCAGAAAGCCTTTGATGATAAGGCTATGTCTAAAAAAAAGTGGTATAGTGATTTCCAAGCCGGCCGTGAACGTGTCGAAGACGAAGAGCGTTCTGGGCGACCATCAACCTCAACCGATGAAGCTCACGTCCAACAAATCAAAGATTTGGTGTTGAAAAACCATCGATTAACGATAAGAGACCTTGCTGATGAAGTTGGCTTATCGAAAGGCTCAGTCAATACCATTTTGAAGGATGCTTTGGGCCTCAAGCGCGTCAAATCTCGACTGGTACCGAAAACATTGATTTTTTTGGAAAAAAGCGTCGCGTTGTAGTGTGTGAAACAATGTTTTCAGACTACCAGGATGTCATGAAACGCATTATAACTGGCGATGAGACTTGGATCTATGCTTACGACCCCGAAACAACCGATCAATCGAGCGAATATCGTGGCAAAGGAGAGCCGAGACCAAAAAAACCGCGCCAAAGTCGCTCAAAAATCAAGGTCATGTTGACTGTTTTCTTCGATTATCGTGGTGTTGTGCTTTATGAATTCCTTCCAACCGGCCAAACAGTCAACAAGGAATATTATTTGAACGTTATGCATCGTTTGCGTAACGCTTTCCGCCTAAAAAGGCCGGAATTGTGGAAAGACAATTCTTGGTTTTTACACCACGATAATGCACCATCCCATACCGCACTCGTAATTCGTGATCATTTCGCCAAAAACTCAACCCATATCGAGCCGCAACCACCGTATTCACCTTATCTGGCGCCGTGCGACTTCTGGCTGTTCAACAAGCTCAAAAGACCGCTCCGGGGACACCGTTTTGATACGATAGAGGAGATTCAAGCCGCAGCGAAGACGGAACTGATGGCCATCCCGGAAAGTGACTACAACCAGTGTTTCAAAGATTGGAAAATCCGTTGGCATAAGTGCATTGCATCGGGAGGGGATTACTTTGAAGGGGATGAAATTGATTTGGAAGAATAAATAAAGAATTTTCAAAATAAATACAATGTCACCTTATTTTTTGGACACAGTAGTATATAAGTATTTTTCCTTTATAACGCTGATCAAAGAGTCGGATTATATATACTATATAAGAAAATCGAATTTGCTTAATCTAATCGATCATTTGTACTTCTGCAACCAAGATTTACGTGTACTAATTCTGTACGTCAATTTTTTTGTGTGTGTTATCCGAGAGTTTAATGCTTTGACTTTAGACATTAGAAAAATTCGTGGCACCAAACTTTTTGAGAAGGTCTTATTTAGATATTTGGTTGAAAATCGTTAATCATAATAACTTAATTGGTAACTCAATGAAAATTTTGAAGAATGATAATTGTTAATCAATTAATATCTATCACACATATCATACTTAAACTTTTACTTGTTAAGACTCTAAGCCTATTGTAAAAGATGGATATTGAAAAAATAAAAAAAGTAAAGCAAAGTAAAAAAAAGCTTAACAAAGTATTTTTTAATAATTATTATAATTAAAAAGTCTGTTCAGAAAAATATTTTGTTTTTAACTAGACTTTTTGCACTGTTATTAATTTATTCATTTTGTATTGCTTTATTTTTTTTTAAAGGAACGATTGGATACTGATGTACCAAGGAATGATAACTTTAGCGGGTAGCCAGCTATGGTGGACCGTCGAATGTGAAGAGACATTTTCTGCCTTGAAAAAAGGAAACAAACGCGCAATGAAGGATTTCCTTCGACAACAAAACTACCAAATTGAACAATTGGTTATAAAAGTGCGTTCGGAGTTATCTCGAAACGATCGATTGAAGTTTAAGACAATAACAACAATTGACGTCCATGCCAAGGATATAATTGAAACATTTGTACGCGACAACATATTGGATGCCCAAGAGTTCGGTTGGGAAAGTCAGTTGAGATTTTATTGGCTAAAACAATTGGATGATTTGTTTGTGGTTCAATGCACTGGTCGCTTTAATTACGGCTATGAATATATGGGGTTAAATGGTCGTTTGGTTATTACTCCTCTTACGGATAGAATATATTTAACTATTACACAAGCTCTTGTTATGAATATCGGAGCTGCTCCAGCAGGTCCAGCTGGAACGGGCAAGACCGAAACTGTTAAGGATTTGGCTAAGGCCATGGCATTGCTTTGCGTCGTCACAAATTGTGGCGAGGGTATGGATTTTCGGGCTGTTGGCAGTATATTAACAGGACTTTGTCAATGCGGAGCTTGGGGATGTTTTGATGAGTTTAATCGAATTGAAATTTCGGTGCTTAGTGTTATCTCCACGCAACTACAAACGATTCGGAGCGGCCTGTTGAAGAGACTCAAAATGTTTATTGTGAGTGTTAATTGATTAACGCACATTTTATAAGATGAAACGAAATTGTAATCATATATTTATTTCAGTTTGAAGGAGCTGAAGTCTATCTTGATCCTAAAGTCGGTGTATTCGTGACAATGAATCCAGGATATGCTGGGCGAACAGAACTACCGGAATCTGTCAAAGCGCTATTTAGGCCTGTGACTTGTATAAAACCAGACCTTGAGCTTATCTGCTTGATTTCTCTATTTTCGGATGGATTCCTAACATCGAAAGTATGTTATTAGTTACATTTACGATACGATGCGGCAGGGTACACGGGGTTGGTTGGCACTTGTGATATATTTTAGGAGAACTTTTATACTTATTCAAAAAAAAATAGTTTCCCAAATCATTTTATCCTCTATGGCCTGAAATGGAGAAAATTCAGTAAAATCTAAAAGTGATTACAAAACAACGTTTTAAGCTATCCCTTCGTGTAAAAGTTCCATAAAATTTACCTTGTGATGACTCCTCTTGGTATAAAATAAAAAGCTAGGGTTTTTCAAAGCCTGCATCCGAGTTACCTTATCGCACTCATTATGCTTCCAATTTAATAAATATTAAAAAAATTAAAAAATATTATTTTAACTTATATTTCAGGTTTTGGCTAAAAAAATGACTGTTCTCTATAAATTAGCCGAGGAGCAATTGTCCAAGCAGTGTCACTATGATTGGGGACTTCGTTCTTTAAACTCTGTCCTTCGAATGGCGGGCGTAATGCAAAGGCAATCCAGTGATTTGCCGGAAAACGTTGTCTTGATGCGTGTCTTGCGAGATATGAACTTTCCCAAGTTTGTTTTCGATGATGTGGGATTGTTTTTGGGTCTTATTAAGGTAAAAAATAATATTTAAATTTATGTTTCAAAATGCTATGAATGCACTTTCTTTTCGTTGGTGTTTTTTTTCATTGATCTCGTTTATTTGCCACTTAACATATTTTTTTTATAACAAAGCAAAAAATAAGTTAAAACTTATTATTAATAATTAGTGTAAGCAAACATAATATATTTTTATTATTAACAGAATACAAAAAGATGTAGTTTATTATAATATGGACAACATTCCTTTTTTAATTGATTATGTCCTTGAAATTCATATCAACAAAGCCTTGACCTTAATTGTTTTTTATTTTTAAAAGCGGACTTTCACAGCTTTCAATTTAAAAGGTCTACATGGGAAAATAGTTTAAAAAGAAAAACAAATAAATTTAAAAATAGTGTCTAGCTTCGACAGCTCCGAACCAACTCCGTACGTCCGCGGAAGCTTTCTCGTAACGACTTCACATTTCGTAGGATTGCCGCTCATACGCGAGAGGTGATGACGTTAAAAAAAAAAAATAAAAATTACATTTGAAGTTGATGCATAGGAATTTCTTAAATTTGCTTAAATGAATAGCTTTTAAGGAGATCTCTACCTTGTAATACCTTCAATATACAAACACTTACGTTTTCCTGGACTTCAAATTTATTTCAAAATCAATTAGCAAATTAGCAATAAGCAATTAACAAACAAACAAGTATGCCTTGTCTGACATTCCTTTCGCCTTAGCAACGGCTGGTTTAGGCCTGCTATCCAGAAAATATGAAGGATGATATCTATTCAATAGCTTAAGAGATTGCAACCATGTAGCGATCTATGGACTTATGATCCTTGTATGCCGCGAGTTAAAGGCACCACTTTCGAAATGGTCCCCAATAATAGTTCAAAAAAAAATTGCAGAATTCCAGGTCGGGAGGTCTTTGAAGTCACACCACGAACATGAACGCCGATATCACATTTAGAAGGAAAATATTATTGATTTTAACCAAATTCAGTGTTGTTATTTACGATTTCAAAATCATGGTGAATGAAAAAAGAAATTGTGGATTTAATATTGAACTTTAGTTTATTTCTTTATTTAAAATATAAAATTATAATCAAGGACACAATGAGTACCAACTCTGTTATAAATAAAAGTTTGTTAGATGTGGTTTTCGGTAGGCAAAAATAAATTTACGCAGCGACTTTTATAAAAGGTAGCAAAGAACATGACACTTGTCGCACAATTTACACACCGATTCGATAAATATTTCATCTGTGAGCTGACATATGAAAAAACATAAAAAAATCTGAAGGAAAACTACGAGAAAAAACCAAATTTCCAAAAATTAAAAAAAGAATAAATAGATATTTTTGTATAACTAAATAAACAAATAAATAAGCAAAGCAAATAAATAACTAGATAAACTCAATCAGCAAAGTGTGTGTGTAGCTCAACCAAAGAAACAAAGTGTGTAGCGTTACATCCAAAATATGGTCAATAAACTCAGGCATTGATCAGAATAGAATCAGAATAAATGCAATAACATAATGTTTCATACATTTGCTCAAGAAGTTAGGCCTAGGCTTCAAAATACGGTCGGAGATCATTTCAAAGTTCACTTGTGAATGTAGATCATGAGTAGAATGATAACTTGACAAATTGGGCATAATTTTTTATAGCTTATTCTGCTTGATTTGATGTCTTCAAATATGACAACTTGCACAATTTCCCCACGCTTTATGTAATATAATTTTGTTCTCCTTACTTAGTACTTAGTATGGTGTTCAAAAGCAAATCTCTTGTCGAGATGGATTCCAACGATTTTGGCTCCATTATCCCAGTGTATTTTGCACTATCACAGTTTGGAAGATTTGGAAAGTCTAATATTGTACAAAACAGGACTAATAACTGAATCTTAGGGAAGGCTTGCATCATTTTGCATTAACACTTCTTCTTTCTTCTCCATTCGCTATTTATGACGGCACTCGAAATTTAGAGCCAAATGATACACATTCATCATTTTAGTTTCACTAAAGAAACTATAAATAAAAATATATGCATAATAAATCTCACTTCTTGCCGATTCGTAAGGAGTCACAAAATGTGAAGGTTTCGTTAAAAGTTTATTATTATTTACTGTGATGAGAATTTGAATTTAAACATTTGAATTTTTCTTTCCAACAGGATCTTTTTCCTGGCGTTGATTGTCCGCGTGTGGGGTATCCCGAGTTCAATGCGGCAGTACGTCACGTGTTACAAAGTGATGGCTACATACTGCTTCCCGATCAGGTACGAGTAAATAATATCAAACACATTCAAAGAAAAAAATATAAAATTCAAATGCCAAAAGCGAGGCTAATTTTAAGTTACATTTCATTAAGAAGATCATCAAATCAATTTAATATTTTGTAGGAAGACAAAGTTGTACAAATGTATGAAACTATGATGACCCGACACTCAACAATGATTGTGGGACCAACAGGTGGTGGCAAATCAGTCGTCATAAGCACACTGATTAAGGCCCAATGCCATTTAGGATTGCCAACAAAATGTACCTATTTAAACCCCAAGGTAACTTTGTTTATCTTCATTATATAAATAAAGCAAAAACATGGTAAGATGTCCTTTACCGGATAGTGTTTTCCTTATCTAAACTTACCATTTTGGAAAGTTTTAACCTTTCCCAGCAAAAATCACAATTATGTTCGTAAATCTTTTTTTTTGTGTTTTGTCTCGACACAAATGATTTTTAACTTTTCAACCTAATGGTACACAGAATGAAGTTGACTTTTCTTTTAAGTGCAGAGGTCGAATATGTTTTAACACGATTGTATCATATAACTTTTTATTATCCTTTTTAGTCATTGCCGGTGGTGCAATTATATGGATACCTGGATATGAGTACAAGAGATTGGATTGACGGACTATTTTCAAATATATTTAGAGAAATGAATAAGCCCACAGTAAAAAAGGTGAGACAAAACGTGCATGCACAACTTCAGTATTTAAAGATTACCGACGCGACTTAAAATTTGAATAATTTGCACATGGACAATCTTGTTAATGTGGATAAATTTTTTGTTTTTAATTTCACTACCTTTTCTTTTTTCTTAACAAAAAATTTACCAAATATCAATAGACTTTTTTTTGCTCTGCGTTTTTGGAGTTCTATATAAAGCTTCAAGTACCTGAAACCTTTTCATTACATCCGATGTTTAACAATAAAGACACCCAAGGGCCTTATAAGTGCTCAGATCATCAGCCCTATCATCGTATCCGTCCGGAGAAAAGCTCTGATCGAAACATATATTTCGTTCATGGTATCCCAACCTTTTGAGAAATATAGACGCGTACCGACATATGTAAATTTATAGCTGCGGTAAAATGTCCAAGATTTGTCAAATAATAAAGTAATAAATAATAGTAAAGAAGTGAAAGAAACGTGGACAGCAACCTAGCATTATTCTTATTCATAAATTTTAAATGAAATTTTGCTAACACTCCTTTTACTTCAACAATATCGATTGTTATTTTTCTTATATTTTTTAATTTGCGGAAAAAAATCCGTTAACGTTTTCTTGACGGAGAAAATCGGAAAGGAAAGTTTAGTTAAAAAACGAGTACATCGCATGACTTCGAGACGCGTTGTTGCGAGAGTAATCGTCATTCATCGCATGAAATCGAAATGCCATTCATATGTTTTGACATTTCCAACGCATGCTTTATTTTGTTCGGAGGATTGTCCGATTTATCAATCGGAACACTTGGCATGATGTGAATTCCGGAGATTTCAAAGAAATCGGAGACAGTTCCATTCCAAACGCATGCGATGAAAGGGCCTAAAACAATAGATTACGTTATTCCTGGTATCGTGTTAGTTGCAACAAAACCGTCACTTTTTCAAGGCGATTGCCACTCTGGGTCTAGCGAGTTTCATCTTGTCGCTAGTGGCTGTCTATGCTGTCCAACGATGGAGAACTTTTCTAAATTCTTGCAGGTACCCTTTGTCACAACAACGTTAAATTTTGTGACAGTGACACAGCTTTTTCCTATTGAATATCGGGTACCAGCCTAGACACGGCATGTATGCCATCAAGCTCAGCTTTTTATCTTGAATTGTATTAATGTCATCAAGGGTCCGTATTAAGGATCTGTAGTCCCTTGGGCTAAAGTGTGGTGCGGGCCTTACTAAAACCCTAAAAATTAACAATTATAGATTTTTCACTAAAGTGTTGTAAATAATGTCATTGACTATTTAAAAGTTGATGATGTGATGAGATAAAAATGAAAAAAAAAAATCAAAATCAAGATGGGCCTTAATTATGAGTATGGCCTGTATCCTCTGCTGTTAGTATAAGTAATTGGTTCATTCTCAAAGTTACCACGATTTTAGGGAAACTTTTTTTCTCAAGAAGCAGCTTATATACTCAGCTCTTCTGACTAATGACTTTTTTATATCCTTTTTCCATTTAAGAAAAGCATTGAACTAAAGCATGTACTCAATTGGTCGTCTCAGAAATTGGTATATGTTTCTGCTGTTGTGAGAACTTATAAAGTCACCCATAACAGGTATCTACAAGTTTGTGAGTTAGGTTCCATATTTCACTTGTTTGCTCCGCAATTCGATTTGATTTCAAATCATATTCTTCACTAAAAAATAGACAAACGATTATGAATGTTAATAAAGAGTTGCTTTTTGAACAAAGTTTTTTTTTTAAAATACTATTTCACATTAACATATTTATTTAAAACAGGGGAAAACATAAAAAAAAACTGCATAAGACTAGCACTTTATAAAATTAATGGAACGTCATAACGATCTCGCCAAAGGTTTAACGAAATTCAATAGTGTTGTTGCACATCATGCAATAACCATGTCTAATGCAGTACCTTTAGAAAGGCTTACATGTTCAGACGGTAATATGAAACGGGATACAAAAATAATAAAAAAAAAACATACTAAGAGTCACCAATATCTAAGGTTTTAAAAATATCTCTCATCGTTTAAATTTTTCTTCTGTATTTTTATTTCTGAAGATCGTAATACCGTAACTAAATTAAATTCGTATTTAAAATATCAATAAATTAACTTAAGTGATTTACCAAACACACAAAATATACTGCATATTGTCTAGTTGTCCAAATGAAAGACAGTAGTTTTTTTCATTTTCACTAAACTGATTAAGAAATCGGTTGTAATTCCGAAGTCCGAACAACAAAACAAAATTCAGTGTACTAAATTACATGAACATGAACACAGTCAAGAGATGCCAACCGTTCGATGTGCTTCATGAGAACTAAGCTCAGTGCAAAAAATCAACTCCGCAGGTTTCACCTCAAAATTCTCTATCATTCCTATGAGGCTTTTAGTGATGCGATGACTGAGGCGGCTGGGTTCACGTCCCATTTAGGGTTCCGCAGAGTTTCCGCAAGTTTCAAATAGACTTGCTCGTCCCAAGATTTTTCTGAATCATCTTTGTCCTCTGAAATTTCAAAATGTGCAAGGGGGTTTTTGTGGTATCCACTTGTTTGTGTTCGTTTTTGAACGAGGATGAGATTGCCAGTTTCTGTTTTATTTCTTTGAGAAATAATCGGTAAGAACTTATTTGGGGCTATAGAATATGCATAAAGTTATAGCTCAGTAAAAAGTAATTGGCCAACTTTGCTGTTATACATCACCGCGGCGACCGTCTGAAGCAGTCCTTAGAAACTTGGCCTCATCATCGTTTAGGTCTTACGTTTAATCAATTTGCTCAAAATTGTCTGGATGTTAAACCGAAAATTTACCGTCAAATCATATTCAATGAAAAGGACCTCACTATTTCCCGAATAAGCCTAAGGGCTAACATAAACTTTTGTGATAATAATCGCCCAAGATGTTGGCGCAACATGTCAAACGGCGATTCAAACCATCACTTTATTTGTTGCGCATCGTTTAAGGAAAGAAATGTTAAATATCTATTGGGTGCTAGGTCATGGGATTCATCAAATTTAGACTTCTTTTTTGGGGGCATGTCAAGTCACTTTTGCCATGAAAAAAAAAAGAATAGCAGCTGCCATATACAACGAGATGGCTTCATTCTTGGCGTCAGTATGACCGTCTGCAAAACATTCACTAGCAGGACATATTTTTTGCTTATTCCACAGGCACTAGATTAAAAGCCCTTGGCAACGGTGGTTGTTCCATTATAACATCCTCTTTGAAAAATAATAAATTCGTTTGTGTTCCCGAGTTACTGTGTTATTGTCATTTTTTATTTGGAAAGCATTGTTTTTTTTTTGAGCACAAAGGAAGTATCTTAACACTTTTGTATGTTTGACGTCATTATTGCCGAAAAGAAATTCTAACAAGATTAGGACGACCGGAAAGCTTTCAAATTCCAAGAAACCTGTGCTAATAAAACCATCACATTAGTTTTTTTTAGCCGCATTTAAAAATAAAAGATAAAAATTAAATGAAAACAGAATCGAAAATTCTAAAATGGTAGCCAACGCATCAAAATAAATTTTTATTATCGCAGTCCTTCTAAAAATGTCCTCGTGTGTTTTTACAGGAGATGCGATACGTTTGCTTTGATGGAGATGTTGATGCCCTATGGATAGAAAACATGAACTCCGTAATGGATGATAATAAATTACTGACTTTGGCAAACGGCGAACGCATAAGATTGGAAAGTCATTGTGCATTATTGTTCGAGGTATTTTTTTTTTAATTTTTCAATTTACGTTTAAAGAGTCTTATACGTTTTTCAACATGCTTTTAGGTGGGCAATTTAGCATATGCATCTCCAGCGACAGTCTCTCGTGCGGGAATGGTCTATGTCGACCCAAAAAATCTCCGATATGCACCGTATTGGGAGAGATGGGCAATGTCACGACCTAGCTCCGAGGAACTATTTTTAAAGGTAATTTTTGTCAAAATAGTTATCAACGGAATTAAATAAGTTTTATTTATTTATTTATTTTTAAAACAGGAAATGTTTGAGAAATTAATTGTGCCATCAATAACGTATATATTCGAAGGATTGGATGGAACGCAACAGGGAAAACCTTTAAGAACGGTTCTACTTCAAACCGAGCTAAATATGATTGTTCAATTCTGCACTCTTTATGACGCAATGTTTACAGTTCCTACTGCAGCTGAAGGAGACGAACCGTTTCAAGATTATGAGATTTCTACACTGGAGTGTGGGATTGTAGAGGTAAGCTTTTACTTAGTTGGTCTAAGATACATGTATTTAAATGGTGTTTTCGGGTTTTTCAAATTTTTCGAATAATGAAAACATATTTGCAGTGATAGAAAATATACCCAACCTTTATTTAAAGTTATGCAAATTACTAATAAATAAGAAACCAAAAAGAATGGCGAAGTTGGTAGAGCGCCTGCCTTTCAATTGATTCAATTGATAGGTCCCAGGTTCGATTCCTAGAGTAGTGTTCTAGTTTTTCGGATCTGGTCCAGTCACCATTTGCCATTGGGATCAAGTTAATGACACTATCACTGGGTTGGTCGACCAGTGATAGTAGTCTCACTAATGGTTGGCGTTGTTGTAGTGGTTGTTGCATCGGCTGAGTTTCTACTCCGTGTTTTCAAAATAGCGGTTTGTGTAGATTATGTGTAGATGGCTCTGCTGTGAAGGCATAACACTGACAGCGGGATGTTTAAGCTAAATCTTCCAAACTTTCAAAATGCATAGATCATAACTAATATCGAATAAAATCCTGCGCATTGGATTAAAGCAAATAGGTCAATATCAAAATCCTCCGTCTCGTTTCGGTCTCCACCCACGGAAGTGAGTTGAAACCAATTACACCTGAGTTTCTCAAACCACTACCCAATCTTTCATTCTTTTCCTAATTCTTCCCCTCGCTCTGTGCTACACGCATTATACGAGTCTTAATATCCTCTTGAAGAGCGAGCACGTAATTAAAAAAAAAATAAATATACACTTTTATATTTGTTAGTGTATTAAGAACATCTAATTTAAACTTTTAAAGTGGTGGAAATGAATGAGTTTAATAAAAACTGTAGGGACCTCAAAATTGAGATATACCATATATTAATTTAAAACACCACCTCTAGCCGTTGAAGTAGTTCTCCCACACAATGAAGAAGCAGCTGTCGTGGGAGGACGAATCTACGAATCGTTCATATATCTTGCAACAACAATCACGACATATCTCTGCTTAGCGATACTAAAAGATAGTTGTTAATGCATTGTCCAATTTTGCAACACACAGTTCGGCACAGTTTCCTTATACCATGTTAATCGACAATAGACCAAGTCGATGCTCCTTCTTAAAGATCCACTTGACTAATCGATGGACGGATTTGTGATCAAGGGAAACTAGTCGTGGTGATGCTGGACATGCGATTTCTTCAACAATGGCATATGTCAACATGAAAGGCAATGTATGTCAAGACTCCGTATAGCTATTGCGATACGTAGACGATATTAACAACATCACTCGAATCCAACATACCGTCATTGAAGCTTTCCCACCAATTGGAAAAGCGGCTTGAAGTTAATGGTGTTCACATTTCTAAGTTTAAAACAAAAAAAAAACTTTCAAAGAAATCAATCAGACGAGTAAAGCTAAGGAAAAACAAAACAAAGAAGTTTATCTTTTTAGGGACTGATATTACCTCCGAAAATGACACCTTGATGAAAATTCTAGTAGCAACAAGGATCAAAAATTCTTACTCGAAGCACGTCAATCAAGCTCTTCAAAACATTCATCCTGCAAGGTCTTACATATGGAGCTGAATAGTGGTACTATAGCAGAACTGAAACCATAGAAAAAAAAAACGGTCTCCTTTTGCGGGGCGCAGAAAGAACCGAAAGTTCTTCAAGATGTACGCAGATTTGAATGTAGATGTTTGACGACTAACTCCTAAGACTGTTACGTATCGATCACATTGAGTTAATGGACCACAATGCTCTAGTATTTTCTAGTGTTTCCAAAACAAATCTCACGGATATTTTGCTTTTTATTCTATTCTATTCTATTTTAGTCAATTGCAACATAAAATACAGGAACAGGCGACACGCATCGATTGTATCTACACTCTGTTGTCGAGTCTGACGCATCTTATGTCGTAATGTGTTCGCTGGTGGAGAAACCTTTAAAGATCCTTTCAGTGAATGTAAATTCGCTAATATCTATCGAACGAAGAGCTGAATTCTTCAGGTTGAAAGAGGACCGATGTTCCTCTGGTTAGCGAAATCAATCTCTCTCAGAGGCACAAGACGAGGAACAGTCAGTTTAATATTATAAGGAGATAAAGGCCCAACTCGGACGGCACTGGTGGTGTCGTTATCTATGTTAGAAAAAATCTGCGTTAAGGTTATGTATAGTGGTGAAGTGCTTACGTCTGAGTTCGGAGGAGAATGAAAACCTCATGGCCGAAGATCTAAACGCCAAACATAGCAATTGGAGAAATCATTCACCAAATACTAGAGGGAACATACTATTCAATTGGTGGGGTCAGAATAGTGTCGAGTTCAGACTCGATTTAAAAGCCACGGATAGTCCGTCTTATACCAGGTGAGGCTCTTACATAGATCTAATGCTGTTTGACGAACGGATACTGACATGGACCGACGAACAATGAACTGTCTTCACACATGTTTGACAGTGACCATTGCGGATTTGCCGCCGTAGTTACAATCCCCAACGCTGAAGTCGCGACTTAAAAACCAACAGCAATTCAGTCAGCAGAATTACCGTGCCGCAATTAATTTGCATTGGAATACCAAAACTCGGGCTGTTAAAGCTAGCAAACCTGGTTAGTTCCCGAAAATTAATAAAATCGTTCGATGGAAAAATCAGCAGGCAAAGATCTAGTAGACGCGATCGAAGATGACATCTTTTTTGTGATCGAAGATCCTCAGGAGAAAGTTGAAGTAATAGGCGTGACCTTGCAAGATGTGTAGCAGTCACCCGAACCATGCCTTCGAAGATCGCGTCCTCGCACACAACTCCGACCTTCAAAATGATATTTTAGTGTCGATCGGAGAACACCACCTTTACCAGGTTCCGTGATGATAATTTGGCAAATGATGTGGTCGCCGATGAAGGGACATAACCTCCTTTTATATCAAAGGAAGACCTCCTGGTTATCTTTGGTTTCCTGAGAATCTGTGCGAATCGTCGAAATACCAAACGTTGTTCAGCTCATTGGAAGACAGCGGTGGTGCAACCGATTCCTAAACGAAACAAAGTCACATCCAATCCGGCAAATCTCCGGTCGATAAGTCTCCTTCTGAACAACAGTAAGGTATTTGAAAAGGTGATCAAAAGCGCTCTGACCGAGTAGGTTGAGACAGAAATATTATTCCGGATAAACAATTCGGTTTCAGGGCGGGGCATAATACCAAACACCCCGCGTCTTAATTGGTTTCGGATATCCAATGGAACACACAAAGGTAAGAAAGAATTGGACTTGGAGAAAGCACTCTTTTTCAAGTTAGACCAGTTCGGCATAGCAAATCGCTGCTTTATATATTCTGAGATATGCTCAGTAGCAGACAGTTTATTGTAAAATTGATGGTCAATTTCCATTTGCATGCGAAACTATTCTGTTCAGGACCTCGTTTCCTACGGTATCACAGCTCGATGCCAAGGTAAAGGTGATCTGGTACACGGCCCTCACTCGGCCTGTCCTTGCCTATGGGTGTCCCGTTTGGTTCAACGTCGAAGCAAGCTAAGTGGAAAAGATTCGGGTTTTCGAGACGCGATGTCTTAGGGCTTGTCACCATTTATGTAGAGCTCCAGAGTCTAAGTACAAAAGTCATGTACAACGGTGCAAACCTGATCAGAGTGGATAACTTCGTGATTAAACTTATTCGATGTCACATTGCAAGAGCAATGACTCCGAACAACAACTTGATCTTCGGGGCTTTTTACCCCAATGAAATGCACCATGAGACAGTGCGCCTTAACCGCCTTATTCCTTCTGAAGCATTCTCTATTAAGATAGAAAAGTCTGGGTCAGAATTGAATGGCGGTGCGAGCCAACTACGACCAAGGTGACTCTTCGATTCAGTAGGGCGTTGTCAGACCCCGACAGAGCTGATGTCGAAAGGCAATACCGACACTATTGGTGGCTGAACGGAAATTGAACTATGTCGTAAGTTAAATTTAAGTCTTGAGTGCCCTTTAGGCAAAAGTGATAGCATATCCTGTTGGCCTTGACTGGCTTACGTACGTGGTGTAATTTATTTTTATTGTACTATTGTGGTTAGTTTTAGTGTCATATTAGGTTAGGTTGAGATTTAATGTTTCAGATAAGTTTCAAGTTAAGTTTTAGATATAGTTAAAGTAAAATACAACCCGTCCATTCACTAAGTTTTTCAATGATTGTTTTTGAAGATTGATATTTTTATAAGTTTTTTTATAAGTTAGTTTAATTTAAATATATAATATTAGATAATATTTAGGCAAAAGACATTATTTTAATTTGTAAGGCTTTAAATTATTCAAGACATAGTTAAGTTAATTAAGCTAGATTAAAGCATTTTTGTCTATTATTTAAGGGACATGAATTATAAAATAAAAATTGTATTGTGGCCAGATAAATAGGAATGCTTGAAATAAGAATGCGAAATACAATCAAATTTATTGCTCCACCAGAAGTGTCGCAATCAAGAATGGCAAAATATATACTACTGTGTCCAAAAAATAAGGTGACATATGAATTTAAACTGCGCGCGTCGAAGGATTTGAAATTTTTCTTTCTCTTTAGGTTGGTAGTACTGTCAGTGACATCTATGTGAAATTTCATGTCAAAATATATTCATAGTATTTGAGATACGCGTCGTTTTGTGAGCTGCTAAAAGTGAGTTTTTCGTTTTTTGCGATGTCGAAATTTATTGAGCAAAGAATTTGCATTAAATTTTGTTTGCAAAATCAATTTTCTGCTGCGGATACGTTGACGAGACTATGTCTAAAAAAAATGTTTACAAGTGGTATAGTGATTTCCAAGCCGGCCGTGAACGTGTCGAAGACGAAGAGCATTTTGGGTGACCATCAACCTCAACCGATGAAGCTCACGTCCAACAAATCAAAGATTTGGTGTTGAAAAACCATCGATTAACGATAAGAGACCTTGCTGATGAAGTTGGCTTATCGAAAGGCTCAGTCAATACCATTTTGAAGGATGCTTTGGGCCTCAAGCGCGTCAAATCTCGACTGGTACCGAAAACATTGAATTTTTTGGAAAAAAGGCGTCGCGTTGAAGTGTGTGAAACAATGCTTTCCGACTACCAGGATGTCATGAAACGCATTATAAATGGCGATGAGACTTGGATCTATGCTTACAACCCCGAAACAACCGATCAATCGAGCGAATATCGTGCCAAAGGAGAGCCGAGACCAAAAAAAACGCGCCAAAGTCGCTCAAAAATCAAGGTCATGTTGACTGTTTTCTTCGATTATCGTGGTGTTGTGCTTTATGAATTCCTTCCAACCGGCCAAACAGTCAACAAGGAATATTATTTGAACGTTATGCGTCGTTTGCGTAACGCTATCCGCCTAAAAAGGCCGGAATTGTGGAAAGACAATTCTTGGTTTTTACACCACGATAATGCACCATCCCATACCGCACTCGTAATTCGTGATCATTTCGCCAAAAACTCAACCCATATCGTTCCGCAACCACCGTATTCACCTGATCTGGCGCCGTGCGACTTCTGGCTGTTCAACAAGCTCAAAAGACCGCTCCGGGGACACCGTTTTGATACGATAGAGGAGATTCAAGCCGCAGCGAAGACGGAACTGAAGGCCATCCCGGAAAGTGACTTCAACCAGTGTTTCAAAGATTGGAAAATCCGTTGGCATAAGTGCATTGCATCGGGAGGGGATTACTTTGAAGGGGATCAAATTGATTTGGAGGAATAAATAAAGAATTTTCAAAATAAATATAATGTCACCTTATTTTTTGGACACAGTAGTATGTTCAGACAGACGGACAAAAAAGTTAAACGCATCCTTTGGATTGTTTTATGCTTTAAAAGTTCACATTCAAAGCTTACAGTATTAATGAATATTAAAAGTTAATAAGATATTTTTTTTAGTGCGTTTATGGTTCGTTGGGCGCTTGTATCGTTGAAAGTGATAGGGAACGTTTCGATGAGTTCGTCAAAAGGAATTCTGGTCTCACATTAATGGAGGATTCAAAAATTCGACCAGCCTCAGAGGGTCAGGTGCCTATATCAAAGCCAACTGTTTATGAGTACTTCTTCGACATTAGTATTAATACCTGGATTGCATGGGAGTGGATTGTACCAGCTTATACACATGATCCGTCTGTAAATTTCAGTGAAATACTTGTACCCACTGTTGACACACTAAGAACAAGTAAAGTGCTGCAATTAATGAGTCAGGTATGTGTGGCTTATTATTGATTGTTAACAAGTAAAATTTTACGAATTTCCATATTAATTCCAGAGGAAGCGACCTGTTCTTCTGATAGGCGATGCAGGATCTTCCAAAACGGCTATAATAACAAAGTATTTAAGGAGTCTGGACCCAACTATTTACGTATGAAAATCGATTAATAAGAACAACCAAAATAATATAATCGAATTTTTAGATTGTTCTTAACGCAAATTTTTCATCGAGAACTACTGCACTCGATATTCAACGAACTATCGAAGCTGCTGTTGAAAAACGAACCAAAGATACATTTGGACCACCGATTGGAAAACAAGTTGCATGTTTTATAGACGACATGAATATGCCTCAAGTTGACGAGTAAGAGTGTCCTTTAAATGAATTTCGTTTGCTACAAATTCAAACCCCTTTTTTTAGATATGGCACGCAGCAGCCTATAGCGCTTTTAAAACTGCTTTTTGAATATGGTGGCATGTTCGACCGAGATAAGGATTTGAATTGGAAAAAGTTTAAGGACTTGACATTTTACGCTGCTATGGGCTACCCTGGTGGTGGGCGAAATGATGTCGATCCACGGTTTATATCAATGTTTGCCGTTAATAATTTGGTATTCCCCAATGATGACTCACTTAAGCTGATATATTCATCGATATTCGGCGGCTACTTAGTGCATAGTAAATTCCCTGAAAATCTGCACCCAATCGCAGATATTGTTGTTCAAATCACGCTCGTCCTGTTTAAGGTATGTAGTCATGGTAAATGTTAAGGTTTCTAAAAAGATTGTAACAACTTTAATTATGATGCACACTTTTTCTCAAGGATTTCTTATATTTTCTCGCTGACATTTTGCTAGTCGTTTCACTTTAAGTTGGTGGTGTTTGTTATTTTGTAATTGATTAAATAAAAAAATCAGCCAAGTGCGAGTCGGACTTGCGCAACGATGGTCCCGAAGAAGTTATATGTAGGTATGTTGATAGTTCGTCCATCACGGGAATCAAGCTTAGAAAAGTTTTTGAATTTTTAAATTGCATTCCTGCTTCTTATTGTAAAATTGAGTTGGAGTTCAAATTTATGGTTTTCAGATTTTTCCCTTTTTTCTGCAATAAACCCTTTGAGTTTGTGCTTTTTCTACTGCATATTTTGACCTGAAATTTTGTACTCGGTGATTTTTGGGGTCGCTGATCACGAATCTGAGGATATATATATTTATAATTTTCAAATCCAAGATGGCCGACTAAATTCGTAAAATTTAATCAAATTGCAAAAAAATTTGGTTCATAGTTGTTTTCTAGGTCACAGATCACGAGTCTAATGTTAGTGTTTCGGTACTTTTCATCTCCGAGATGACAGATCCAATATGTCCGACTGTCAGAAATACATATTTAGACTAAAATATGCAGTAGAATAAAGTTTGATTGGTTTGTCGAAATGGTTAGTTCAATTTCACATATTTTTCCGGCATCTTGGATCCGCCATTTGGAATCTTGCAAATATAACTCTGGTTTTGTGATCTACGAATCTGAAAACCCTCGTGTACAAATATTCCGACCAAAAAATGCAGTAAAATAATGTTTGTCTGGTTAATCTAAAATATAAGTTCAGTTTCAGATATTATGCCCACATTCTTGGATCCGCCATTTTGAATTCCGTCAATATAACCTCAGATTCATGTTTAGCGACCCCAAAAACTCCCGAGTACAAAAATTCAGACCAAAATATGCAGTGCTCTAGCAAACTGCTAGCAAATTGGTTTCGATTCTCCCTTGTGGGTATCCAAATATGCGCCAAAAGCAGCCAAATCTTTTGACTGCGTCGATTTAGAATGTTCTAACAGCTTTAAATGCCACAAGTAAATGGTATTTATTTCCATGCGAGGAAGAGCGTTCCTGCGAAAAGGAGTGGTGACAGACACACGGACAATAAAATTATCTAATAGGAAGAGAAGAATGGCACCTTTAAAACAACTGTTTTAAACTGCGAATTGGACAAATCACTATAATAATACATTAGAACAATTATATCGATGTTTTTATGCAAGCAGAACTGAAAACATTGCTGCCGTAGCTTGAAATGTATTTTAAGCCCAAGGTTCATTGAATCCACGTCGGTCTCAGGAATTAAGCACATCGTAGTACTATTGAAATCCAGTTCGAGCTTTTATTGACGGAAGAACTAAAGTCAGACGACTTGAACCATCAAATCATAAAGTTTTTCTAATATATGTAGGAATAAAAGACCAAAACTAGTTAGTGTTCTTTCGAAGCTTTATAACTTAAAACAATATTCGATTTGAAGCCTACACATTAAAGCAATTCCTTGGGAGGAAGTAAGGATTTCAACCGCTCATAAGTTCCACGGAAAACTTCTACTTATCTAGAATTTTCACAATTACTTGGGGTGCACGTGGATCAGTGGTCGTCGTTAGGGTACAGTTCAAATCTGGGTAAGAATATCTGACATTTTTTCACAGCCCAGCCTCTTCCCAGCCTCTTGCGAGAAACTGGCGATTCCCCTCATTGGTACAAACGTCAACGAAAAGCTTCTGGAGCCATTCGGACTCGGTTATAACTTATAATCAACCCTCCATTTGATGAAGTTAGACCCTAGCCTTGAAAACTTTCGAGTTATCAATTTGTAAATTATATTGTAACAAGATCAATATAATCAAGCAAATCAAGATCAAGCTCCTTCATCAGATTACAACTGTATGAAAATGAGTAAAAAAAAAGAAAAATAGAGTGAGGTACAGGTACAGGAGACGGTGTATTTTGCAGCGATACGTTCATTCAAGGCACATGTGATTTAGTAAGCATAACAATTTTGATGAAAATCGAAGGAGCAAAGTACTTTAACAATGAAACCGGGAAAGGTTCCAAGTTGCAACCACATCTTAAATGAAATAGGTAATATCAACCATGTTCTTGGTTCCTGGCCATAACAATATCGAAGGTAACGATGTGGCAGAACATCTGACAAGAATGGGACTTATGTTTGCTTATAAGCGGAGTAAAAACTCTTTGTATAAAGAACCTTATCGGGAAATAAGAAGGCTGTCGCTCTAGGGAAGACATTCTCTATAAACTAAGGTCGGAGTGAAATGAAATAATGAATTTTAATCTTGGAACGAATACAAAACAGATTGGCATTATTGTAGGAACATTTACTGCAAATCGTTCGAAAATGAGGAAGTTATATTTGTAACCAAGAATTGATTGCTTTGTCAATCAAGATCAATGATTTTTTTTATGACTGACAACTAGCATAATATGCAAGAGAAGGCTTATAACAATGCTTCCATAGTTTTCAATAGAGACATCACTGAGTCGATGGAGGATAGACTTATAGCTCCAGAGAACCAATTCTGTTTAGCACCTTTTACTATACTTGCTGTTTCGAAGCGCTCTTTTACCAGCTGAAAATAGCTTAACCAAACCACTACTGTATTCGAGTATATGCTTCTTAATCTGCTTATTATAATCTTTTAAGACTGTTCTAGTAAGTATCATTCACCATCGAAACGAATTGATTGCGTTCGGATAGGAGTCGACGATTGAAGATTGCACTTGCAGCTTGTCTTTGATGAGAGAAGAAGAAATTGGTGAAAGTTCTCCACCGTGGGATAGCACTGACGGTCGGATTTTGTTATGTATATAGTGTCTTATCAGCAGCCAACTGGATGTTACGATGAATGGCCCCGTCAAGCCTACGGTGATACTTAGTTTCGATGGAAAAGACGTGGGGTTTTGAAAAGACAAAAAGACAATGTGTCATGGATTGCCTTCGTTTATATAGAATCTAAATACAAAAATCGCAAAAGGTTAACTTGATTCCGAGAGGTAATTGCAAGGGCTATGAATTCGGCCGAACAGACTGATTATCGTGGCCTGCTGAAACAGCACTTGAAACTTTCTCAATTTCGATTCTAGTGATTTTATAATGCTGCAAAGTTTCCACGTCGCCTGTTCATGAGTAGACATATGGCTTACGATGGCCTTCATATCATCGGGTCGGAATCAATCCGTGATGTGGCGGATGTACAATAGCATCACCAGCAATTTTGGTTACTGGCTTTAATTTTTTACAAAAGCAACTCGTCGACATCCTTAAAAGTGAAGTTACCCCAAGGGGCATTCGTGATTCACATTTTCATCGCGGTGTCGTATTTGGGAATATTTAAAGATATTGGAGTTGCGATATTTTTGGCCGATATATTTTGAAGGACGACAAGTGGAAAATGTTTCAGTCAGTGAAAGGCGCTACCAAGCAGAATGAAGGTCATAAATTAAGGATTTAGATCTGGGCGAGCTTTGGATTTATTTTACCCAACAATCAATTAAGTTAGCACTAAGGAATAACCATACAGTCCATCGGTTTTGTGATCTTGTTTTCATTCCGTAATTATTTGGAATCTTAAATCTTTTTAATAAAGCAACAATTGTTGAAAATATTCCACAGTTTTTTCGTCCTCTCAAAACGAAGGCAAAAGATTTTCCGCCTTATTTGTTTGAGTAAAATCTCAGGTCCGATAAAAGAAGATAGACGTCGTGATCTTTGGATATTTTAAATACTACTAGGACTATCGGTTGGAAATGTCGTTTTTTTTTTTCAAAAATAAATGCTTTATTGAGGAAAAATAGATACAAATTCAATATTCAAAGTATTGCCCATCGCTAGCCACACATTTTTCCAATTTTTCTGGCAATTCATGGATACCCGTTCTGAAAAATTCGACCGGTTTGGCCGCAATCCATGAATAGATCCATTTTTTGACATTATCGAAATGACGGAAGTGCTGGTCAGCCAGGCCATGTTGCATCGATCGGCGCAAGGTTTGAAGTAAACGGCGGGTGGGGTACGACATCCCATTTGAGCGTTTCAAGGTAAGTTTTGACGAATTTGCAACATGTGGCCGAGTATTGCCATGTTGCAAAATAACTTTATCGTGTTTTGCGACCGTTTCCGGCCGTTTTTCCTTCAGTGCTCGGCTCAAACGCATCAATTGTCGTCGGTAGACCACGCTTGCGATTGTTTCATTCGGTTTTAGCAGCTCATAATACACAACACCTTTCTGGTCCCACCAAATGTACATCATAACCTTCAGGCCATGAATATTCTGAACGGCCGTCGATGTTGAGGCATGTCCGGGGTATCCATACGTTGCCCGACTTTTTGGATTATCGTAATGTACCCATTTTTCATCACCAGTGACGATTCGATGTAAAAAAGACTTCTTTTTGTGGCGTTTAAGCAGCATTTCGGACACGCAAAATCGGCGTTCGACGTCACGTGGCTTAAATTCATACGGCACCCAATGTCCTACCTTTTGGATCATTCCCATTGCTTTCAAATGATCGGAAATGGTTTGCTGAGTGACGCCAAGTGATTTTACAAGTTCTTCTTGCGTTTGTGACAGATCTTGTTTGAGCAATGCCTCCAATTCATGGTCTTCAAACTTTTTCACCTGGCCGGGGCGTTTTTTGTCTTCGGTGTCGAAATCACCATCTTTGAACTGCTTAAACCACCGCTGACAAATTCTAACGTTAATAGTATAGCCCGGGTAAGCTTCGGTAAGCAATTGATGCGCTTTGGTTGCTTTTGCTTGAAATGAAAGAAGCATACTTAAACTTCCCGCAAATGTTGTTTTGATGGCACGAATGTGGACATTTTACGGCTTTACAATAACTTGTGTGTTTTCACTAATGACCAATTTCCTAGACTGAAATAATTAGACAATGACATGAAGTTTCTGATGTGACAGTTGTCATGGTCAACATTCACCTCAGAGTAATAAATATGAAGTTGCCTGCAATAACGTCATTTTCAACCGGTAGTCTTATTATATAATGTTTTTAACATATTCGTAGGCATCCGCTTATCCTTCTTTTCATATAAATATATAGTATGTTTTTTCACAACTAACACAATTAAATGATTTTTTTTTAACGTAGCTTACAATTGCTGAGCTTCCACCAACACCTTCCAAGTTTCATTACATATTCAATCTGAAAGATCTGTCAAGAATATTTGGAGGCATACTTCAAATTCATCCAAAGTATTTCAACCTCGCCCGAGAAGTAGTTCGTGTATGGCGCAATGAATTCACTCGAACCGTATGCGATCGACTGATCACGGAAGCTGTACGTAAAATACCTTTCATACAAATGTTAATAATGCGTTTATAAAATGATATCCCGCAGGATAATGAACTTATAAGAAAAAATATGGAGAAGGAAATTACTGAACGATTTCCACCTTCGTTTGAAGTAGATCAGGGATACGACTTGCCTAAGCTACCTTCAGCTGAGGATGTGGCAGATGCTGCTGGTATAGCATTGATAAATCTTAACAATTTTCTTATATATATTTTTTTACAATTATTTGATTTTTTTGTTTACAGGTAAGGTCACTGCCCCTGCCGGAGAAGAGGGGGCAACTGCGGAAGGGGAAATGATAGTTCCAATAGCAGATTATGTTTTGCGCAATCCTCTTCTTTTTGGCGATTATAGAAACTCATTGAGTGATACAGAGCCTAGGTTTTATGAAGATTTACTGGATTATAAGGCGATCTATTTCCTTTTCCAGGAGGTAATTGCATTATTTGTGGACTCAAACAAGGATATTTACAAAACTTCTATTTGCAGATTGTAGAAGAATATGGGGAACGAAAAGGAAAGCTTAGCTTGGTGCTGTTTGAGGATTGTCTTGAACATTTGACACGAGTTCACCGCACATTGCGAATATTTCGCGGGCATATACTTTTGGTTGGAGTTGGCGGCAGCGGAAAAAAGAGTATAGTCAAGTTAGCCTCTTTTGCAGCTGGTAAGTATCATTCTCTTAAATAAGGAAGTTCTTATATTAAATTGCAGTCAAAATGCGTGTAAACACCTTGATTGCTATGATTTATAAATCTTTCGTTTGAAGAATTTCTTGAACGTTTTGGCAAGATTTTTGAGGTAGTTCCTCATCTAAGGTTTATTCTAGACAAGAAATCAGATTCTTAAAAGGCTCTAGCAATAGATTTCATTATGGAATTCTCAATGATCGCTATTATTTTAAAATCGTTCATTCTTTATAATTCGCTTAAAATATCTGTAAGTGTATGTTGAATCACTTGAACTAGTGCTGGCAAGTTTTTTTGAGAACCACGATCTGTAGATTCATCATAGTCCATACTAAGACACATCGGTCAGATTTAGGCGCAAAGCTAATATGAAAAATTTGTGACGATATGCAGTCAAGTCTAGCTAGTTAAAAATGTTGAGCCTTATTTTTCTCTTCTATGCTGTAAACTGTGATAATCATGATTGATTTTTTGCTTAGCATAAAGATAAATTCATCAGGAAGTTATCTTATATCGCATTCATGTTCTCTAGGTTTGTGGGCTCCATATGGTATTCCTAATGATAAGGTTTGTGACTAGTTTTTTCTCTTTTTCCATGCTTATTACATGCCCTTATGTTTTTGCAATGATGTCTGAGCTAAATGGGAACTACATTCGCTCGAATGAAAATTAAAACTCAAATCCTACCAAAACCAAACTCATGAATATTAGCATAATTTAAAAAGTAGTCAAGTGAGGGTTTATTTTCACACAAAGTGTTCCACGTTGCTTAAAAGTATGCAACACAAAATTTATTAATTTCAAGATTTTTCATAGCACCGTCCATAAATTTGCAGGAGTAAGCAAGACAAATCCCTCCCTCCCTCCCAACTTGTCGCGGTGGGAGGGCTTAAACGGACAACCGAGCCCACACGAAAAAACTATAGGGCAATACCTGGAAACTGGGAGGAGGTACCCAACCAAGTGACCACTACAAGGCAAAATGGACAGTTTAATAAATGATGAAACTCGGGTGGGGATACACACCCAAAAGTTGGTAGTGGCTGCGACTACCGGCGATGGCTTGGCCCCGGAAGTAGACTTTCGAAGTACATCAGCGCCTTCTTTCGGGCTAAGACTGCTCTTCGAGGGAGAAGAAAGCCCAATTAGAGGCAACTCCGAGGAATGGGAAAGAGAAAGAGGGCAAGGAAAAACCGTCTGGAACTGGAGAAACAGAGGGGATCAGAGCTCATTCCTGAACATACCCGTCCTTTTCACCCCAAGCGCAATCCACAAAATAAGCAGCGGAGGGCGAAAGGTGGCCGAACCAGTCCCCTCCACTTCCAATGTACCCCTTCAGAGTATGGTGTCACCAGAGGATGCCCCAACAAACTCCGGCGGAAAGGGGAAGATGAAAACACTTACCTCGGAAACCAAACACTAAAAATTCAGGCCAACAGAGGATAAGACAAAACTTAGGTTTACTCACTCAAAATCAAGCACAAACAAAGGGCGTATAAAAGTAAGTAGTGCAAGAGGACAAGAACCTCCTCCGACGAAAACAGCCAGACAACACACCCAGAGCGACCGCCACCAACAAGTAAAAAGAGTGCCACTCACATAGAACCTCGCCCCAAGAGGACATATGGAGAAGTAGCACTAGAAAGCTTGGAGATGGTGGTATATAAAAATAATAATGCCATGGATCAGGTGCTGTGCATAGATCTGCCATCACCTCTTCATTTCGCCAGAGTGGGTGTTAGAAACGGCAGATATCATATAAGCTGCAAAGATCTTCAAATGGTGGATTCACTGAAGAAGCTTAATTGCAGAATAAAAAACTGGGAAGACATGAACCTCGCAGTCATGCTAGCGGCAGAGATTCCGAGACGAACCAGGATGTCCGTAAGGATCCCATGACTTGTTGAAGATCCTGCAACGCTCCTTGCACGCATGAAACTGCGGAACAAAGAGCTAGCGTAATTAACACCCACAACGGCATCAATGTTAGCATTTCTCTTCATTTTGCAACCCTCTGTTTTAAGTGCTTTATTGAATGCTGAGACAAACAGAACTCAAACACACATCAAAATCACATTTTTTTTTAATAATTTATTTATTAAAAATGACAAAATCCCGCCACCAAAGCAAAATAAGTATACATGAATCTGACACTCCATTTGATTCGGTAGAAAACTGTACAACATTTTATTCGCACCAACGCAACTTCATTTTGACAAGTTGCAAAATATTAAATTTTGCTTATTAGAATTCCAGCTTTTACATTGTGTTGGGTGAATGAAATAATTGCTTATTATAAAATGTTGTTTAGTTGCTCCATGCAAATAATTGTCTACATTTAGGAGCTAAGTAAAGTTGCAATTTCATAAGACACTTTCTTTGTATGGTGAAACCCATTTTTAAAATTTATGTCATCGAACGTAATGGGAGTTCACATACTGTGAAAATTGCAATTGTCTTTCTATAACGGTTGAGGAGATAATGCTCTTTGATGGACGGACGGACAGACGGATTAACGGACACGGGACGCTTAGTTATAGAGTTCCCTTGGACCCTTTGGGAACGGAACCTTAAAAACGTATTAATCACCACCACTCTTCGTGATAAATTCTCCAAATACAAATGAACAGTAAATTAAAAAACATTGATTGTGTATTTCGGCCTAACTTTAAATTTCATGTGAATTCACGTTCTTTTAAAAAAAGGGGCCAAATGCGAGTCGGACATGTGCACGAAGGGCTCTGTACCACCGCACACTGACCATGTGCTAAGTTTCCTTTATAAAACTTCGCTATGGGGAAATTTGTCAACGCATTTGTTGCGCAAGGGAAAGCAATTATTGTGTTTTTGTAGATATACATCCTTGTAAAAAAGTGCTACACGTCGCTATTTCTCTTTATTTACTTTTTTATAGAATCATTTTCACTTAATTTCATTTATTTCATTAACAGAATTTATACATTAAGATTAAAATCTTTTAAAGGAAATTGAAAGTTGAAAACTAAATCTAAAGTACAATTAGATTTATTAACACTGAACTTGACTTAATAGGTAGAAGTATGGTTAGAAAGAAAGGAACAGAGAGAGAGATGTAAAATGTTGAAAGCAATAAACATGAGAGAAAATATTTGGGTTCAGACTTGATTCGTAAGTTTGAAAAATGTTGGAGGATTGAAATTGGATGTATTTGAAATACTTTTGATTTTAAATGGCTAAGAGAACCAAAGTATTAACAGAACAGACGAAAAACAAACGTGAGGAATTAAGGTAATTATGACGGAACGGAATAATATCTAGCGTTCCTAAAGAGTGAGTGAAATTAAGTCTGCTATATGGTACAGATAAAACGGTGTTTAACCATATATAATTGTTCAGAAATTTCTTGTTTCTTGCATAAAAGTAGTCATGGAAAAAGATATGGTTATATTTTTGGATGCCGTAAATATATCGAACTGCATCATTGAGCGCTATTTGTAGTTTGCGTTGGGATAGTGAATCAAGGTAGATAACTATCACCAGCTTTCGTCGCGTTTCTGGTGGTATAAAGTTGGCGCTAAGATATAATTTGCAAAGACACCCGTATGTACGGCCAATGACCACGTCCGTCTTGGGCAGAACGTTACCATAAACAGCTATAACTTTGAACTAGTTTGGGACTTTGTCTACATTGTTATAAACAAAAATAATAATACTAGCGCTGAGATCAAACGAAGAATACCTCTTGCTAATCGCTGATTCTTTGGGCTTAGAAAACAATTAGGTAAAGTCCTGTCCCGAAGAAAGCGGATGAAGGCGCCATTGGTAGTTTCGAGAGAAAAGGGTGCTCAATTAATGTTGAATTCGCATATCTTTTTTTTAAATGATCCAAAAATGCGAAAACGAATATATTCCTTTCGGCAAGTTAATTAATGTGTACCTTGTTTTTTTTTGCAATGCATTTGGTTGGGGAAAACTAAATGAAATTTGATGGAGGCGGCAAAAAAAAAACACAATTTTTTATTGTTTTCAAGTTGTTACTTATAGCTGTGAAGTATTTGCCAAACATATATTTTGACCAAAAAAGAACCTATTTTTATAACCGTTACTCTAGGCATATTAATGCTACTGGTAGACATGAAAATATCTCAAAATTTATCAAGAAACATAACGGACTATTCCCTGGGAGCACCGCTTGAATATCGATATTGCTTTAAAACACCAGGGTACATCTGTTTTGGAACTTTTTTGGAGTTACACAAACGAGCAACAAAAGCACTTAAGAGCAAAATCATTTGAATTTTCTTGTTTTTCCCCCTGCCTAATTTTGTTTGAATTTGTTTTTCAGTCGTTTTAATTTTTTAATCCTTTTCCTTATTATCCTTGCATTTTCGTCAAAGTCTTATGTAAATACAAACTCGTTGAAGTATGTTAATTCATTAAGGCGGGATTTCTGGTGATATTTTTATTTTGGTATCACTCTCCTGTACTTACTCTTGATAGGCTCTTGTTATATTCACTGTTTCTCGAGAGAATTGTTATTTCAAAATATGTTGTTATATTTTTAAAGAAATAAATTTTTTGGTCTCAGGTTAATTTTTTTTTCAACTGTCTCGCAACTGCTTTATTTATATTGTCCTGCTTTGGAAAGACCTATTGTCACGTATGGTGTACTTTTTATGAAGCTCATTTTTATTTTAAAACTTTTCCTGATTTTTTATTTACATGAATACGGTTTCGTTACAGATTGTGGTATGTTTGAAATAACAATTGCCCGTGGGTACAACGAAGCATCTTTTCGAGAAGATCTAAAATTGCTTTACAATGTAATTGGCATAGAAGCAAAAAAGACCGTTTTTATGATCTGTGCTGCTCAGGTAAGGCCTGGCGCATTACAATTGAATTTAATTGTAGCTTGTTAAATTTATTTATTTCACAAAGATAGTGGAAGAAGGCTTTTTAGAGCTTATTAACAATATTCTGACTACTGGAGTTGTTCCGGCATTATTTGCGGACGATGAGAAGGATGGTATTATTGGTCAAAGTGTCGCACGAGCAGTTGAAGCTGGTTACTCCAGTGCAAGGTAGCCTTACCTTAAAAGCTTCATTAATAATTGATTTTCATACTTTAATTTAGGGATTCAGTGTGGACCTTCTTCATAAACAGTTGTTGTGAACATCTCCATGTTGCCCTATGTATGTCTCCAACGGGCGAATCACTAAGAAATCGATGTAGGAATTTCCCAGGACTTATTGGAAGTACTACAATTGATTGGATTTTTCCGTGGCCAGAACAGGCTCTATTCGCTGTAGCAGAACTTTATTTATCCGAACACCAAATGGTATTTACTCGTAGAACATAATCTTTTAAAAAGACACATAAGATACACTTTTTTCTTTACAGATCCCCGAAGAGCATAGAGATAAAATAGTCCGACATGTGGTACACGTTCACGAATCAGTGCATCATTACTCGGTTGTGTACAAAGAAAAACTACGCCGTAACAACTTCGTAACTCCAAAACAATATCTGGATTTTATAAATACATACCTAAGACTTCTAGGTAAGTATAACAAGGAGTCATTCAATTTAACTAAGAAACAAACAAATGTAGCCTATCTGATCGAACAAAGCTTGGAATCCTCGCCATCAATGCTATCTAAAATGCAATAGTATTCAGTTGCAGTCAATTAGCTTTTGGTAAAAAAAATTATTTTGTAAGCCTCCCTGATCAATTGGGTTCAAATTCGGTTAATGTGGTTGAGTAACAGAATTGATTGTTGAAGACTTCGTTACTAAACTGAAGATCAATTTTTTCTTGATACGAAGAACATCGCTGTTTTCGCCTGAAGAAAGGCCTCCCCTAACCAAAAACATCGAAAGTCGTGCTTAACTGCGAGTTTGTTTTACAAGACGTCGGACAAAGTCTTTTTCTCATTGTTTTTAACATTGCTCAGTGCAGAAAATATTTTTCCAGCTCCCCAAAGAAAAAAATCGTATCGTGTTAATTAACAGAATCTCAATGTATTCTTTTGTATTTTAAAAATACTTCAGTTAAAAATGCAAAAATAAACACACCCTTTTTGTGGTGTACCGTCCATATTCTGCAAAAATCACAAGCGTCTACCAAAAACAATTCAGAAGATAAGGGCTCCCGTTTCCACCCTTCGGTTACACAATTCATTCATTAAAACAGCCGTTCAAGCATCATTTTCTGAAGAAAATCACGCAATAGCACAAAAAAAATATCAAACTGTCATTCCTTGGATTAGAGCCATGTGATCCCTTGTTTTGCTTAAAATGGATGAGAATGAGTTCATTTCACTTCTTTCGAGCTCTGAATAAAGCATCAAAGGCCAGATTGCGCATCTGAAAGTTTGCTCATTCAGAATGGGCAATTTATTTTGATGTTTCGAAAATCTGGAGAGCGTTTGATGATTATATGGATTGGCATTCTCGAAAACCGAGCACCATTTATCACCATATTCCAAAATGACACAAAACCGATAAGCCAGAATTCATTCTTGTACCGCATCCATGGTTGTCCTATTTACTCGCCAAAGATGTGTACCTTACCGATTTTGGACTTGAATACACCGTGTATTGTCAGGTTCTGTGGTAAACCACTTTTTGAGAGGGTTAAAACACTTTTTTCAAATTAAATTTCTAAATTCAACCTGAACCTAATGAGCCGAGATAGAGGTTTTTGTATATGCGAATGAGAGAATGAAGCTCGGACTAGTTGATCGGGGACGAATTTCTTGGCAACGCGAGGCCAGTGATTTTGATTTACCTCGAAATAAGTTTGGGGTGGTTGGTATTCATTTGTTCATGTTAAACTAACCTTGTCAAGGTTTGCGCTTTTATCAACGATATGGGTTTGATGACCCTTAACTTAATGTTGCATACGTTCAAAATATGATATAACACATTTAAACCATGCTCTACACTATAAGATGTTCTAAGGCCATTTAATGCCTCGGACCAGAAGGGATACAGTAGAGTAGGATAATTCTGATCCCGCTGAAAAACAGCTTTAAAGTAATTATAATAACAATGTAATAAGAATTGTATTTAAGGTTTTAACTACACAAATTTCATATATCTTAGTAGCAATTGATATTTGATATAGAGTGATAGAAAGAGGTAGATAGCAAAAGAAATAGTGTAAGAAGGTTCCACTAATAATAATCTGATAATCATATACTATATGTCATATCATATTTTTTCATTTTATAGCATTGCTTTTCTTTTAATTCATTTTCCTTAAAGAATGCTTAAATTTAGCTTTATTAACTTAACTAAGTTTATATACTAACTTACTGGCCCTGTACGGGTGCTCTTATCTAAACTTCTTACAAGTTTAATTATGTCTTTCGACTACTGTTTATTTTTTGAATTTAAACTAAAAAAAACGAATTATGAAAACTAAGAAAATATTAATTTGAATGAAAAAATAAGTGTAAAATTGAAGGTTTCCGTCTGAAGGTAGTTTTGCTGCTTGCTCGATTTACATCAATGGAAAGCAAGTTCCAGATATGAACTGTACGAATAGAAAACTGACAAGTGGTTGCTCAAAATTTATGTCTGGGTATAATCAGTTTTAAAGTTCGTGTGATTTTATCAAACTGTAATTTTTCTGGTTCCCTCGAGTCCATAATTTTGTGCAGCAAAAGCAGAATCCGAAATTTGAGAAGCGCTGTCAAGGAACACCCCATTATTGTTTTGGTGTGGTCGGAAATGTGTTCACGTTTACTTATACCATAAATGTATCTAGCGCAGCTATTATAGGCAATATTAAGTTTTCTACTCGATTCATAAGCCGTGTTTGAAAATAATTCACAGCCGTAAAGTATGATAGGCAAAATATAAGACACAACAAGTTTATAGTTGACTGAAGGTGTTAGATACTTCTTTGCTGAAGGGCTAAGTCCTCGAAGAGCATCAAACACTTTAGAGACAACGCTTTCTATATAAACATCTCAGTTAAGACTTTGATTAAAATAAACACCAAGATTTTTTACTTATTCTACATATTCAATTGGAGAATTGTGCAAATAGAGTGGTAATTGAAACATGTTTTTGTTTTTATCGGTTTTGTAGTTTTTGTTTAGCGTCTGTTGAAAAATGAAAAATCAAAACGAACATTAACGTCATATTTTGCATTTATGATGACGAACCTTTAAAAGAACGGCAGTGTCAAAATTTGTTGGTTCCCAACAAAAAACACTACCGAGACGAGCAGCAATAAATAAACCCCGGACAAGATAAAACTACAACTAAATTGCTCGATCCAAAATTAACAAAAATAATTGTCATGCGACCGCGATCGTCGTCCTCTTTTCTTGGCAATAATGCCATCTCATTTTTGATTTAAGTAGGACCATTTTGGCCCACGCACATTTGCAATCGTAGACTGTAGCAAGTAAGAAGTTTAAGATGTGTTTTAATTAAGGCATAAGTCCAATTTGAACAAAATTGGTTTGCCAAATTTCGTTTTGGTGATTTTTTACTCAAAGATGACGCACTGGTCGTCCAGTTGAAGTTGATGATGACCAAAACCAAGCAATAATCGATAAGATTATATTGCAGAGAAGCTTCATGCATCACATATATGTATTGAAAATGGTTAAAACAACTTTGCTATGTACGAAAACTCGATATATAGGTTCCTCATGAACCTTATGAACATTAACATCTGCGATTTGATAAAGAAACGTAATGAAAATAATCCATTTTTAAAACGATTGATAACTGGTGATGATCGTGAAGCAAGCCAGGTGAACCAGTTATTTTGTTCCATGAAAAAATTGTCTTTTATTTTCTAAAAAAATCCGCAATAACTTAGTTGCCAACCTGATACTTATGGCCTCAATGAAACGCCTCAATAAAAGGCATGTAAATTTGCACATCATCTGCATATAAATATGGTGTTGACACGTGAAAAAACATTCAGATATGTCATTTATGAAACACATGAATAATAGTGGTCTCAACACAGAACCCTGCAGAACACCAGAAGGAACTAATTTACGAGTAGAAAATCTGTTATTGTGTTAGATGACAGGAGATGAAGTAAGAAACTACTTAACGGAAATTTAGTTTCTACGTTATTGATCAGTAAATCGTGATCAACACTATCTTAAGCTTTTGAAAAGTCCAACAAAACTATAGGGCCCTCCATATCACTATCAAGACTTGGTGGTACATCCCCACATACTCTTAATAATTCTGTGATGCAATTGTGTTTTGCGCGGTTGTCCGATTGATATTTACGGTTTTTCAATTACATCTTGATTTGATCACTTAAAATAGTTGCAAATACTTTGCTTAGGAATGGTAGAATTGCAATTAGGCGAATCTCAGGTCTATTTCCTGACGATGTATTCAGTATCGAAAGAACTTTTGCAACTTTACAATACTCTGGGAATGATGGAGTTGTTATGATGTGCTATACAAGGTGGAGGATACAGGGAAGAAATATTTTGATAAAATCTAGATGCAAGTTGTCGGAACCTATAGCTTAAAATTTTATTTTCATTATGGTTTCCCCTATACTTGTTCGATCAATCACAATAAAAGAAATAGAAAACTTATCGGCCAGGTTTTCCGTCGGAAGGATTGGGATGACTAATAAGACTATAAGGAGGCTGGATGAATACCTTGTTCAATCCGTTAACACTTAAATCATCAGGAATATCAGACTTCTTTGAACAGTTACCGACTGCGAACATTTTTCCAGAACTTTGTGCTCCAACCACTATTACCGAAGGTATTTTCACAGCATGTTCGCTTATTTTTCCTTAAAATTGTTGGAAAATTACTGAGCATTTATATCTTTTCCATCTGACGCATCACAAATCACAAATCACTTTATCGCTTCCTGCGTTATCCAAGGTGAGCTGATCCGTTTGAATCTCATAACTTTAACAGGCACGTGGTTCTCGAATAAATAGTCGATGTTTAAATGTGTTTAAATGAATTTTAACATATTGAATTGAATTCACTGACTTCAACTCATTAAGTGTGAATGCACTGAATTACATTCGGTGAAAAGCATTAATTCACTTATTTTTCAATTCCTTAATTGCTAAAAATGTGAAGCTCATGTGATGAGTTTCAAAAGAATGGTAATTTAAGTAATTTTATTTTGCAGAATTTTTTTTATTCCGAAAAGAATGCATTCTTTTACGTTTCTGAAGAAAAAGAGGTCATCTACGAGCCAAACTCGGAAAATGACATCGATGTCATGGTAGAGAATATCACAAAAGCCATGAATTCTGCTTTCTCAAAAGCATGCCCTGCAAGCAGGCAGAGTAAAAGCAACAAACCGCAATGGTGGAACTCTGACCTTTCAGCTTTACGCAAAGAAAGCAGAAGATGATTCAACCGTGCAAAACTCTCCAGAGAGACAGCGGACTCGGATCTGAATAAGCAAAGTCTCAAGACCTATAAAAAGGAGGTCAAGGCGGCGCAAAAAGAATCCTGGAAACCTTTATTTTGTAAAATGGAAAGCATCAAAGATTGTGGTCGGTTAAGACTTTTACTTTCATAGACACCAACCATGCTAACGTCTATTCAAAGGTCGAACGGAGTCTGGACGGAATCCGCTGAGGAGACCCTCAAACTCCTGATCGACACTCACTTCCCTGGGAACAAGGATTCCATAAACACTGACTGCACAGACCAACCAATCAATAAACGGTATCATAGTACCTTTCTAGCCGGTCTCCTAACGAAATCTAAGCTGGATTGGGGGGTTAATAGCTTTGAGCCCTTCAAATCTCCAGGCCTGGACGGCGTCAGGCCAGCTGAACTACAGCAGGGTCTTGAGATACTATCACCATAGCTGAAAACTATTTCCAACAGCTGGTTAAAATAATGCTTCACTCCAAAACTAGGAGGAAAGCTAAAGTGGTATTCATACCAAAGATAAGGATAGCTACACACAACAACACACCAACATGTTTATCGTAAGGGATACTCAACAGAAACAGCACTTCACTTCTAAGTCAGCACCATTGAACAATCCTTTGATAACAAAGAATATACAATGGTTGTATTCCTTGACATAGAGGTTGCTTTTAAAAATGTTAAGTCCGAAGCAATAATCAATGCCCTGATCAGACTTAAAGTTCCAGACTGGATTTAAAACGTCTTGTCGGACACACCATCAATTAAATCAAAGATGGTGAAACTTTGCCGCCTATCTCTCAGGGAGATAGCGGTCAGGGACCCTTTGCTGGATCCCTGGGCATAGTTGTATTCCAGGCAATGAAAGAGCCGACGAGCTAGCTTGGCTAGGGGTTAGCTTGCCACTGGCAATAAATCAGGAATAAACACCATGCTAAATGCAGATACCATCAATATCACCAATCGGAGATGGGTGGAACTATAGACCTGTAGGACTTCGAGGCAAATTTTGCCTCTCATTGATGCAAAAAAGACAAGTACACTCCTTAGCCCTAACAGGAATATAATAAGTAAGGTCGTAGGAATTATCACAGGTCGCTGTATCTGTGTATGTAAGAATGGGAGCCCCCATAACGACTTTTGCAGGAGCTGCAGGTATGAGGAAGACGAAGAAAAAACATACTATCATACACTACCAAGGCACCTATCCTGCCCTCGCAAAAAAGAGGAGAAGCACGCTAGGAAGCTACTCATTCGGCAACCTAGAAGATATGTCAGACATAAAGATTCAGAACCAGCAAAATTCATTAAGAAAACAAACTGGTTATAACCGCTAGTAAAGTGGACAATCTCTACACAGACCACTTGGATACCAATCAGGTATTTCTAAGGTATCAGTTAGTCCCCTTGCCAATGAAAAATCGGTGTATCAATCACCGGTAAGTGATAACACAATGGATCCAAAGAGGATCTAAGTAGGTAACAACTGTTTCAGATGTGACAATCACACTTACCTACCTACCTACCTTTACGTCTCTGCTTTACACCTACAAATCCGCAAATTTTCATTGCAATGTGCTTAGGCTTATCCACCAGTCTCTGGAAAAGTTTCGAAATGCTAACTAAGACTTTAGTTAAAAGCGTTGAATTTTGCAGGCTTTTTGGTTTGAAGCACTTCAATATGAGTTCAAAATTTAACTTGTTTAGGGAACCCTCTGTTTGAGTTTAAATGACTTTTAAAGAATGATTTTATGAACTTCAATCTGCCACATCATTGCGTCTTTGAATATTTTAATTTTTTTTTTAAAATGGCGCACTTTTGCAATTGTAAATCAATTTATTGATTTTGTTTTTCAATTTATTCCTATAGAGGAAGAGAACAATTTTATTGTGAACCAAAGCAAACGTCTAGGGGAAGGCATAATTAAAATTGATGAAGCCGCCGAACAAATTGATCAGCTGCGTATAATAGTTACCGAACAAAAAGTCAACGTCGAAATAGCCTCTAGAAATTGCGAAGCCATGATGGTTGACATCGAGGCATCAACGCAAAAAGCTAACATAAAAAAGTCAGAAGCTTCGGACAAATCAGTTGAAGTCGAAATCAAGGGCAAACAAATAGCCATTGAAAAAGCCGATGCAGAAGTAGCGCTAGCTGATGCCTTGCCAGCGCTAGAAGAAGCAAGGCGGGCCTTGGCCAATCTCGATAAAACTCAAATCACTGAAATCCGATCGTTTGCAACTCCACCTCCACAAGTACAATGTGTATGCGAATGTGTGGCAATTCTTAAGGGAGTTAAAGAGATTAATTGGAAATCAGCGAAGGGTATGATGTCGGATGTGAATTTCCTGAAAAGTCTTATGGAAATGGATTGTGAGGCGCTTACTGCTAGGCAAATAAATGCTTGTCGCGCCCACATGAAACAATCATCTGGCTTAGATGATATGGAAAAAATATCACTCGCCGGAGCTGGCCTCCTTAAGTTTGTACGCGCAGTCATAGCCTTCTTCGAGGTATACAGAGAGGTTAAGCCCAAAAAAGAGCGTGTGGAGTTCCTGCTTGCGGAACAAGAATTACAAATAAAAATTCTCTTTAAATTAAATCACGAAATTTCTGTGCTGGAAGAAACATTAGCTGAGTTAAACAGCAAGTACGCCGAGTCCATCAGGCAAATGAAAACGTTGACGGAAATGATGAACCAGGCAGAGAGAAGATTGGTAAGTGGTGTTCTTTTAATTTTTACAAATTCTTGTTAAATCATCTTTTGTTGGCTTAGGTTGCATCGGACAAGTTAATAAGTGGGCTTACCTCCGAACGTATACGATGGAGTGAAACTCTTCTTATATTGGGCGAACAGAAATGTAAGCTAGTCGGTCAGTGTCTTATTTGTGCTGCATTCCTTGCTTATACTGGAGCGTTCTCATGGGAATTCCGAAGAACTATGTTATATTCGGATTGGCTGACTGATTTGAAGGAAAGAGAGATTCCCATCGCATCAGACTTTGATCTGGCTAAATCTTTGGTCACGGAAGTACAAGTTTCCGACTGGGTATCCAAGGGATTACCACCTGATGAACTTTCCATCCAAAATGGCATTCTTACCGTGCGTGCGTCTCGTTTTCCACTGTGTATAGATCCCCAGCAGCAAGCCATAAACTGGATTAAAAGAAGTGAGGCGGACAATAATTTGAAAATACTGTCATTTAACGACGCGGACTTTCTTAAACAAATCGAGTCGTCCGTGATGTATGGGATTCCAGTGCTCTTTCAAGACGTCGATGATTACATAGACCCTGTGATAGATCCAATTTTGGAAAAAAATATTCGAGTAGCAGCTGGGCGTACCTTTATCATACTTGGAGATCGAGAGGTTGACTACGATACAAACTTCCGAATGTACTTGACTACGAAATTTACGAACCCTGTCTTCGATCCAGCAGTTTATGCTAAAGCCATGGTTGTCAATTACAGCGTAACACACTCGGGATTGGAAGATCAGCTTCTGAGCGTAGTTGTTCAATGTGAAAGGCCTGACTTGGAAGAGCAGCGTGAGTCACTTATTTTAGAAACAAGCGAGAACAAGCGGCTTTTGCAGCAGTTGGAGGACTCTTTGCTACGAGAGCTGGCCACATCCACTGGAAATATGCTGGACAACGTGGAGCTTATTGAAACCTTGGAGAACACTAAGACCAAAGCAGCGGTTATTACCAGACAACTTAAGCTCTCGACAGATACTGTCATTGACATCGAGAAGCTTCGAGATGGCTATCGTCCTGTTGCTAAACGGGGTGCAGTTCTCTTTTTTGCTCTATCAGATATGGCTGCCGTCAACTCCATGTACCAGTACGCGCTTAAGTCTTTTCTTGATGTGTTTGCATATTCTCTGCGCAAATCAGTGCCAGACTCAATCCTCTCAAAACGAATTGCCAACATCATCACCACGCTTACCGAAAATATATATTCATTTGGTTGCATGGGCATTTTCGGACGACATAAACTTCTTTTCTCCTTCCAATTGGCAACCAAATTGATGCAAGGTGATAACAATTTATCACAGGCGGAACTGGATTTCTTTATAAAAGGCTCTGTGTCGCTGAAGAAAAGCGAAAGGAGAGCTCCTGCCTCATGGATATCGGAACAAAATTGGAAGTGCCTTGAAGCCCTTTCCGCTGATTTTCCCGAATTTTTTGAAACGATCCTCGACCATATTGAACAAAACGTTGAGGCTTGGAAACAGGTGCGTATATTTGTAACATTTTGCAAAGCTTTAAAAAAAACTTTATTTATAATTTCTTATTCTTAAAAAAATCGATTGTTAATTATTTACTATTTATTCACAAAAAAACTAATCGTTTCATATCTGCTACATCGTGATAAATTGTAGTATTAAGGCAAAAGTGTGTTGTTGACCTTTATCCTCATAAAAAGTCCAATGGCTGCATGAGTCCTGGCATACGTCCTTTGGGAATATAAAAGCTGCCGTAGTGGAGCGTTTCTTCTTTATTTGGATGTCTCTTTTGGGCTCGAAATTTTACAAGAGGTTAATTATTTTCTCATCTTTGTTTTTATAAATTGTATCGGGTTTTTCAATAAGAGCGCTACAAAAGTTTTTTTTAATAAAACAAAAACGGTTTTGGATATCAATGAAAATCTTTATTCCTGTGAAAGCACGTTCGATGCCAATATGTTTGAAAGTCGATTTCTTTTGCATGGCCACCACGGGCACGCTTGCAGAAGACCAGACGCTGAACCCAATTTTCGACGGTTTTCAAGCATAAATCGGCCGATACTGCTGCATTTTCACGTTCGATATTCGTATGAAGTTCATCAATCGTCGCTGGCTTGTTGGCATAGACCATAAACTTGACGTAGTCCCACAGGAAAAAGTCTAACAGCGTCAAATCGCACGACCGAGGCGGCCAAGCGACTGGACCATTTCGTGAGATAACACGTTCTTCAAACTTGGTTTCCAATAAATTGATTGTGACATTCGCTGTGTGGCTTTTGGCGCCGTCCTGTTCGAACCACATGTCCTCCAAGTCCATATCATCCAATTGGGGCCAAAAATATTCGGTAATCATTGAACGGTAGCGATCCCCATTCACAGTAACATGCTGTTCTTGATCATCACGGAAGAAGTACGACCCAATGACGCCGTCGGCCCATAAACCACACCAAACCGTAATTTTTTCGGGATGCAATGATGACTCATGGAATACGTATGGATTGCTGCCTGACCAATACCGCATATTTTGTTTATTGACGGAGCCATTCAGCCAGAAATGAGCCTCATCGCTGAAGATGATTTTTCGATGAAAATCCGAATCATTTTCAAGGTGTTGCTCTGCCCAATTCACGAACATACGACGCTTCTGGTGGTCAAGCGGCTTCAGTTCTTGCGTCAATTTAATCTTGTAAGGATGTAGGCCAAGATCTTTTCGCTAAATTCGCCACAACGACGACAGAGATGCCTAACGCTTGAGAACGACGTGTGAGAGACACATTTGGGCTTTCTGCACCTGAAGCCTCAGCGGCAGCAATATTCTCGACACTACGGGCACTTCTTTGTCCCACTGGCAAGGGAACATTTTGTACTGTGCCTGTGGATTCAAAATTTTCTACTAGACGCTCAATTGTTGATCTGCTAGGACGATTATGACGACCATAAATTGGACGTAGCGCTCTTAACGTTGAGGCAACTGACTCCGAATTTCGGTAGTAAATTTTAATAATTTCGACTCGTTATCGGCTCGTATATCTTTCCATCATAAAATGGCAAACCTTACTGAAGAGAAATGTCAAAAGAGCGGCAAGAAATATGGCGTCGTTTGCTGTCCTTTTCACTCTAATTTTGTAGCGTCCCTGTTGAAAAACATTTGATGATAGATCCAAGGAACCTTGTCTCTGGAATGTTTGTTTTTCGGAATCCGTCTTCTTATTGCTCCAAAGAAATGTATGTCACATTTTGTAAGGTACACAGGTAATGGCTTGAAGATGCGTGGAAATAATGCTGGAGAATGTTCTGTTATCTAACTGAGTTGTCTCGTTGCCATAGGTAAGTTGTCCTTTAAAGTTGTTTAAAAAAAATTGTGCCATCTCTGCTGAGCTCAACGGTTTCATTGTTGTTTCAACGAATGCTGCGTTTCCTCCTTTTAACAACTGGACAACGTACACGACTTCTCTTAGTTTTTCCAGTGCCGATTCCTTATAATTGTTGTGTTACCTATTGAAGGGCATTTACTTACAACTCTAACGCCTCGTTGTGATTTATCAGTACCTTTTCACTTTCCTTCCCGTATTGATGGTCTTGTAAGCAATATGAGTCTTCGTTTTTAACCTTTGGTATCGAAAGAATGTATAACAGGAGTGAGCCGTTCATGTATATGGATGGTGTCCGATGTTCGAAGACCTCTACCTCGTTCCCATACAGGAGAGTCTCGAATTCGTTGATGATTTTAGCTATCTTCTCTTTATCTAATAGATTTGTGTTGATAACGCCTAATTTTGCCATTTGACAAGCTCGTATTACTTCATTGACACTGTCCTTGAAGACTAAAACCTCGTTCAATACGTCTTGCTCGGATCTTCCTGCAAGGTTGTCCTTGATCCAATTGTTAGCTCTTTCGATGACCCAGTTCACCTTATGTGTGATTTCTTTCATGTTCTTAATTAGTGCGTCATTTATGTTGTACTGGTGGTAATTATTCTCGATGATTTCTTGGCCACCTTTTTAGAATTTTGTTCCAATCGTCTGCGTCCGGACTACCGGCTTTCCACTTCTACCTGCGCCAATCCAATCGATTGATCTGGTGCGCCTTGGTTGCCTCGATTGTCTGTTGCAAATAAAACATTTAACATATTCGCTTCTATTCATAAAACAATATAAAAAATTAAATCGACATGAATATACTTTTAGTATACTTTTAGTGAGAGTTCTCTTGCCCCTTTTTTTTACATTGCACAATTTTAATTTAATTTAATTTAATTTTTAATTTTAAAATACAGTTAAAGGTTATCTATTGAAGTCGGTATTGGAAGTGCCGTGGCAGTCCTCTTTGGCTGTTTTTGGCTTTTTGGGTTCAGATCTTTTGCTAGCGACCTACTAGGGCACGAACAACTTCACAATCACAACTCTTATCCCATTCGATATCCGATTGCGAAAATTGCAAGGAGTTAGAGTGGGTGCTGTCTTTGGTTTCTTTGAGTTTCATCACACCATTCACACGAATAAGCGTACTAACTCTTGGTCCTATATTAAAGGACAACTGAGCGTGAGGATAAGAAGTGATTTTACCGGTATTCAGAAAAAAAAATGATTTAATCGGACAAATCCACAGTCCGAGGAAAAAACTACTATTTTATATTTTTACAAAACGAACTTTATTCCGCGAAATTACAATATATAGTTCTTAATCGCTATGCTATGTACTTAGAACTAGGCTACGCGAGGTTTCCGTACGTGAACTCTCTGGTGGCGGCATTACTCCAGCGTCAGCGAAATCCTACGGAAGCTCACCCAGTTGAATCGGCTCAAATGCACGGGCAAGTCGACAAGCTGTGGGAGAATAATTCAACGGACGAAGCGTTGACGATCAGTGGGAATTTTCAAGGTGTTTATGCAGATCATGTTGCATGCGCATGATCGGCAGTTTGTGTAATCGCAATGCGATTTGGATTGTGTTAACTTGCATTTCTGCCTAATCGTACGACAAAATAAGCACTAGATCCCAAGTGTGGCTCTTCTGGTTTCCTGTGTCAAAGATAAATCACTAATAAGATTTTGAAGTAATGGTACATAGTTCTTCGCCCACACAAAGGTATTGTTGCAAAGTCGTAATTTATGTAATTTTTCTTTATCAGAATGATCTTGTTGTTTCATATTCGAGTTTTGGTTAAAATGCAAAAATCATATAATATATACAAGCTGACTCAAATATATTGATTAATGTCCTGCTCAGTTTTATGAGCAAGCCTGTTTGCATCCTGTTGAATAGCAAACAGATTTATTTCTGAAATTACAAGTTCATTGTCAAAATTGTACCTCAAGAAGGATTAGTTAGTGTCCAGATATTCAATTTCTGGCCGGACAAATTGGTTTCCGCGAGACGCCAATGAGTTATCAACGAGTACTTAATTTTTTTTCGCCACAAAATGTGCTTGTATTTTTCTTTCTATTCTCTGACTTCTTTCATGAAATTCCGCGTACCATTACGTAATATTTTCTCTTTCCCAATTTGTTCCTCTTCTTTGTTGACATTATTGTTTTCCTCATCCGCAACAATTCTTCCAATTCTATGGGCATGGCATCAACACCCCAGGTCTTGTCCCCAGTTAACTGTGCTAGATTCAAGGCAATCTCGCCATGCACCAGAGCTGATTTTGATCTATCCTCAATATTTGGAGTAGATTTCTCTTCCAACAGTTATAGACTTTAAATTATAATAATATACCAATTTTCCGATATCGGCCGGCTCCATCACAATAACAACCGATGGATCAGAACTCGAACGAAAAGTGGAAGTTTATCTTTTTGAGTAATCTTAGTCTAGAACTCTCCTTCCATGTTTTATCACGACCGCGAATTCGCTGTTGTATAGTAACATTTCTGAAAATATTCACTTCGACCGACAGCCAAGCTGTCATAAAATCTACATCTAAGCTCGTCAAGGAACGCCGCGAATCTCTTAAGGAGATAGCGGACTTTTTTATGGTTCACCTTTACGAAGTTCAGGTCATAGGGAACCACGGAAACTGTTGGGCATATGATCTTGTCCGTGAAGCACCTTACAGAAGGACCACACAATAAATTGACATATCATTAGCTGCGGTCAAACTTAGTATAAAAAATAAATACATCAACCATCTTGCAACATCACCAGGCAAACCTGGAACCTCCTTAACAAACAAAGAACCAGAAAGCTACTAAATCTCCTCAATGAATGTCCAGTCATAGCAATATCAAGACATAGAAAGCTATGTTCCCATTTCTTCTCAGCTTTGCCCCAACTTGCTCAAGCAAACCCAAAAGACCTCGCTCAGTTCGTTTGAAAAGCAAACTAGTTCTCTTCACCTTCTCCTTTTTCACCGTCCGGGAGGAAAACCTCTCAATAGGCACTAACTCCCCAATATAGGTAGATATGTTAATCCACATAACCCTCGCGGTATCAGAATGGGCCAAATTGCTTTGTTCCTTGTGGAAGAGAGTTTCGGCCGATATTTTACCGAAACCGAATCTGTGGCCGAAACCAATTTTTGGCCGAATCTGACCGAAAGCGAAACCGAATGTTCGGTCGGTCACTATCTGAGTGTTCTATAACAATATTACTACTTCTATCCTGCCAAAAGCTTTAAGTTATTTCGAAGTTTATGATTCCGTCATTCGAACCCTAGTACCTAGGCAGTGGTCCAAGTCGACGTTGGCTGCTCGTTGTTGATCTGTAGAACAACAGGTACAAACAAATTTCGTCTATCAGCCCTTAAAGATTTATTTGGAAGGCCGATTTTTCTTATTACGCTACCATTTAAGCAAATTCGTTGTAGGTTTAATCAGCGACCTCAGAGAAAGTTTATTTAGTAACCGCCCATTTTTTGTGGGATGCTACTTGCCTTCTCATGGCGATTTCACCACCGATGTCCGATTTTTTTTTATTCCGCGGCACATTCCACTTCATTTTGGATGTCGGTGATGATCGCTCAGTCATGGTTTTTTGTCGTTGTGTATTTTCGGTAGGAATCAGAACTTGCAGGTTATACTTTCGGAAACCTTTTAGAGACTCGCAAAAGTCAAATAATTTTCAAAAATTTGCCCAGTAGACCAATGCAAAAACCACCGACCCCGGGAAACCTGCACAGAAGGAATCAAAGTTAATGTTATATTAAATTAATTTTATTTACATTTTTGATAAAATGGCGTTTGGTTTAATTTTTTTTTGTCAAAAACAAAACTGAATTGTATAATAATATTATTTTCTTAAATAACTCTTAATATTTCGTTTAATCTTAATTTAGTTAATAACGATGCGTTAATATATGTTTTCAATTTATTTTAAACACGATCTTTTTCAGTGGTTTGAACTTGAAAATCCTGAAGAAGTGCCATGTCCTGGAGATTTTAATGTCGTTTGTAGCTCATTCCAGGCAAGTATAGTTTTTATTTTATTTTATTTTTTTTATTTCTCTTCATAATAAACTTTACAGAAACTTATGTTACTTCGATGTTTCCGAGAAGATCGTGTTTATCTTGCGATTAATAACTACATTGCCGAATCAATGGATGTATTTTATATAACGCCCCCAGTTGTCAGTCTTCCACTTATATATGATCAATCAACAAATATGGTACCCGTGTGCTTCATTTTGAGTGCCGGCTCTGATCCAACAAATGACTTAATGAACTATGCCGGCCGACTATCACAGAAAGTTTCTCATATATCATTGGGACAAGGACAAGAAAAGGTATGAGAAATTGCTTTTGAAAATGTTTCGATTATTCGTAACACGAGTAAAATTGGACACTTTTTAACATATAACAAAAAGATCTGTTCGCCGTAGTTATTTTTTTACTATTATTTTAAACTTGCAGTTCCATTAGGTTTTTCACTCATAATCGTATTTGTTCTCTTCTTAAGCTTGCCCTTATGTTGCTGGACCTTTCTATACGCCAAGGACAGTGGCTTTTACTTCAAAATGGACACTTGCTTATACCTTTTATCCGGCAAGTTGAAAAATATTTGGAGAAAGTCGAGAATCCTCATCCAGACTTTCGCCTTTGGATAACAACGGATCCTTCGCCAACATTCCCCATTGGAATACTTCAGAGATCTTTAAAGGGTAAACTTATTTTAAGAATTACAAAGTGAACATATATTTTACCGAGTTTGATTTTGAAGAAGTTTTTACAATTTTTTTTTTTCATACATGAGCACATGAGTGTCTGAGCATCAGGCTTAAGTCAGAAAACTTTGTTTTTACGGATTTCCATCTGCGAGTCAATCATTAGCATTCATTTGACAGTTAACAGAAGAATATAATGCCAAGATATAAAAACTAGGTCCTGGCTCCCAAGCCAACTGTCGCGCCATGTCTTTGTATATTATTTTTAAAAGTCGTATTTTGTGCCTATATGTTACATCGGTTAATAAGTTCATAGTCTAACACAGATGGCGCTATAAAAACGGAACCCTTATGGAATCACTTCGTTGTTTGTCACGGCCCTAGTTCTTATTAACTCGTGGATATATTTAGTTGAAATAAAATCCAAATACTTATGCCTGCAGTCCATAAAAGCTGTAAAAAATCGAGCTTCTAAATAGACACAGTCAAAAGATAAGGCTGTTTACACCGCATATGTTGATACCCGCAAGGGAATCCGAAAGCCATAAATTTGTACCCACATCACAAAACTTTTGTTTTTTTACCTACAACTTTATATGAAACCTTCGTTGCTCGAGGCCGATTCGTACGGACGATTTTCTTTTTGGGAGGGGAAATACTTGTGCATCATCAGAGAGGGCCATGTTCCCCTGGTGTATCGAACTCTCACAAACTAAAAACCCTTCAGCTTCAAGCAAGTGCGACTCTGGTACTGCTTCCTGCATTCCTTCAGGGAATTAGCTTCAATGGGCTTCAATCTTTTCAGCCTTTATAGAGGATTGTCCTGTTCACTCTTCATGCACGTTTTCAATGTAGGAACATACTGGGTTCCAGTAGATTTTATAAGTGCGTGACGATATTGTGTGGAGTAATTTTTCCTATCTCCATTTCTAATCCCTATCTCTTTCGGAGCCATCTGGTGCATTCATTACATTACGTATTGGCGTCGTGCACAGTTGAGTCACAATACTCCTATTAACCCCCGCTTATATTATCCAGTCTGCGGTGTTTCGGATCAGTCATGCTGTTGATCTCCCCGTCAATGTTCCATTGTTCTTGCCATCAATTGAGTCCGTTTGACTTCTTCAGTTGCCATTTTTCCACCACATGAGGTGTTCTGTCATATATGTGCTTATTCTTTGCTGCTATGAAGACAATTGGCTGGCTGGCTCGGAAACTGTTCTAAAGGAGCTCGCCACTCGTTGAATTCCAAGTTGTTTGCAACCGTACAAGAAGGTGAGTGTGTGACTTTCATGAGACGTTTGCGTCTAATTGGCGTTGGACCTTCTAAATTTGCAATAATTCTGCTCAATCCTTAAGTGATCCTTGCTGTTTTTTCGGATACGAACTTGATCCGCTGCCAAAACGTGAGCTTGGTATCAAGTCTCCCTTCCATGCATTTCACTGTATCTTTAGGGGGCTATTCTCTACAGTCCTACTTGCATCTGTTAAAAAGTGGGAACGCACTTTCTAGTCAGCAAGACTATCTCCGCCTCTTCTGTCAGTCCGGTCCAGTCCGTGATTTTGCATCCAGTATTAGACTCGTCTCATGGCATCATTGAGCCAATCTTAACAATCATTAGTTTTCAAGTTACAGTGGCTTAAGTGACTCAATTTTAGTGATTTTCAAAACAATGGAAGAAAAAATTAAAAGTTACAAGTCCTTGGCCAAATCTCTTTCTAGCTTGCAAAAAATAAGATGCCTGCTGAGGCACAACGAATCGAAATTCGTCCAGCTTCAACGATGTCAGAATAAGCTTGACGGAAGCTTGACTTCCTTAAGCTGTCCTGAAGTTCCATTATGCTTCGTTTAATAACCTTTTGAAATATGTATGAAAATACTTTCTCCCTTTAGCTTTGATCTATGATATCGAACTTTTATTCATCCCTCAGGAAATGAGTATCTAAAAATATTGGAATAGGTCTGAAATTCACAGTTCACTTCTTCTTTAACAGAAATAGTCTTGTGTGAGTGCGGTTGTAAAATAGGCAAAGGCTGTTCTCAACGATGTTGACTATTTATATATAGAGGTTCCGCCTTTCGTGTTTCCTTCATATATCCATGTATCTCTTTAGGGTTTTTATCCGAGTTTCAGTTTCAGTAAACTGTACTTTACGAAAGTACTATCTTCGCTTATACATGAGTATGTTTTTTTTTATTTTGCTCCGAGTCTTTTTTCCCAGTTCATCAAGTAAACCGCCCAAAGTGTAACACACCTGCGTGCATCAAATTACATGTTCGTTCATAATTCTTTTTGTATCACGTTGTTTCCTGTCACCAAAGCCAAGAAATTACAAAGGAAATACTCTGAGTGAAAATGGCTGGACGTACTCGAGCGAATGTTTTCGATTGCGTTTTCGTTTGAAAACCGTTTTGCTACATTAACTGAAGAACTCAATGTTAAACTCTTAAAATTTATCAAAAAAGTCAATGAGATTGAGCTGTGTCTTCTGGGGACAGTAAAGGAGCTATAAGTTCGATGCAATGTTCTTGAATCCCGCATTAACTACCTTCAGAGATCGGCCATTGGTTCTGATGCTGTGCTGGTGGGTATCCCAGCTACCCAGAATGTAGACCTCATCGAAACCCACAACAAAATTTGTGCTGCAGTAAATATCCCACCTCCACCAATAAGAAAAATCTTTCGTGTTGAACCAAAAAACTCAGTTGGAAAGTCTTCCTCGAATGACGGCACAATCATTGTCAAGTTCTCGGATCCAGTTGACAGACAAACTTTGCGCAAGAGTTGTCTGGCTCGGTATAAGCGATCGAAAAAGGGGTTATCTCTCCGTGACATAGGCATGGAGTCGGACCAGAGATTTTTTTTCAATGAGAGTCTAACAAAGAGGAATTACCTTCTGCATCGTAAAGCACTGAGGATGAAACATGCTAAACAACTCTCCTCCGTGCACACTAACAATGGACTGGTATACGGCGAATCTCTGTAAATCAGCTGTTATAAAGATTTGGAGAAGCTGACTGATGGATCTGTCCCACAATGACGAATCCTCATCGTAAGCAAGAAAGAGCAACAAAAGAAAAAAATGTTAACATTATGTATTTTTTTACTCTCCATCTTTACTTTCTCTTTCTTTACTTTCTCTCCCGTTTCAACTATTTCTTTTTTCTTTCCTCACATACATAAAAATTGTCAACGTCATAATTAAGAATGTTAAAATGTGCAATATTTTTATCTCTTTAATTAATAAAATTATCACGTCTCAACTTTTACAAAACAAATAACAGACTGTATTTTAGGTTCTTATATAAAATTTCGGACAGTCTTAGCACTTCACAAAATTATTAAAAGTGAAATGCACCATTACTTATACTCCAAAATCCAATTCGCGAACTCGGACAGAACTCATAACAAAATTCCGCCATAACACAAATACCAAGTAAGCAGCCGACAATTTTTAATCTATGCGATTCATTTATGGAACTTCCTGCCCCAACATATAAAAAGATTGAACACCAAAGACAATTTTAAAAAAGAGCTTTTTCAACTCTTCTCTATTAGCAATTAACCCATCGATGACACTTTCCTCTTCACCTTTGACTATATGTGCCTATATTTCTCTATATACTCAGTATTTTTCTAGCTATCCACGACACTTTCTTTTCTTTTATCATAAACTTACCTGTATAAGACAAAAAGTTTATAACTTATATTGTACAGAGATGCTTACTTAAATAAGTAAATAAATAAATGTGACCAGCTTCATCGTCATCGTTGAACGTACATACATATGGTGTATTGAAGAAAAACTGGCTTACATGAACAAATAATAACTCTGTAAAAACAAGGGCCATTGGGCCAAATCTGCCATACGGTCTGGAATTCTGTGTATCTATCGATTTCAATGAGGATCTCTTTTTTTTTTTTTTCTTAAATTCCACGTCGATCGTTCAGTGATCTTTTTTCTCATCTCCATGAAGTCGATCAGATCATCAATATGTTATATGGAAAAAAGTAACAAAAAAATTTGCACAAAACTTTTTTCTAGACGTCTGAAAGCCGAAAAGACTAAATGTTTTCACAAAGAGCATAGTCTTAGCTAGAAGCTGGAACTTCCTCCTTTTGAAGTTATATGGATGAAATATACACCTGGAAGTGTTTATAAAATTCGTCCAAGTTTCTTCCGCTTTCAAGCAGACAAGTCTTCACGTGGTCGTGATCAGTATTGGAGGAAAATTCTACAATGTAAGTTTAATATGTACACATGCCCAACCGACGAAGCTAAAAACTTATGAACGAGGAATTTTACGAAGTGTAAAGAACGTATCCGAAGTGCAAGGTCAAAATCATATCTGGCAACTTCCACCATAAAACCGTTACAGAAAACTAAAAGTACCACATCCACGAAACGACAACAGATAAAAGCAAAAAGGAAATCTTTTGAAAACTGCGAAAGAAAATTGTCCGTCTGATATACGGTCTTGGCCCTGTTTTCAATATGGAGGGAAAGAAACAACAGCGAAATCCTCTAAGACCGGACCTCGAGTTCCAAGATCAAGCAATTCGCGGATGCCAGAAAGGATTCTTCAAGGATCGTTGCTTTGATAAGTAAATAAATATTACCAATCACAGGAATATGATGGGAGATTCAGTCAGACAAATACACCACTCTAGAACTCCGCTCTCCTTGATCTTGTTTTTCAAATAATTTTTCATATCAGCCAACAGCATTCTTCTCCATTAACGTTAATTCGGATTGTTATACTAAATCTTCCATTTCAGTTGTGACAGAGCCTCCGAATGGACTCAAACTTAATCTAAATACGACATTTTACAAGCTAGAAGAAGAAGTATTCAACTCTTGCAGCCACAACGCATTTAAGCCACTAGCATTCGCACTAGCGTTTTTCCATGCGGTTGTTCAGGTTAGTATATTTGTTTTTGCTCATATCGCCGAAGCTTTTTGGATGTAATTGATTTTCAAAATATTATCTTGACAGGAACGAAGAAGATACGACAAACTTGGTTTCAATATCAGCTACGACTTTAATGAGTGTGATTTTGACGTTTGCCTGAATATCATTAAAACCTACTTGAACAAAGCTACAGATATCAAAGATCCTCGAATACCATGGCAGTCCCTAAAGTACTTAATTGGAGAAGTAAGTACCACTCGTACGTTTCTCCAAACGGATAACAAATGTAATTTTTTCTTTCCTCTTCAGGTCATGTATGGTGGTCGTGTTATCGATGACTTTGATAGACGCATCATTCAAACTTACTTAAATGAATACATGGGAGACTTTATATTTGACACCTTCCAACCATTCTATTTTTACAAAGATGATGAGTACGAATATCGAATACCCGATGACATGGAACATGTTGAGAATGTAGCTGGTAGGTGGACTAAAAACTAAGTAAACAAAATTAAGTATTATAATTTGTCCTTTAGCTTACGTGGATCAGTTACCGCTGGTGAATGTACCACAAGTGTTTGGATTGCATCCAAATGCAGACATTGGAAACTATACACAAGCAACGAGAGCTATTTGGAGTCACTTGACTGATTTGCAGCCAAAATCTGGTACGTAAGAAAACAATAGAGAATCGTTACATTTTATTATAACACTGACTACACTTTTACTCCTTTCATGCAATTCTTAGTTTCGGAATGGAATAAGGTTATCAAGGGTAATTTAGACTTTTATTTTAAGCAAATAACGATGTAGTTAGTTTTTGTGTCCCACTGAGCCGTCATGCGACAAGGGAAACTTTGAATATCAATCACACTTAAAGTCTGAAGTCCATAATGGCTGTATTTTTTGCACCAAAAGGTTTTGTGAATTTCAATCGATTGTTTTGTTTGTCTAAGCTCACACCTTAAAGGTTTTTTGTAACTTTTTTGTGGTCTCTACTTAAGCAAATTTTAGAAATTTACGAGAGATAATCATACATTTCAAGTGGTGCCTTAAAACTTCGATAGCTTGCTCATACCCTCGGTCAAATGCAGAAAAACGAAGCCAACGCTGTCAAGTTTCTCAACCTGAAAAAAATCTAACCAGAGAAACACGCCGACTTAGGAGAAACATTCGGCCACTCTGTACATCCATTAGTGATAGGAATAATCGAATGATTTTAATAACAAACAACGGAAAAAAGTTTTCGAGAGATTTGAAAAATCGAAAGCTCATTCGATCAAATTGCCATACCATTACGTGTCTTTTTTTTAACTTGTTTATTTCCACCATAATTTTTACAACTTTCTTAACGAAAAACAAGAATAACGCTAAATCAATAAATTTACATTTTCGTAAATGGCCAACTAGGATTGGCTCTCATTACATATTATTTTATAATAATTAAGTAGGCTGCTAGATATATTTCTGGCCTAATAATGAAAATGCGAATATTTATCATCAAAAGTGGTTTTATTGTTTTTCAAAGTATTCTCCAGCATGATTTATACACTTTTCCATGCGCTAAAACCAATTCTCGAAACACTTTTTCCAGTCCGATTGAGACACCTCCAAAACATGGTTTTTGAACGCTTCAACAGCATGTTTTGGCGACGAAAATCGTTGACTACGCATTTTTTTCTTGATGTGCGGGAATAAAAAGAATTCATTGGGTGCCAAGTCAGGGCTGTACGGCGGATGATTCATCAATTCGACGTTTTGGCCGGTCAAAAAGGCACTGCTTTGAGCCGATGTGTGAGAGCTCGCAATGTCATGGTGAACAATGATTCGTCTTCTCTTGTCAGTTTTTTTAATTCCTCCGAAGACTTCAGGCAAACAAATTGTGGTGTTCCACTCAGAATTGAACGTCCTACGTTGCTCAAGCGGAACAGTCGCCATATGACCAGTTTTGTCGAAGAAACAGGCGACCATTTGCTTCGAAGTGCTTCTTTTGTTGGATTTGGCTCGTCTTTGAAGACCCACACGGGCGATTGTTTTTTTGTTTCGGGCTCATACGCATAGATCCATGATTCGTCACCTGTGTTACGAATCAGGTGTTCATGCAATATCGAATGTATACTGGTGAAAGAAATGCCCAGGGATGCCTCTATCTCACGGTATGTCACATGGCGATCTTGCATTATCAGTTCACGCACGGCATCAATGTTCTCTGGCACAACGGCCGCTTCTGGACGACCTTCACGGAATTCGTCTTTGAGCGAGCATCGGCAATGACTGAATTCATAAATACAGTTTTTTACAGTGCTATAGGATGGTGCTTTATCGCCATACAAAGATTTTCGTTCATCAATGCACTCTTGTCGTGATAATCCACGTCGAAAGTTGTGAAAAATGATCGCACGAAAGTGTTCACGAGTTAATTCCATTTCTTTGCCGAAATGAATTTTTCATGTCTCTGTAAATAAAACAATTCACGATTAAATGACAACACGTTCTGAGTGATGTTATGCTAAAAAATGTCAAACTTTTCAATGGAAATGTCAGATTGCACCTGACAACACTTAGTGTTGCCTAGGCCAAAAAAATTATCTAGCAACCTACGTACTTAGACTAAATTACTAGAACATATTTGGTTTTAAGATATTTAAATTTGTTTTAAGATTTTAAACTCCTCATTATAATATATTTTTTAACTAAGAACAACAAAAAAAACGAAAAACATTGCTTACAAACTAAGATAAAACGAGTTAACTAAGCCTAAGTGTTAGCTTCTACCCAATCTAACCACCCGTATTTATTTAAATTTGACCTTTTGTCATTACTTACATCTCTATCACGTAAGCTCATGCAGTATTTCCAAATATTGGTTTCATCCCTTGATTATGCAGGCACATGGAGGACTCGTTTATCTATTCCTCTTCTGGCAGCATGATATATGATAGGGACATGTAGCCATATGCATCCAGATAAAGAAATGTTTCAGGTGGTATGTGTCCACTTATCAATGATTTTCTAAATACCCAGGGTTAGGATAAAATAACGATAACATTACTCGAACGCGAAAATGATTCCTCGTAAGGTCTAGAATGACATTGTCAATTCTAGACACGCCGGAAGCATCCAATAGTCTGTTGTTGGAGACGTAATGCCGAAAATCGGATTGAGCGCTTCTTTACATTCTCGTGCATGCTCGTAGGCATTTCCTCTCAAAAATTCTGTACTGTACAGAATGTAAGATGGGCTTATGTTCCACCACACTGGAGTCGTATAAGTCAAAATTGGACGCACAAAAGCTTGGTAGCAAATGATCTTCACATCTGATCTCATAATGTTGGAATGAAAAAGTTTCTTCAGCCACAAAAATGTTCCCATTGCTTTATTTAATTGGATATTTACATGATCATTATAATATAGGAATTTATCAAAGTAAACTCCTTAATACCTCACAACAGTTTTTGATTCGGTTCGAAGGCCATTTGAAGAGTTTTTAACCAAATTTCTCCAATTGCGTCGCAAGTCTGAATTGCCCCGTCCTACTTGTCTTTGGATTTTACGTTTACTATGCCTAAAGTGCTATGAGTAAGTTATAAATGCCATACGTTTTGTCTCAGCAATATTTTATAAAAGTAAAAGAAACGTAAATATGTACTCATAAGAGTCCCAACACACGAGAGACTCTGTCGGCTGATAGTTCGGTCGGGCTCTATCTTTATTAGTATGAAGACAGTATATAGGTGCGATATAGGCCGATAAAAATTTGATATGCCGCACGATTGCCTTTAAGCTAATGTATCGGTTATATAACACGGAAGACAGGACACTCAAGTCTGAGCTTAAGAACCTTCAGCATTGGAATACTTAATTTCGGGCTAGCTAGCAGTCCTTGTATGCTCCCGAGAATTAATACATTTTTCGAAGGAAAAAACAAGAACGCAATTGTGAAACTTAAGCTACCCCGAACGAACTTCAACTTGTAACAGCAGACATAGATCCAGTAGTAGCGATTGATGACGACAACTTCTTCGTGATCGAATATCCTCTGGTGAAATTGCAGTAATAGGCGTAACCTTTCAAGATTTAAGATTTGTACACCTGGGCATCTTCGTTTCACTGAGAAGGATGAAATCTGTGGGAATCGACGAAATACCAAATATTGTTTTTTAACACCTTCTTTTAGAAGCAGTCAACATGTACACTAAACTGTAATAATGCACGTTATCCAGCTCATTAAAAGACAGTGGTGATAAAACCAATTCCTAAATGGAAAAAAGACACATCCAATCCGGCAAATCTCCGGTTGATAAATCTGCTTCCCAACATGAGTAAGGTATTGAAAAGGTGATCAATAGAGCCCTCTCCAAGTGGGTTGTTGCCAAAAATATTATTCCGGACCATACATGCCGCGTCTTCGCTGGTATCGAATATCCAGTAGAACAAAAGCAAGAAACAATCCACGGTTGTGTTGCTGATTGACTTGGAAAAAGGCCTTTCACATCGTATGGTGCAGAGACTCTTTTTCAAGTTTGACCAGCTGAGCATAAGCAAACCACTGTGAATCCATTTTGTTTATGACGCCACTGTCTGGAGCTTCTGCAGATACCAGAAAAAATTGGCGAAAGGACAGATATCAGAGGGCTTGGCTTTATCAGTACTTCAAACATATACATACTGCTCTAGCCAGAGCCAAAGCGGCCTATGCCTTGACAAAGTGACTATTTCACAGTAGCCAACTCGATGCCAGGGTAAAGGCGATCTGCAGCACGGCCCATATTCGGCCTGTGCTTGCATATTGATGTTCCGTGTGGTTTTTGAGAGACGATGTCTTAGGACCTGACTCCATTTATATAGAACTCCAGGGTCTCAATACAAATAATTCTATTTTAAGAGCAATAACCAGATTTCCGGGGTAAACTAACCTTAACGGGCTTACTCCACCAGTGACTTTCCTCTATTTTAACGGCCTGATTCAAGATAGAAGTGCGGTTCCGTTAATATTCCATGTTGCTCGAAAGAGTATGTACAGCAACTTGCTAACAATGGAGATGTCGCTCGCAGCTTTAAGGAGAATCTCCGATAAAGAAGGGCGGTATCAGTCCGTAACAAGGAGGAATTACTAGGCAAAACCATCAATTTTGTTGGTTAAATGAGAGAGAGGATGCTTCGTACTTGTCTTTGTCATTAAATTGGCCTTATGAATGCAAATAAATTGTTCTTTGATGCCTAGCCGGCTTACATAGACTTGAACGACAGTTTTAGGTTTACGAATCCTTTCGTAGCAAATCGACGAATCGAAATTACGATACGAACTACGAAAAAATGCGCAAAAAGCATTGCCACAAAGCACTCTCCCACAATCATTTTCGACATCAGCTGTTTAGTGTAAAATTTGTTTAATGTGTGAAAATTACCGGAAACAAATTGTGCGCTAAATTCATAAATAATTAAACAAAACGTATTTATAATAATATTGGCTTCGCAATTATTGCTGCTCAAGAGAAATTTTTGAGACAAAAGTCCATTTTAAAATCCAAAGGATGATGCTGCGAGACAATTGTGACCCATTTCATTTGGATGAGCTTATTTTAAGTAACTTTTATTTCCTTGTGTACAAATATAAAAATAAAACCTGCCTTCATGCATGTATTAGGTGAACTTTAAAAAGATTTTGAACCGGGTGTGTTTTCTTGTTAATTCCTTCAATATGCCGCCTTGTGGCAGTACTAAGGTTTTTCGGAGAAGTTGGTGATCAACTTAGTAACGATTATGAAGTTGGAAAAGCACAATCCACCTCCATAGCTCTCCACACCATAGCTTCTTTAGAAGGTGGCCCAAGAGCTTTTAAATATGCCTTCACCTTTTCCCAAAAAGCGTCACATCTTCTTTTGGTGCCTTTGTGAATCCTTGTACAAGATCCGGCTTTCGAAATAATAATTGTAAAGCCTTTCGTGTTGTGATTTTGTTGTTCTTTTTGCTCTTTTTAAGCAATGAAATAAATATTTATTTCATTTCATTCGTATTCAGTAAAACCATTTTTGACGAACTTCGAAATTCGCAGCAGACGGAATGAATTCTGTGTTAGCTTTTTTGTAGTGAGTAGCACATTTCCGATTACGACGGAATTCGTGATAAGGATGAATTATAAAAAATTGACAAAATTATGACATAGCAGAAAATCACAGAAAATATTTGTACATATTTGTTATATATCTAGATTAATTTATTTTTAAGTTAATTATTATGTTTTTAATATCATTTAAATTTAAGTGCATTAAAAAAAATTATTATTTTTAGTCATTGAAAAACATAAATTAAGCTTAAGTTTAATATGATTTTGAATAAAAAAAATGCACTAAAAAGAACTAAAGTATCGGCGGAGTAATAAATAAGTAGGGCGCTATAGCAACTCGCGCACACTACCGGTTGTTAAGTCAGCCGAGAGCCAAATTTGCTGAGAACGCTGAATTTTGCGCTGAATAATCGTATTTGTCTTATGTCGCTTCCAAGCATTCATCCATCATCAATTGAAAACACCCACATCGTAAATCTGAAAGAATAAATCTGCAGCTAGTGCAAAAATTCTGCATTACATTAACAGCCTTCTAAGAAAACGATCTGAAACGCTTACATGTTCCAACAAAGCAAATTCGTCCAGCTTTAAAGGACAATGGTACCTTAATATTAATAAAAACAATTTACTTTATATATGGTCGTATTTACTTTATATACGTACATTATACATACGAATAATCTTTTTTGAAACAGAAACTAACTATTGATTGTTGTAAATGTATTTAGGTGACGCGTTGGGTGGAACAAGTCGAGAGGAATTCATTGACGAAATTGCAGCTGAGATCTTGACAAAAGTTCCCCAATATTTCGAGGTTTGGCGCGTTAAAAAAATGTTCCAAATGAACATAACACCAACTGGAGTTGTGCTATTGCAAGAATTGGAGCGATTCAACTTGCTAACCGTTCGCATGAAGAAAACTTTGGAATTACTTCGAAAGGTAATGCCATAATTGTTAAAAATATTCTATTTTATTTATTCAATAAACTTAAATATATTTAAGTGTGCGTGTTCTTGAACACCTAGGTTTCTTCTTTTCACAAAACAAGTGTCATTGTTATAGTATCGGAAAAAATGTGTCACGTATTATGATCTGCATTCGTTGTTAATTTTTTATTTCCTCTTCGTCAAACAATTTTGAGTTTTGCAAATTCATTATTATTCGAAACCTAAGCATAGTTTTCCTTCGACTATTACTGTATTCATGCTGTTTGTTGAAAATAAGATAATTTTTATTCATTATATTTAATACATTATCAAGTACATTATTGAATAAAAATCCAAAATGAATTCATGTAGAGCAAGTAAAAAATTAAAAAAATATTCATATAAAAAAACAGCTGTTCGAAACGTTAGCAACTTTTAATATTTGTTGTATTAACCATTCATTCATTTCATTTTATTTAATCATTCATTTTATAATTTCAACATACAAACTAGTACAATTAATAACATAAAAAGGAACAAATAATAAAGACCATTCTTTAACTCGAGACCTAGAATCGAATAATACATTGGGAAGCTAATTTACACAATAAGAAACTGATACGGGGTGACAATCAGAAAATAAAGTTATATTTAAAGAACAAAGATCATAAACTTACAGCAATAATTTAACTACGATATAGAAAGAGTATAATAATTCATGAAAGAAAATAGAAAAAAGGCAAGATAATGATAATAAAAAAAAGACAAATAAAAAATATGAGCTTTCACAAATAATAGTTATCAATAGAATTAGAGTCAATCGTGAATAGCGTCTTTCACTTTCTTTAAAAATTAGTTTACATTTTGAGTTTTTCTGATAGGCGAGCATAATAATAACGAGCAGTATAAAAGTAAGAGAAATGAGTTTTATGAGCAGTCGGTATATTGATAAGTTGCATATTGTTAATTCTAAGATTACAAATCTATAAATTTCTACTAGGAATGTTACCACTTTGCTTGAAAAATTCTTTCAATAAAAACCAGAAACTTGGGAAAACCAAGTTCTTTGAACTTCAAGGGCCTATTCAATTTGTAATACGCAATTAAGATCCGCATATCCGAATATATACTATATATACAAAAGCCGTTGATAGGCCATTTAATTGAACTTAAAAATCGAGTTTATATACACCAAGAAAAGGGCCAAGTACGGATCCCTGCGTCACTCTTTTTTCTTTTTAAAACGAGCCTCACTATGTGTACCATTCACAATAACTTTTTGAACTCTACCTTTTTAATATGATTGCAACTATTTAAAATAATTCCTCTTAATCCTGCATTGTGCAGTTTACTAAGAAGTAAGTCGTGATCAACCATATCAAATGCCTTTGTCATATCGATAAAGAGAGCCATCGTTGATTTATTATTGTTTTAGCTGCCGTAAAGCTGACTGCAAAGTCCTAAGAATTGCATCTTTTCTTTAAGAGAAACATCATCAGCTAGAATAGTGTCTATTATGTTTGACTTTCTTGTTTTCCCTAAAATGCTGTCAACTACTTACCATTCTTCTTTAATGTTGCCCTTTGATTTTCGAAACAAATAAGAATAATACTTTTCCTGAGCCAATCCAATATTCAAGCCAATAGCTTTACACAGTTTAAGGTAATACTTTTTTAATTTTGCATTCCGTGGATGTTTTTTTATTTTTTTTTATTGATTTTACGCCTTTTCTTTATATGCCTTAGAAAACTCTCTTTCATCCAAGGTTTAAGGAACTTATTTGCATTGCAATTTTGTACATGAAGTACATGACTGTTTGTGATTCTGCAAAATTGACATAAAAATGCCAACTGAGGTGAATTGGTCCTTTCCTGATTAAACCTTTTCCCAAAATTCGTGTTTCAAAGAATTCTTCATTAACTTATAATCGATGGTATAGTGCTCTTTTGTTTGTCCAACAGAAGTAGGTTTCAAAGAATTTCCTGGCTCATTTAATAAAACGATCGTTTTACGATCAGTTATCATGAAGTCGAAAAGCACTTCCAAAAAAATTTAGCCTATTACTGACTTTGAAACGGGTAAAAATGTGATCAATGAAATTACTTGTAGCCTCAGTTACGCGAGTTGGCTCTTTGATAAATCCCTTTAAACCATTTGAGGCCATAAGAAGTAAATAATTTTTAGTGTCTTTATCGGACACATCTAGGGTATCAATATTGATATCACAAATTACTTTTGATTAGCTCTGCATATCTTTAGAGATTCAATAAGGTTTTTTATTGTTGACGCTGGTAGCAATTACCATTCCGTTTTCAAACACGTCATGAGCACATTCTTTACCCTTTAAAATGCCAAAAAAGAGATTTTCGATGGGATTTGATAACGACTCCTTTTTTTTTTAATGCAATTTTTATTTACTTTAATTGACTTAGTTACCAAACAAAATAGCTTAAAACTAGCTTAATTAGCAAAATATTTTTATCTAACTTACTGGTCATTTACAAGCACAATGGTGATCAGGTTGTTGATCTTTTGTTGTTGACGAGTTCACTGTCCCAGCAACGTGACTTCGTGTCAGCTTTATAATGAAATAATTTACTCTTAATATGTCTGGCTTATTTTATAGGACCTCGTTGCGATAGAATTTTCTGTATTTTGTATGAATTTCAGATAGAATTTTCTGTATTTTGTATGAATTTCAGCCCAGAGATTTCTAATGTTTTCGATCTTCGGACCTGATCTGTACGCAATCAAGTCGCCTGCGTACGCTATGGCATGGGGAAGGAATCTTACAAGGTCACTGGTTCATATATTGAAGAGGATTGGCGAAATGACAGCCCCCCGTTGCAGACCATTAATTAATTTGAAATAACCCATTAGAAGTTACATAATTTTTCACAATGAACTGTCTGTTGACTGATAGCAACTCATTAACCCTCTTCGATGAATGTTTCGGGTCATTGTCATGTTAAAACTCCTATCGAAGTGGCTTTTCTCATTCTTAGAATTGGTCGCATTAACTCTTGCAAGATGTCTCTGTAGACCAACCGATCGATAAGACAAGTCTGCAAAAAAAAAATGAGAGCTGTTTTTGTTATTTTGCGTAATACTTATGTTTTTGGGTGTGCTGAATCCGAAAATGGCATAAATTTTGTCATAGAACGTCACGTTTTTTTGATATTTTTTTTATTGATATTACTAAGGCCTTTGATATGGTCAACTACAACATTTTGTTGAGAAAACTAGAAAAAGCTGGTATTCGTGGTTTCATGCTTTATTGGTTTGGGTCTTACCTTAGGAATAGGTCGCAAAGGGTGAAGATAGATGAGGTCAGGAGCCAAACTAAGTTCTTCAACCTAGGTGTACCTCAAGGCTCTGTTTTGGGGCCAATTTTGTTTCTCATCTACATAAATTCACCATTTACACTTAATTTTAAAGTCTCACCTACTGCTTTTGCGGATGATATAGGTTTCTCTTGTTTGTGATATTAATTGGGACCTTAATTTATTGAGAAACTGGTTTGGGCACACAATTTGGCTATTAGCTCTAAAACAAAGATAATGCTCTTCAGTCTGTCGTCCTTTCTAAATCTAGAAGCGAAAGTCTCTTATCATGCACCAGAGTGCCAAAAATACAGACTCTCTAACTGCATTTGTGCTTCCAGTCCATGTTCTCCCACATTTTATTACAACTTGAGCTGCAGTGATTACTGTTTCTTAGTCGAGGAAGTTGATGAATTTAAATACCTGGGGCTCACCTTAGATTCAAGAATGAGTTTCTCAAATCATGTCGACACTCTGAAGAAGTATCTCCGTAGTACTCTACGACATTTCTATTATTTGCGAAATATCTGCTCCACAATGCTTCTAAAAATTATTTACTATGGTATTTTCTATCCAAAATTGCAGTATGGTATTGTTTGCTGGGGAGGTGTTTACCACAATAAAATTCAACCTCTTTTAATTTTGCAGAAGTATATCCTTCGAAAACTTTGCGGTAAACCTGCTAGGCATCCCAATTTTACTTTGTTCTGTGACCTGAAGATCCTGCCAGTTCGTCATTTGTACTGCTTTAAAGTGTTAAGGAAATGCTTTATGAAATCTGGTAATCGAAACTTTCGAGTAATCTCGAATCATTATTTGCGTGGAAACCTTTTGAATTTAGTATCTTTGCCACATTATCGAACCACTGCTTATCGTAATTTTTATTCAGTGTCTTCATATCGTCTATTTAATAAGCTTCCACAGTCTATAAGAGCAATATCAGTGTCCGGAATGCCTACACAACTTGTAAAAAAGCGGCTCTTGGATATTAACTTTTCTAATCTCGAATCCATTCTGTCCGACAATCTGGTTTAATTGTTTATATCTTTGCATTGTACTTGCGCTCTTATTAAGTAATTTAATTTCCTTTAAAATTAGTTTATTCTTTTGTAGCTTATCATTATTCATGCACTCCATCTTGCTTTTACAATCAATACATTTGTGATTATTCAAATTCTTGAACTACGTAAAATGTTTAATTTGTTTTGTTTTTTAAGGGTCACCCCAACCAAAATATAAAAACTGACTTTTTTTTTATTACGCCCATTGAAGTGGCATTCAATACTATTTTTTATTCATCATACAAAAATATAGAATGCCTCATATTTCTTTTTGTTTTCCTTAAAAATGTATGTATGAAATCTTTCTTTCTATTTTTAAGAAATTATTGTAATGAATTTTAAAGAAATAAATTAACTTAATTAACTAACTAACGTTTTCTGACAATGTGGGTATTTATTTAATCAATTTTTCAATTCAATTTTGGTACATTTTCACATCTTCGCTTGTGGGAAGCATCTGGATTGTCTCTCTGAAGCGTTCAACAGTAGTCTGCTAGCATTGAAAGGCTCCATCTTCCCTAGTATCTTTTCTCCATATTGGTGAAATCTTTCATCTTGCTCTTCACTCATAGATCCAATATTATCTGGAAAGTAGTCGAGTTGGGAATGAAGAAAATTCAGTTTTAAACTCATTAGGCTAAATCTTGAAATACTTTTCGAATTTTTTCAACGATTTGTTAGGGCCTAAAATGTCTCTATGACCTCTTCAAAGGCACCCTTCTCCTTGAGGATCCGTCATGGTTGTGATGAATTGTGGGTCAGCCATAAGTCGTCTAATATCTGGTCAAATAAAAACACCTTCCTTCGCCTTTGCCTCCGAGAGGCCTGGAAACTTCAATATTAAGTATTTGAAGCAATTTCCATCTCTTGGAAGTGACTTAACAAATTACTTCATCAATCCCAACTTTATGTGAAGCGGTGGTAAAATAACTATATGAGGCAGCACCAAAGTTTCATACAGGGCGTTCTTTTCGCCAACTTTAAACTCCCTCGGAGGCCAACACTTTTTGGTCCAGTGATTTGCTCGGTCTCTACTATCCCATAGACACAATAAAAAGGGAATTAGGTAAACCCAGATTTTTGTCCGATGTGTTGACCGACAAGAATGGAAGCATTGAAACCGCCATTGCTTTAAAGCTTCTGTTTGAAGAATCTATGACAATACGCCACTGTGCTGGGTCGTATGAGATCTCAAGTGTTTTTATCAAACCTTCAATATTTGTTTAATATACCAACACGTCCTCTTGGGCAAAGAAGGAAGAGAACTGCTTCTCACGATATCTAAACCAGATACTCCAGCCAAAAGTAAGTTCCTGCTTTTGAGTCTTGATCAAAGCAGCTCAGAAGCGTTTTTGGAAGATAATTTCGGACTGCTGTCAAACTCAAAACTTGGCTTGTCATCGGGTTCAGGTTCACTTTATGATGTGCCCAAATTTTATCCTGATCATTTTTTACAAACTCCCTAATATTAAGTTCAGGTTATAACATTTTTATGTTTCTTAATTTAGCTCACACAGGACGATCTTTATTAAGAAAGAAATGAAAGTTATGACTTGTATACATTTGAAAACAGGAATCAAAAGAAAAGTGTACCTATTATTTATGGCCTTTTTTAAAATAACATTTTGCATTTTCCAAAATAACCTGACGTTCTGGAATTTTTTGAGTATTTTAAGTGTTCAGAACACCTAAATACATAGAAATCAGTTGAAAATATTCAGACATAATTTTTGTTGCAGACCTGTGTTCTAACTCCATTCGCTGAAAAACAAGTCCATACCATTTCACTTCCACCGGGTATTGAGCCTTTGACCCTTCCTTCCACGGACATGATATTTATTAACTGAGTTTTACATTTTAACTTTGGTTCATCACTGGAAAGAACAGTCTTCCACTTACAAAGGGACCAAGTGTGCTTCTGCAAAATTTTATCTGAAATAGGCGCGACAATAAATTTAATAAATCTTTGATAAACCTTTTGATTAAATGCTTCCTCGTCAATAATGGTTTCTTCTATGGCGAATAGCTTTAGGAAGTCATTTTCTTACAGTACTGGAACTCCCATTTAGCTGTAATTCATTAACAGTGTCTCTCGACGACACGAAAGGGTTCTTTTTAATCAAATAGACAATTTGTCTATCGGTACGACGTGACGTGCTACGACGACTTTTTCGGCATTTCCAGTTGCTCTGTGTTTTTGAATAAGTCGAGAAATAAAGCTCTTTTCGACACAAAATTAAAAGACAAATGATTTCTTATGTAAACAAGAGGCATTGTATTAATACTTACAGATAACTTGCGTAATAAACTAACGTTAGATACCATTTGAAATATAGCTGAACATTTATTTGTGAAAACGTTGAAGTTGCTTAGGTTTCGAACAGCTACATTTTGAGATTTTTTTGTTATATTTTTTTATTTACTTTAAATGCATTAATGTTGGATTAAAGTTTATATTATTTATTTGAGGGCATAATACAATAATAATAATAATAATAATAATAAAAAAATTCAGTTGACTTCCAATAATTCAGACGAAAAAGTTGCTAAGGTTTCGAAAAATTCTGGATTTACTATTAAAAAACATGCACTTCAAACGACATTACTCTTACGTTGAAAAACTACAACCAACTGCAGGGTTATTAATATTCGGCAACTTAATCATTTGGTCTACATTTACTTTACAAATTGTCGATTTTTGGTTAATAGTAGTTGACATTGTAAATATGACTTTCTGATTAAAAACGATTCATACGATTAACTTGTGGAAACTTGTGTTTAGAGATATTTACAAGTCAAGTTATTAAATGTTTTTGTCTTCCTTATTTAACCAATTTTTAGGCACTAGCTGGAGAAGCTGGCATGGACAACATGTTGGATGGTATCGCAAATGCTTTGCTTAACGGAAAGTTACCGTCTAATTGGGCAAGCCTGGCTCCAGCTACTTGTAAAAAACTGGGAGACTGGATGGATCATTTATTGGTAAAAAAAAAAGTTGAAATTAAATTGCCAGTGAATGTTAGTGAAATATTTATGAAGAAAAAAATTTATTAGTAATATTAAACTTAAGGCATCACTTTAAAAATGGCCAAAATTTAAAAAAAAATATTGGGAACTACAAAAAAAAGCACACCGTGTTTGAGCGTCAAAAAAAGTTACGAAAAAATATTACAAATCTTAATTTTTTCTAAAAAAAATTATGTTAGAGTTTTTCTTTAATTGATTTTTTGTTTACAGAAAAGAGCAAGTCAATATCATTATTGGTCCTTGTCTGGTGAACCAATTGTAATATGGCTATCGGGTCTACATATACCAGAAAGTTATCTCACAGCTATAGTACAAGTAAGCTTTTAGCTGATTTTCCAAATGATTTTCTAAAATAAAAAATTAATTTTGTTCTTCTATCTAAAAGATTGCATGCAGAAAAAATGGATGGCCTCTTGACAAATCGACTCTGTACACTTGCGTAACACATTTTGTAGACGCCGATGATGTTGAGGAAAGACCAAAAGTGGTAAGTGTAATCCGTCAAGATGCGCAATTATATTTTTTTCATTCTATTATTAAATTAGGGTTGCTATGTTCATGGATTGTATATAGAAGGTGCTAGATGGGATATCAAAGAAAATCAGTTGGCACGATCCCGTCCCAAAATTCTGGTGGAGGATCTGCCGCTTTTGGCAGTTATTCCCATAGAGGTGCACAGGTTGAAATTGCAGGTTTGTATTGCCAATTAGTTGTGGATATCGAATTCGCAATATTTGTGAATTTGACGAAAATAATTTTGTTTTTTTTTTTTGCATTTTTGCAGAATACCTTCCGAGCACCGGTGTACACGACGTCTTTGAGAAGAAATGCTATGGGGGTAGGACTTGTATTCGAAGCCAATCTTGAGACGCATGAAGATCTAAGCCATTGGATACTACAGGGAGTTTGCCTTACACTGAACAAGGATTGATTTACTCGTATAATTATTTTTCGACCAGTGCTATTAAATTTTAATTTTTTACCAAGATTTTTTTAAATACACAAACGAAAAAATGGCATTGGACTTACACTCATTTTCAAACGTTTATTATTCAGAAATCGAAAGCTGCATATGACTTCTTATAGCTTAGTCAATCTCACGATAATGTTGCTGCTAAAAATAAAATTATAGAGGTTCGCAGTCTGAGAGAGAATATAAGGCCAAGAGTACTTGTTCTTCTGCCTTTCACAGTAGTAGGCCTCATATCTGGCATATAACAAATTATTACAGAACTGGCTTCCGCATATGAATATATGTACATTTTGACATGCTTGCTAGTCCATGTTGAACCGTATGTCAAATGGCTGGATGACACTGCGTTGGCCAGGGTCTGTTGCATAAAGCCTTACCGGTGCATCGCGGCTCTGTACTGGAGGTCTACTCAATTCCAGCTTAACTCTTGGGACCAATATTAAAAACAACAATGAACACAAACAAAACAAAAAAGAACAATAGAAACAACAGACACAGATGATACAAACAAAACTAAGGACAAACAAACGCTTATTACAAAGGTTACGCACACAATTACTATATTGAAGAAAGGTCTTGCACAATGCTAGTGGATGACAAGGACTCGGCAACAGAAAAAGAAGTCTTAATGGCTAAAAGTACAGAGGAGAAAATCTCAATGGAATGTGTAGAGCAGCTGCTTGCGGAACCATAGGATATATTTTAGATAAACCAAAGAGTAGGAAGAAGATCACAAAAGGCCTACGCCGAAAAAATCCTCTTAGCGCGTCATATAGAAGGTATTTTGAATGCAAACGAGTCCTCGTCCCTCATTGAGAAGGAGAGAAACTTCTTAGCATGGGCAACTGGGATCGTAGCAAAGGCTTAGATAACCAGAGCAAAACGTATAAGACAACCCAAAGGCTTTGAAAAGATCGCATTCAATGAGACGGGTTCAAATCAGCCTGCGGGACGTAGCGCTTGATCCAGCCGCAACGGATACCCAAACCGGCAAAATCAAAAGTTGAAATGTTTCCACATCGCAGAGTGCTGCAAAGAAAGAGGCCTTTAGTGTATGGAGGCACAATGTTCGAGTCCAAGACCAGGGTAAAGAAATCGTAAGCAAAAGACCGAGATCCTCTGAATCAGACTCGAATGTCTCTAAACGTCCAAAGGTAGGAGCAAGGTCCAATGTGGAATCCCGCCTGATCGGCAACAAGGACAAGACTCCAGAGCCTTAAACTTGACCAAGGAGGTTCTACAGTGAGGTATCCAGGAATCCACTACAGCTCGCTTTATTGGATTTTGGGAAGACAAACGGTCAAAATTGCTTCGAGTGTGGGAAAATGATGGAGAGAGCCTTGGTTAAAGCGACCTTCGACAAAATTCGCAAAGCTCCCAGGTTCGGCAAAATAAGATGGCATAAAGGACACAACATTCTGGACCTTAAAGACCAGTGGTCAAATGAGTTTGCCAAAAAAGCAGATAAGAACCTGCCCTTGTTGGGGAAAGCTACACTGCATGCAGTCCCCCTAGGGATATACCAAGCGCACTGAAGGCAAAATTCTGTATTATAGATGAGGGCGTGGAGAAGGTTGAAATATTCAAATTCCTCCAAGAACAAAATCGTTCGATCCCGATGCAGGTATGGCCCATGGTCAGTGAGGAATAGCCTTAAGATGGCTTCACACATCACCCTATTCAATGAAATCCCAGATTTGCTGAATGAGAAAACTTCGTTAATTATTTGCTTTTTAGTTACGGAGGTTCAACTCAAGCTCATTAAGCGGTCAACGCAGAGGACGACGAAAGGGTCAACCGAGACTGGAACAGGGCCTCTTGTGACTGCTGATGAAGTAGTAGAAATAAGTCTCCATCACAGTAAAGAAGCCTTTGAGAACTTGAAGCTGCTCTTTGAAGAGGAATAGCTGGACGAGGCCCTTATCCAGGAATCCTTGGTAATGGGACAAGGATCAAAGAATTAGAATACTCTCTGTAGCAGCAATAAAGGTAAGATTAGAACAATCATTTAAGTACGTATACGTAAATTTCCTCGTACTATGATGTTGCCAAATTCAAATTCCGGAGACACAACCGCTATGGAGATAAGAGAAGGAATCAAAGGTCGTGTCTGACACGCAGGCTGAGAGCAAAAGAAACGTCCACCATGGTGAAATATTAAAATATCGGAGCCCAGACGTGATGGAGCATGCAAAAGGGAGCCTTAATGAGAAGGCCACTTACAAAGAAAGCCTTAAACTGCTGAAAAAAGAAATAAGATGCGCCAAAAACAACTCAAGGGTAATTTCTATGAACTCGATCAAAGAAACATGACGATTGAGGAAGAATTTGCCAGCAACTCCATCGCATTTGTCCTCAAGTCGGAAAACGAATGACAGCTGGACAAACTCGCATGAGGAGACGCTAGACCCACTTTCCAGGCTATATAGAAGGACGATCAAATACCGCAGACTCTTACAGAAGAGTAAAATGTATGGAGCAAGAAAATGTAAGCGAATTGATTAGCAGAAGAAGGATAGCGTGGGTGATCAAATGCTTCTCCCCGTATAAAGGCCCTGGCAGCCGAAGTGGCTGCGATACACGAGGCTGCACTCGCGCTGAAAGACCACAACTTAACCGACGAATCGATTATCTACCATTTTCTCCGATAGCCAAGCTGCAATTAAGGTCATACCATTAGAAATTCTGACATCGAAGCTGGTTAGATTATGTAGAAAGAGCATAAGGGAGATATCCTCCTGCTGGGGACCCGGGCATATGGGAATCTAAGGAAATTAAAAAGCGGACAGTCTCGCAAAAAGTGTTCGGAGAAGGGAGAAGCCCTTGTAATATGGCGCTCAGCTCCATAAGGCAAAAAACTAGAAGACGAAGCCATGGATACAGCAAGACTCGATGGCTTTGTCTGATTATTGGAGCTACAGGAAGAGCTCTATGGCTGACGCTGAGCAAGAAAAGATCAACATCACTGATCGGTTTTAGTTGAACGGAGATACGCACATAGGTACACATTCAATGCGTCTGAACATACCGCACAATGATTTTTGCATAAGCTGCAGAGATGAGGAGGAATAAGAATCTATCCAACATTTGCTCTGTGAAAGTGCAGCCCAGCAAGGGAAAGGAGGCAATTCCTAGGAAAGCACTTCTTCATAGAGCTGAAGGACTTGAGCGGTGTTGAACTGAAAAAGCTCCTACGTTTCATACGTGGATCTGGATGGTTTTAGGACTATAATAGGTCCCACGGTGGTATACAGTGCACACAAACGTTGATCATAGTGAGCCATGGCCAAAAAACCGTTAGCACTTAATTCCTATTTACCTACCATCTTTATCGGTGGACTATTGCGGTCCGTTGATGCAGAGGACTAGTTCTGTGTATAAGCAGTCTGCATCTGACACACATAAAAGCTCATAATGAATTTTGGGAAAATGTGGGCTTTATTCCTCTTTAAAATGAAATATCGGCCAAACAAAATCATCATAATTTTTTAATAAAAATGGAGAACTTGATGTTCTCAATTCAGCTCAAAATTCGTTATTTTTCCAGCATGTATTTGTGTTTAAGAAAATTTCTATAAAAAATATCAAAATGTTACTAGGATTTGAATCGGGGACCATCCATAGTAAAGGCAGGCGCTTAATCAACTTAACCGCCCAACTATCAATTGATTTATATTTTTTCACGCGCCTATGCAAATTGTTAAACAGTACACGATGGCAACCATGTATTGAACACAATAATATTGGTGGAAAGCGTTTCTTACAAGATTTTACCAAAATTGATCTATAAATCAGTTAAGAGCAAGTTCATAGAATAGATAGCTCATGACTGCTGTGCAAAATGTAGAACAAAAATCCTATGGGTTTACCTAGCCTTTGGAAGTTTTCATTCGTAATTAATTGCGAGTCACTCATTCAGTTCATGAATTACAAAAATAAAAGAAATAATAATGTTTCTTTAAATCTGAATACATAAGTTAGATGTCTGCATGTTTTAAGCTAAGGTATTTCCAACAGTCTCTCGACTATTGTGGGTAATTGTTATTCAGTTATTATTGAAAATTCGACTTCAGTAATATTTTGACAGACGCAAAATTATGTATTCCCCCTTTTTTCTATTGAATATTAATTCGGGGATATTTTTAGTTAATTATGCAAATACAGCAATGTAGGTACAGAAACACTGCCGTATTAAACTATGAGTAAATGCCGACACCAAGTCGGGAAAGTTAGCGAATTGGATCTGCAAATAAGATTGAACTTACCAACTTTTTTTCTTCGGACCGGTCGTGTTGCGACGCCAAGTACCTATTAATAAATCTTTACTAGTTAAGAAATTCAATGAACATGGAATATTGAGGTTCAGAACACAAATATTAAAGCAGTAGAATCATATGAAGATATACGAACAGATTTTTTATTGTCCAAAGGCAAATGGTGACGACCAGATTCGTAAATAGATAAAAGTTTAAGAAGCGGCACACAAGGTGCGATCATAAGACTTTCAAAAACAGTTGAAAGTGAGGCGCTTAAGGGGAGTTTGTAGGGTAATTTTTTTTTATTTCGACTGAGTATTAAAACTTATATTTTTTTGGATAAAAAATAATAAAATTGAAATATTCGGACGCCTGAAAGCGCCTTTAAAAATTCTGCAATTGTAGTTAGAAAATTTGGTATTTTTTGTTTGCTTTACAAAGATCAAAATTGCTGACTTTGCCGGAGCAATATATAAATAAACCGTCAATAGCAAGTTTGCTTCAATCCAACGCTGCAACTGATTTTTTTTTAGATCGAAACTTCTCAAATCATTCGGTAAAATATTTCCTACAAATATTGGATTGTTCTTGTTAACAACAATCAGTATTGGAACATGAATATTATAAAAATAATAAATAACACTTTTAAAGTTGTTTTTAAAGTGATAAATAAGGTAAAGAAGGACAGGAAGAATCAGTTAAAATTTTGGTAAGTAAATCAGATAAATTTATTTATTTTTTAATAATTGGCTCGCTCTTCGAGAGGATATGAATACTCTTATAATGCGTTAAGCACTTCGATAAGATTTTATTTTATTCGACATTAGTTTGATATATGTACTTTAAAAATTTAATAGATTTAGCTAAACAACTCGACTGTCAGCGTTATGCCTTCACAACAGAGCCATCTACGCATAATCTAGACAAACTATCTATTTTGACAACACGAACTAGGAATTAAGCCGATACAGCAACCACTACAACAATGCCACCCATGTGCAGACTATTATCGCTGGTCGAGCAATAGCGCCATTAACTTTATCCCAATGGCCAATGGTGACTGGCCCAGATTCGAAAAACTAGACCACTCTAGAAATCGAACCTGCAAGGAATCAAACCTGTCGAGGCAAGCGCTCTACCAACTCCGCCACTCAGCTGTGTAAATTATTGCAACCTTCATTGGATAGTCTAGAAGGCATGTCTGAATTTGGCACCGTTTACTATATTCTTTATACTTGCAGGTAGCTAATTCCATGGTTAAATGGTGTGGACAAAATATTAAAGCCACGAATTTAACTAAAAAGTAAAAAGATGTAAATCAGTCAATCTAATACAAAACTTTTTAGCCGCAGTGTAAATAGATATGTCACATTGGATTTTTTTCTATATTTGTTATAAATATTTTGTTTTGCGCAAATTGTTGACCGGCCTTAAAGACTGTTGCAAATAGCAAAATTTTGCCAGTAACCCCAATTTTAATATATGCTTTCCACAAAGCTACATTTTATGCAAATGATAGCAAAACTTTTGCCTTTGCACATAAACCTCGCAAAAAAAGCAAAGAAAACAGCAATTCTGCGAATAGTTAAATGAGTGGAACACAGAGGCCAGACGAAAAGCACATATTTTGGCTCCAAGTTTGGCCAGCAAGTATGCAAATGGCTTGCTGTCCAATTTGACCGCACTTTTTACGTTACTCAATTTTCTGAGACTTTTTTGTGTTAATGTTTACATGTTTAACCCAAACAAAGTCAGTTTGTATTTCGAGATACTAGTATAGCGTCATTTAAAATTTTTGTTTATTTTATTACTATCACCACACTATGACTCATAAAATAAAAAATAATCGATTCACATAAAGCGAGGACAAATTGATTTTTTAGAGACTCCGGGCTTACGTACATTTTTCTGCAGCTAAAAAAAAAAGCAACAGACGACTAGGCTCAGCGGTCAGTTCAAATTAATATCAAAATAACCAAATCGACTCCACTTAACAGGTTTGAAAGGTCAACTACCTATCATTATGGGCCATTTGTAGTCTCCATTAATTAAATACTGATTTAAATCGATCAATTTACATTTCTTTAATAAGCGGTTCATTTTATTGTTAAGGTTATTGCAAGCTTCAAAATATGATTGATCGAATGAACACATGGGCGTGTCTTTTTTAACTTCATATTTCAATTTATTGTTTAAAACTAGCTTCGCTGATTTTAAAACAATTAAAAATCCATTAAAAACATCTTCATTAGTTACCCACTTCTGTTGGAATTGAAAAACGTTTCAATCTCTCAATTGTGCCCTTCATTTATTTTATCAATGACAAAACAAAACGTAAATATCATTAGTTTAAGCATTTTAATAATTAAAATTAAATAAATTTGAATGCATTATTTCGTTCATTGATTGTTTTTGGACGTCCATCAAAGTTCGGGTTAGAAATTTCGTAAGAAATTCGAAAATGTTGAGCCGAAATTTTAGGTAGAAAAGTGTGATGTGATAGATAAGGTTCTCCTTTCCCGTTCAGCAATTTTTAGAATGATTTTAGCAGGTGATGGTTTTATTGAACATCACGCCAGTCTCTAATGTTTCTTCAGCCTAGATCACGGAATTTTCGCATGAGGAACGTTTTTAGCGGCTAATAGGGTCACTTCCAAAATGAACCAACTACTGTCAAAATTTCTTAAAAGTTTCCTGTTGGAAAAAACAAACTTACTTCCAAAACTCAAAGATTTTTAATTGAATATTTTTAAAATTATTATTATTATAATTATAATTTTATTGACTTATAAATAAAATTAAAGCGAGAGCTACCAGGGCATTAGGCTAATTTTAGGAAGAAGGATATTAAATTAATAATTCTAATATAAGTTTTAAAACAATTTCGTAAATGGATCTAATATTTTTGTCGGTGATGAATGATAAAAGTTGTTGATGGTTTTTTTCAGAGATGGATTTGTTGACTTTATTTATAATTACGCATTCCAGCATGTTTGGTTTCACGTTACAGTATTCGCAAAGTGGCACAGGTTCCTTAGTGATTAAATGCCTGTGAGTTATATTGGTGTGACCCATTCAGAGCCGTATGTAGGTTTTCGTCATTCAAGTTGTTAATTGAACTGGTTGAATATACGTGGCGATATTCCGACCAAGCATCAAACTTCTTTTTATGCATTAGCGTCTTGTAGAATGAAATGAGTGGTTCTTTTATGGCTTGTTTAGCTTCAGCAGCCGCGATTTCATTACCCGTGATGTCAGCGTGTCCTGGTATCCAAGCTAGTTTTAGACTGTGGCTTTTGCCAATAAGTCTATCTCGGATTTTAACAATGATTCTTGAGGAAGAGTTATTGGTATTATTTCTATCTATCCGTAGCAAAACAATTTTCTCAAAAACGAAATCGCACGGATTGGTGCAATCTTCATGAAATTAAAATTCTTTTAGGAGAAAGACTTTTGATAATAGTAAGTTAAGTCACCTTCTATATTTCAGATTTCTCGTACGATTGTCGGAGTTTCAAAGTCACAGCTCCAAGGTCCCTTAATTTTAATCAATCAATAGTACATTAATCTCAATCACAAGACCATTTAGTACTTTGATAAACGTTTGCTATTCCTTTAAAATGAGTTCTGAGTTGGTACATACAATACTGAACTGAATACCCGAATAAAAATTATACCAGATTATTGACTGCGCAAGAAGGTCAATCTTGAAGATTGAAAGGTGCATTTCCATATTTTGAGGAATTTAAACAAAAGGAAAAAAAAAAACGAAAATTATCCCTGTCATTAGACAATTGGTCGATTAAGGCTCATCCAACAGGTTTCGATTTTTTTTTCTACAGTTGAAATGATTTATTAATTGTTCTTTGAAACAAATTCATTTTGTTCCCTGTTTTGCTTGCAATTAAAGAACTGGGAATCTTCGAAAGTTGTTGATTATTATTAATTCAATGGATTATAACTTTTACCATATGTATTTAAAGCTGAAACCTCATCTTCTTTCTTGTTGACATGAGTCTATATCGACTCCTTCATTTTGCTCGCGAGATTATCTGCAAACTGCAAACTACTCAGTGAAGTAATCATGAATGAAAATCCGGAAGCATTATGAGATATATCATCATTTTTACAGATGTATATCGACGAACGCGATCGACTTTTACTACAAGTGTAGGTTCGCCCTTTTGTAACGCTCACAGTGGTACAATCTTTCAAAAGTTCATGAATATTTTTTCATAAGTTGTCCAAACAAAGGATACTACAGGGGTTTCAAAGTCACCTCAATGATCTAAATTTCAAAATTCGAACAAGCTTATGATGATTTTTATTTTATTTCATAGAACAAATATATCTTCAAGACATTCGAGTCAACCTTATCAATTAATATTTTTTCTAAAAACCTTATAAGTACATTGTGCATTTGGTTAAGACTTCAAATTGATAAATCTTTATTAAGTCCATAGGACTATTTTTTAAGCTAAAATCAAGAACAAGACTCTTAAGACGACAACGAAAAAAAAGTTAAAAACCACAATGGTCATAGAAGATGGATGAAAATTGATTGAGTTGATGGGTGCAAAAAGTCCAGCTCTGTAAATAAACTGAGCATGTAGCTGCGCTGTTTCTTAAGTTTCTAATAGCCGGATCGGATCGCAGTAATAAGGCTTAACAGGAAAATGACATTTTTAGTTAGTTAACTTCTTTAAAAATAAAAAATAAATTACAAAGAACATAAAAAACATGACATAACTAAACATACTTAATTCGACAAGGGCCCAACTTGGTCATATTTATAGGCAATCTTTGCATAGTGACTTAGAGCATTGTAGGCATACTGACTGTTCACAACCTAAACACGTGTGGGTCGTCTATCGTTTTATATTTGGTGGACATAGTTAACACGTCTTACGTTAAGGAACTATATTTTCTTCACTTGGTGGCTGTTGACGAACCTGGCAGCACTGCAAAAACACCGTCAGAGCAGCCAACCGAACAGGTGACAGTTGAGAGACCTGCTTCGCTGCCATGAGGTAAAAACTTCCCTTTTTCCTATTAGCAGCAGCCAGAGAAGGACGTCTTCTATAATTAAAATGATTATTGTGAATTAAATTTTCCATAAATTGTAAGCCTTATTTAATTACTTGAATTTAGTATAAAACAATGTATTATTTAAAGGTATATTTTACCCTTGATAAATATATCGTGCAATTAAATTGTTAGGCTCAAAATTCGAAGTTTTAATTCAACAGTGGCTCTGGGTATAGCAAATCAGGGCCAAAAACTTGTTTCAGCGTCATTACTTATTCATTTGGCAAATGAAGGTTTGTAACTCGTCTTTGCATATGTGGAACAACCATGGATCGTGCTTATTTCTTCAGAAATTAACCTCTTTCTAATTCTTTGTCTTGGTGTTGATTGAATAAAGTGTATGCATTAATTCCACAGTCCAGAGCTCTGTGGAAATCTTGTTTGGCAAACGCTCGAATAGAACAATATCATCTCGGGTTTCTTTATCCTTCTTAGCCGCATGAGAACACATAGTTTTGTCGTTCGTAAAGTTGAACCAATCTCTCTTGACACTTGTGCCTGAAATATTCGTAAGATTACGCTGAGGCAGTTTATCTACAAGTTCAAAAGACGAGAACCAGTTGTCCGCTGTCATGTTACGATTGGGTGAGAACAGGATTTTTTTTTCTCATCAGCTGATATTTGGCGCCATCATTACAGTTTCCTGAATATAAATAACCATTATTAAAGTAAAAGGTTCGCATCACTTAAGGCACGAAAAAGTAGGCCATACTTACCGGGCTTCCGGGGCATGTACGAAATCATGTGGCTTCATCCACGAAACTCCAACAACATCTCGTCAATAGTAACATATTCATTGAGTTGAAATAGTTTTGGAGAACTAGCGATAAACTTATCAAATATTCCAGAAAAAGCGACCAGTTTATCGGTATTTATTCTCTCAGCGCGATCAGCTTGGTTTTCAAAACGTAGGAAGTTCAGAAGAAGTATATGGTCATCTACACTTTCACTATCCGATCTCCTTATGTCACCGTCAGCTCTGGTAGTACTACCACTTTCTTCAATAAACTCTTGTTCACTCGAGTGATTTTCTCTAATGTCAGCTTCATAAAACAAACAATGATCAACATCCTCATCGCTGTCGCACCGATCCTATTCTTAAAGCAATCATTGAAACTCGCCTTCAAAAAAAGGATCATCTAATCGCAATATTTTACTGGCTCTCTGAGTCGACGAGCTCGACGTTCGTTTGCCTGCAGTCGTTTGTTGATCGTTTTTTGACATTTTAGTTTACACAATCTAAAACAAATATGATCACCATCAGGAAATCTACTTAAAGAAATTTATTGCTTATATGTAAGTCTAAAACCTGCAACCAGTATCAGCAAGAAAATAATCATAATTACTGTCTTATACAAATATCTATTTAAATCATAACATATTAACTAACAAATGCATATCAGCGGCGCTTCGAGTTGACTTAATTTCTGTCTTGTAATTCGATACTGTAATGCTCACATTAGTATGGCTATGATGAAAAAAAAACACAATATCAGCTTAAGATTAATTTATTCATAATCGATTAATTAACTATGCTTAAATTTTACGACACACCTTATTATAATTAATTAGTATTTACAGCCTGATTAATTTTTTTGCCCATTTTTTAAAATGAAAAAGTTTGACCCGATACCACAAATCGACTGTCATTATACTATATTTTTTTTTTTTTTTTTTAAGTAAAAAAGGAAATATTAATATTGTGATTGTTTAATTATCTATGCCTTTGCATATGCATATGTATGTTTTTTTTACGAAATTGAGGAATGTGAAAACTACTTTGTAACCAGACATACATATGTAATATTTTTGCTTTTTTGCAGTGAAAACTTTCGTTGACGCCCACTGGGAGGCTCACAATGTCAGTGGAAGATTTATGTTAAGTGGCGTTAGATCAACAAACAATTTGCGAAATCAAAAGCGGATATTTTGTCATTATGGACTAAAAGATTGGTACAGCCTTCTCCAACCTTTTGATTTTTTTGTTAATCATATTGAGTTATAAGTTTCAACAAAAGAACATTTGGCCAGCAATTGTTTTGCGGCAATATGGAAAATATTTTATCAGTACTTCACACGTGTAATTTGTCTTTTCACTTGACCCAGTGATATCAGTTTAAATAAGTAAAGGACTGTACTGTTATGTCATGCGATCCTTCATTAATGTATAAAATAACCGGCAACCTTCCGCAGCCCAAGCTCTTACTTTAACTAATGGTGAATAAAAAACTGCGAATTAAGCGAATGCAAATTATATGGAGCAATCGAAATCAAACGACTTAAGATTTTCAAAACATTACTCAATTTTTTAATGCTGCCTTCAATCTTTTTGCACACTCGGCAGAATGCACTTAATGTTAGTCATATAGTAAGCCTTTGCAAGATGACAACTTTTTATGCTGTCTGACTTCGCAGAAGGTATAAAATGTAGAACCATCAAACCCAGTTTTTTGTTCCATACCGTTTGTACATTCAGTCTTACAATGAGAAGCTGTCGTAAGTGTTGGAATAAGGCGCGTATAAGAAGAAACAATAGCGGCAGAAATTAAACGATGTCAACCGCCTTTGTTTGCCTGCCATGGTCTTATTAAGCTGTGTAGATTTTGTTAAGATTTGTTCTGACTCTTCAAGGTAGCGAACAAGCAGAAATTTATTGGATAAGTGATTTCTAGTTCATTTTCATTTTAAATAAAGCAAAGGGTAATTTTTCGTTCCAGGTTGAAGTTTTTTTTTTAATAATAGAACTTAATATTGTTATACTCTATAGAAAATATTTAGGTATAAACAAAATCGCTGATTTTTGAAGTTTTTACAGATGTTTTTGGGAGCAATATAATAATAATCCAAATGAATTAAATAATGAATTTAAATAAAATGTTAAATTAACTTCACTTAGAAAGATGTCATCAACACAGATATGGCGGCCAAACAAAATCAGAGAAAGTTTTGAAAAATGAAACATGATCGAAGGAAAGCGTTATTATTAAAAATATCGTAAATTAGTAAATTATTCATTCCTTATTTTTATCATTGAAACTGTATTTAGATCGATTAAAAAAAACTTTTGAGCTTTATATCGCAAGAACTCGAACAGTTTTCGACCGACTTCAAAAATGAGAAGTTTCCCTATTGGACAGTCAGTCCATTTATTTATTTTATTTTTTATGTGTGATGTCATGTCGGCGTAAGTTTTGAACAGATTCTAATGATTATTCTTCTGTTAGAGGGGCTTTGTCTTGAAGATTCTTCAATTCCAAAGAATTATTTAAGATATATGTGTAAGTGGATTAGAAACCTCTTCATCTCGGTCATCTAGGGCCACTTAAATCTGCCCTTTTGCAAATTGTTTCTCAGTTTTATCAAGAGTTGTGCTCGGTACTTTTTGACTATTTATCGTGTTAATTTGTTGCTCAAACACCACTATCTCTTTTATTCTGTATCAATACAGTTTCACGTTACTCCCCTTGTTTCAATTGCTCTCTTCGAAAAGCGGAACATTTTATTTTATTAACATCATTAACGAGCTAATCGGATATGCTATAATGGTTTGAAGGAAATTGTCGCAGTTTTTAATTTGTTCTGAAATAGATTTTTTTTTGGCTTATGGTCGTCTCACGAGACTCGTCTACAGCATCGGCAAACTCTGCCATTATTTACACGTTTGTGCGTCAGTTTGTCTAACACTGGCGAATTGTTACGAACAGCAATCCAACGATAAAATCAACCGAAAATGGCACTTAACTGTGCTCATATAATATCTCCAGCTGAGTTGCATATATGTAAGAGCTCGTGTTCAAGACGAGCCGAAGATGCCATTCGGTTTCGTTTAACAAACGTTCTGGTATCAAACTAGCCTGTAGATGGCTTCCAGAATAAATCGTAAGTGCTATCTTTTAAAAATGACTGAAATCGTTTGTAATATTTATTCCATTTCCTTTTCGTGTGTTAATAAACGAACGTTCCTTTAGCCAATGTTTTCCTCCAAATTGGGCTTTTAAAAAGACAAGCCTCACTTAATACGAACGAAAATTTACAGTCACCACTGAAACTTAAAATGAAAGAAGAATATCAAGTTTCGTTATGCAGATTTAACGGATATTCTAGAATAAAGTGAATAAAGAGACCTTAAAGTATTACGATTTGAATTTCAGTTTTGACTGTATTACTAGGTACTTCCAATCCCTTGGGCACAATTTAATAAAAACAAAAAAAAAAATTACTTTCATTGTTTATTGACCATAACTTGAATAAAAAACATTAAATTCAAACTATTAAATTAAATATTCGCCTAATACGCGCAAAATGTACATCATCAAACAACGTTGTTTGTTAAAAGTATTAAAGACATATACTACAGCCATGTTCAATTCCGATTATAGTATAGGTATCACAAGTCGGGGTGGTTCTTATAATAAATCTTTCGGACCTTCGTTAATAGCTCGGGAATTATTAACAAAAAAAAAATTCTTTTCAGAGCTGGCCCTAATTAAGACCCCTATGTTTTCTACCAATGACACGTTTCTGAACTACTAAACGAATTTTTTAAGCAAAGCGGTAACATTCTTAGTAGAAGTAGTCAACTTCATAGTCTACGGATCAATTGCATGCATACTATCAATGTTCCAATTGCTAACAAAAGTCATCTGAATTCAACTCAGTTATGGCCCACTAAATGTCAAATAAATAACCATATTCTGTTCGAGCAACTTCATATTTTAGGTCTTTCTCAAAAAAAGTAAAAGAATATTCACTATCAGTTATGATGTCCTTGAATCGTTATTATAGTATTTGCTAACGTAATCCGTCAGTTCAATTCAATGTCATCTTTTTATATCTTTATTAAATACGTTTTTTCGACCTGCTATATTGAGTTTTTCATTGAATTTGTTTATGTATTTAATAATACGAAGTTTTTTTTTTACTTTCTTTTGTTTTCGTTGAATTTTAATATAAAATTGTTTGTAAGATTTATTTATCCTCATTACTTTGTATTTATTGCTGAACTATTTGCTGGACCTTTCCAGTCTAACTTAAAATAACCAATTGATCTCTAATATTTTCCGCTATATACTGAAAAATTATATATAAGCTTTAAGTTATAAGAAAAGAAATGAATAAAAATAAAAATGTTCTTAACTTTAAGCCATTTGGCAGAACAGTTTTGTTTTATATATGCCCTTTAAGAAACTATCAATATGAGAAAACTGCACTGAATTAGTTCCTTCCTGATATCGCCATACCGAACTGAATATTTTTCCTGAGCTGCGTGCGATGGCTCCATCTTTACTAAGTCGCCTGTCCAAAATGCTCCGGCCATCGTGGAAGACTGAATCAAATTTTTCAAATCAAAGAAAACTTACGCCTATAGTGGAGAGAAATCGTTATTGCACATTATTTTGTGAAAAATAAAATGGGAAAAAAAGGCAAACATGAGTCGAAGATCAGATTATTAGTCGAGATCATTACTATTGAAATATGCCTTTGAACAAGCTATGCAAATAAGGAAGTTATTTACCCTCATTAATTTGATCCCATTCTTCCATTCCGCATTCCGTTCTATGATATATATATAGGACAGTTAATATAAATCTTCGCCATTAAGCAAGTTCCCACGTCGAACCTTACTCTATATCTTCAAAACAGCAGGGTGGTAAAGTAAGAAGAAATAGCGCCTTCCTTTCAATTGGTTCAGGAGTGGTCTAGTTTTTCGAATCTGGTTCAATTACCATTTTCCAACAGGGATCAAGTTAATGGCACTATCACTGGATTGGTCAACCAGCGATAGTAGTTCGACTAATGGGTGGCGTTGTTGTATCGGTTTAATACCTCATCCGGGGGGCTTAGCTAAATCTTCCAAACTTTCAAAAGTTCATATTACTTAAGCTTATGTCGATAAAAATCCAGCGAATTAGGTGAAAGCTAATAGGTCGATATAAAAATCCTCCGTCCCGTTTCGGGCTCCACCCACGGAAGTGAATTGAGACCAAATAAACCTGAGTTTCTCAAGCCACTTCATAATCTTTCATTCTTCCCCTAATTCTTCTGCTCGCTCTGTGCTACACGCATTATCAGAGTATTAATATCTGAACGAACAAATGTTAGTAAAAAAAAAATAAGCAAGCACAATGTTGCCCGAGTAGCAGAAGATATTGTATCCAGCTACCAATACATGCTCATAGATCCTCTCCACACACTTTTTGTAATGGTGCGCACTATGAATGCGATATCCCTACTTTAATTTTCAATCTTCGACAGGCTTCCAAATGATACTTACACAATTTGGGTACTTTTTCCACAGCTACTGTGAATAAGGTGCCTGATGGTTTTTTGAAGAATGTGATGTGAAAAACCAAGAAGACCAAGAAGGTGCGTGGTGCCGTATTGCAGTTAGTAGTCTATAGAGTCTTAGTTAGACTTCCCGCCATGATCGTCAAAATTAATTTGGAGTGTTTGCTTATCATGCTTCTTAAGAAGCGAAGATCAAATGACTGATCCAGCGAATTATATATAAAAGTCATCATTTACTTTATATGCGACTTCATATCTCATCTTGTAAAGGGTCCGCCATATAACTTTTTTTTTTGAAAATGGTATAAAAAAAAAAACTGCTGAATATTTTCTCAAATTTTTTTATTTGAAAGTACAATCCTTCCGGTAAATAATGGAAAATAATTTCATTCAAATGGCTGCCTCGGCTAGCCATGCAGTAGCCTACACGATCGGTTCAATTTTTAAGCACATTATCGATTGTGTGCAGCTGTATTTAACCAATGGCTTCACGAATATTGTCCTTTAAAGAGTCAATTGTCTGTGGCTTGTCGGCGTAACATTTATCTTTGAGGGCACCCCACAAATAACAGTCCAACGGTGTCAAATCGCAGCTCCGAGGTGGCCAAACGACATCAGCTCTGCGGCTGATAATGCGATGTTCAAAAACAGAGCGCAAAACATCGAGTGAAGCTTCGGCTGTGTGGTACGTAGCGACGTCCTGTTGAAACCAAATGTTGCCAATTTTCTCCTCTTCAATTTTTGTGAACAAAACTTCGTTCAACGTGGCCTGATAACGATCGCCATTGACTCTAGCGGCCACTCCTTGCTCATTTTCGAAGAAAAATGACCCAATAATGCCTCTGGACCAAAATCCGCACCAAACAGTGACTCGTTTTGGGTGCATCGGCTTTTCAATGTATGCGTGCGCATTTTCTGTGCCCCAAATGCGACAATTTTGCTTGTTTACGTACCCGCCAAGATCAAAATGAGCTTCATCTGAAAAGATGATTTTTTTGGCAAAATCGGCATCTTCTGTAAGTCGATCGCAGGCCCACTTAGCGAAGCGAAAACGCATTGGATGGTCAATTGGCTTCAACTCCTGAACCAATTGGACTTTGTATGGCGTCATGCCAAGGTCCTTATGCAAAATTCGTCTCAATGATGTCTCCGAAATGTTCAATTGTTGAGAACGACGGTGAATTGATGTTGATGGCGCTTCACGCACACTTTCTGCCACAGCAGCAATATTCTCGGGTATACGCACTGTTTTTGGCTTTTCACGCTTTTATCGATGAGGATGCCAGTTTCTTTCACTTTTTTCACAAGATAACGAACATACGGAGCTGACGGTGCTTCTCTTCGTCCAAAATCCGTACGCAATTTTCGCACACATTCTGCAACAATACCATGATTTTCAAAGTAATGTCGCAATATTTCCCAGCGTTGTTCAAGCGTATACACAACCATATTCGTTCAGCGGAAGGATAAAACTAATTATCTGTCAAATCAGACATGAGCTAAGTGTTACCATTCACGAAATAAGCACTAGTTGAAAAAAAGTTAGATGGCGGACCCCTTATTTGATTTTTTCACAACAAATATTTGTTTGTGCAGAGAAGCATCCGCCGGCAATTTTTTTCCCCATGGTCGGATATATTCAGATCTGATTCAGTAATTTATAGCTTTTAATGCAAAGTCCGCTTAGGCATTAATTTTTCACCCTCACTTCGCAGCTGTCTATTAAATATTTCCCACTCAGTTCCAAGGCAGTGAGTTAGCCCAAAAATCTGCTGAAATGAGACCCTGAAACATCTTGCAAACAAAATTAATGATCTTGCTCGAACCTCCAAATATATATAAGTTCGAATAAATCAATATTTTTATGCATATATAAATAAATAATGCATTCAAAAGATTTATTTCATAAAAAATAAGTTGTTATGGTACAACATTATGGCGATAATAAATCTCAGCATAAATGTCCAAGCACTGAAAAACAATATTGACACACTTTTTGTTGGATGAAGGACCCAAACACAACAAAATGATAGTTTAGTATAGTATGGTACACATGACAATGTGAATACACTTTAAGGAGAAGAAAATGGACGAGAAGAGACCCGGAGAATGCCATTCTAAGTTGGAGAGTGGAACACCAGGACCACGAATGAAGAACCCTAAATAGGTAACTCAAATGAAGAAGCGTGCAGCACACTTTTCAGAAAAGCAGATATATAAGACTTAAACGCAATCCAAGAACCATGAGTCCTTTATCGAACCATCAAAGAGGTCCAAGAGCAGCTCTCATGGTGAACAAAAACGTAATTGTTCATTCATTTGTATCCGGCGCGCTTCTGCCCATTTTTCTGGCGACACTCCTGGAGCATTGCCAAAGGAAGTATGCTATATAACTTCTTTCAAACCTTCTATTGTGAGCGTTCCGCATTTGATTTTCGGATTTAATTTTTTCTGGTGATATGTAGCCATGGTCCAGTCTTGGCAAATTAGTCTAATCGGCTCGTTTGTATATTGGCTACTTCCGCAGCCTGTAGAATAAATGTGATTTCGGGCTGAAAGATGCTGCAGCATAAACCGGAAGTCGTCTTAGATCAATCAGCCTAAAAGACTAACTCCGCATTGCAGTAGGCTGATTGCCCATAGCACTCCTGCCTTGAACGAACTTTGATACGAAATTTTTTAGTCAAAGACAAAAGTAGGAAGGCTGAAGTTTGTTTTCACTTGTTGTCACTCTCTACACTTTGCGATTATGACCCCACGGCTTTCCAACCATCTTCTTGCTTTCTTAGAAAGATACACATGCTGTTCCAAAGCAGTCGCCCTTTTAGGTTTCACTTCAATACTAATCAACATTGGTTGTGCGAAGCTATTTAGACCTTCTTTTCGTGAAGAGCACTATCTTGTCGAATTAACGTCTTTTCCATTTGATGGCCCATGAATGCACTCGTGATTACATGAAATAAAAACTGTCCTTGATACGAAGGCTGCTATATATACTATATTTTTGGCCTAATAATGAAAATGCGAATATTTATCATCGAAAGTGGTTTTATTGTTTTTTCAAAGTATTCTCCAGCAACACTTTTGCATGCGCTCAAAACAAATTATCGGAACACTTTTTCCACTCCGATTGAGACACCTCCTCCAAAACACCTCCTCCAAAACATGGTTTTGGAACGCTTCAACAGCATATTCTGGCGGCGAAAATCGCTGACCACGCTTTTTTTCTTGATGTGCGGGAATAAAAAGAAGTCATTGGGTGCCAAGTCAGGGCTGTACGGCGGATGACTCATCGATTCGACGTTCTGGCCGGTCAAAAAGGCGCTGGTTTGAGTCGATTTGTGAGAGCTCGCATTGTCATGGTGAACAATGATTCGTCATCTTCTCTTGTTCGTTTTTCGAATTTCTCCGAAGACTTTAGGCAAACAAATTGTGGTGTACCACTCAGAATTGACCGTCCTACGTTGCTCTAGTGGAACAGTCGCCACATGACCAATTTTGCCGAAGAAATAGGCGACCATTTGCTTCGAAGTGCTTCTTCCACGAACAACTTTTGTTGGATTTGGCTCGTCTTGGAAGACCCACACGGTCGATTGTTGTTTTGTTTCGGGCTCATACGCAAAGATCCATGATTCGTCACCTGTGACAATCGTATAAACGTCTTTTGAAGCACCGCAATCGTATTTTTTTAACATTTCTTTGCACCAATCGACACGAGCCTTTTTTTTTGAGCTATTGTCAAATTTGAGTGATCCAACGAAAACAAACTTTTTTTACGGCCAGGTGTTCATGCAATATCGAATGTATGCTGGTGAGAGAAAAGCCCATAGATGCCTCTATCTCACGGTATGTCACATGACGATCTTGCATTATCAGTTTACGCACGGCATCAATTTTCTCTGGCACAAGGGCTGTTTTTGGAAGACCTTCACGGAATTCGTCCTTGAGCGAGCGTCGGCCATGACTGAATTCTTTAAACCAGTTTTTCACAGTGCTATAGGATGGTGCTTCATCATCATCATTCTTGTCGTGATAATCCACGTCGAAAGTTGTGAAAAATTATCGCACGAAAGTGTTCACGAGTTAATTCCAGTTCTTTGCCGAGATGAATTTTTCAAGTCTCTGAAAATAAAACATTTCACGGTTAAATGACAACACGTTCTGAGTGATGTTGTGCTAAAAAATGTCAAACTTTCCAATGGAAATGTCAGATTGCACCTGGCAACACTTAGTGTTGCCTAGGCCAGAAATATATCTAGCAGCCTACGAACGTATTTGACTGATACCAGAATGACAACACAATCAAAGTAGGCCGTCAAGTTGAACCTTGTGATTCTAGTATCTTTACAATTTCGTAGACTACTTCTGGCAATAGTACCCGTGGAGCGAATCCTTGCTGTGTACTATCTGCTTTTGCATGGGTTCTTATTTTCACGCAAGTTCTCCCTAATTCTGAGTCCCTTGTACAGGTTGTAGAGAATGATTTCATTGCCCATTGCTGACCGCCTTTCGGAAAGCAATATCAACTGAGTTGCTCTTTCGTTGTGCATTATGTGAATTGGATAACTATGTATCTGTAATCACCTCCCTACCAAGGTTTTTAGCAGAAAATGATCTTTCTAAGACTTAGAGGTAGTGTGACAGGCCTTCTTTACTTTAGGTCTTAATACCATTCTGACCCTTTTCGAAGAAGTGTGAATGTTGCTGAACCTAGCGTTTGATCACTTTACCATTTTGTTTTTATTTAATACCTGCACCTGTTTCAAGTAATTTCTTTATTGGAAATCCAATAAAGAGGTTTGTTCTTCTGTTTTTCTACCCTTCGAGATGCAATATTTTCTTTAAATTAAATTCGATCCACCCTCGAAAAACATAACATTTCTTAAAAAAAAGAACCACGAAAAACGGTTTACAATCGTCGCATATCATTCACAAACAAAAAATACATTCGAATGGAAAACCTCCTTTTTGAAGTCGGTTAAAAAATGTAACCGTACTCAGCGAAGCCATTTCGCTGCCAATTAAGTTTGGTATCTGTACATTTTTTTTTATCACCAGCAGCCAGGAAGGAAAAATGTGGCCAAATCATTTCCTCATGCGAATCATTTTATTAACAGCGACCAACTGGCATTCTGCCCAAAGCCATTTAGCCATCTGTTTACTCGGCACAAACAAAGGCCAAAGAAGAAGTTAATTTTATTTGAGTATTAGTCATTAGCCAACTTTTATTTGTCGTACTCAATCAAATGAAGCGCATAAAATACATTGTACGTTGCTTGAAAGATTTTTATTGAATTCCTTTTTTTTTTCGTCCTTTCATTTTGGTTCTTTTGTTCGGTATCTGTACTGGAGAAATTTAACGATTTAATTGGCATGGTCCTAGAAACGTTTTGTTGTACATAAGCCTTGGGGATTTTTGTTTTTATGTGCATTAATTAACCCAGCGAGCATTGAAAAGAAATTTAATGTCCACATAAGACTTTGACCGTTTAGCTGGATTTGCCGTGATTGATGATAGGCGGCTGAGTCCCATTGGCATGACAACTGAGATTGCTTCTTTGTTGTGGGATGAAAACAGCATGGTTGCTGTTTAAATATGTTAATTTAATTGAATGGTGACGAACATCAACAGTCTCTTAAGAAGCCTGAACGAATTAGTTTCTTTTTCCCTGTTATAGAAAACGCAGGTGGTTTGTAAATCATTTTTGAGTCACTTAATTAACAAGTATAGCGTCTTAAATTCAATTCGGAAGCGATAGTCATTTTTCTCGTGAAACTATGGATACATCTCAATGGCCTGAAATTATAATTGATGTTAGTGAATAAACATACAAAGCTCTAAAAAAGATCTTTAGAAAACTTTAAGTTTTCAGAATGTTCAAACGAACTCTTACAATTACAGTAGGATGCATTGGACACGCTTCTGCCAAACAATGATGCGAGCACCCTCCTCTACCTTGCTCAACCCACCATCCAATAGGGATTTGTCGAACGAGGAGGTTGGTTGTAACCTTAAACGCATCGAAGATACCATAAAACAAAGAATGGACAGCACAATTCGTAAGTACGACCATAGTGACAATTTTACTGACCACATAAAACTCGGCGGTTGGGACACTGAATTTTCAGCTTTAAAACCTACAGCAATTAATTAAGCAGAATTACCGAGCCGTAATTAATCCGAAAACACCAAAATTCGGGCTGTCTTAAGCTCCATTGGAATCCAATTGAAGCGATCGAAGTTGACAACTTTTTTCTGATCGAAGGTCCTAAAGAGAAAATTAAAGTATTGGGTGCGACGTCTCAAGATGTGTATAAGCTGAATGTTATCATATCTTGGAAAATCATGTCCTATTGCACAACTTCTACTTCCGATGTGACATTGAGCACTGGTGATCGGAAAACACTGGTTTTACCAAGGTTAATGACGATAATTTGGCAAATGATGTCATTGCCAACGAGGGGGTTCATCCTCCGTACATTTCAAAGGAAGATCTCTTGGTTGTATTCGATTCATAAGCAGACAGTTTATTGTGAAAAATGGCAGTGTGACGTCTGGAGCGTTTCTCTATCTCGATAGAAAAGGTCTGGTTCAGGATAGATAAGCGGTACCGTTAATCTTCCACGTTGGTCGAAGGGATGTGGACGGGGGGGGGGGGGGGGTCAACTTCGACCTAGACGTTGCAAGTAGCTCACTGGAGACTCTTCGGTTCAGTTGGGTGGTATCAGACCGCGACAAAGCTGAGCTGGACGAGGAGTAAAACTTTTTCGTTCAGTATTGTTCATTGGTGCCCTTCAGGCAAAACATACTTAGCATGTCTTGTCGGCCTTGGCCGGCTTACAGTAGGTTAAGGCTTTAAGGTAGGTTAAGTAGATAATAAGAAGTATTTTTTTTTTTTAGATATTTTTAATATTTAATTTAAATATAAAAAATGTAAAATTCGTCGAAAGACATAAGAGCACCCGCATGGAGCCATTTAGTTAGTGTATAAATAAAAAGTTGAGTTAATTAAGCTAAATTTAAGCATTTATAGTAAATAATTAACAAAATAAAAAATGCCTTAAAATATAAAAAAATATAGGAAAATGAAAATGAGAAATTCAATCGGATCTTGTAAGATTTGCACAATAATCATGACCTCTTTTGAGGTACGATGTTTTTGCTCTTGATTATCTGCAAACAGCTCGCAGTCATTCGACGCTGCTGATGGAATTAACATTTGTCTCAAGTAATCGAATTCGGGGAGATACCTGAAAACTTTTACAAAATGATTAATCGGCTGAAGTGTTCTTAAAGCAAAATATTGGACATTGACAATGGAAAAATTCCAGTTGATGGTTTAACTTCAATCTGTGCGTTTCCGCAAAATGTCAGAACAAGTATTCTCCAATATTTGTGAAAATTACAAAAACCATGTTGGGTTAAGCGAGCGAGTCATTTTGGCAGCAAAAAATAAAAACGAAAACGATTTGAATATATAAAGTCATATCACTGGACAATTGCTTTTATCAGTACCGAAAATAAGGAACAATAAAGTTCCCAGATTCGATCCTTGCGGTGTGCCAAATGGAACTTCCTTAGAATCAGAAAATATTCCGTTCACTTTGACTGTTTGCGATCTTTTATCTAGATATATATGACCTTAACCATCTCAATTCATTGTCCTTTACACCATATTTTTCTAATTTTTTTATAAGTAATGATCTGTCTATTGTCTCAAATGCTCGTATTAAGTCAAGAAAACACAATACACACGTTCCTTTTTAGCAATTGGTTCTTTCCAGCTGGTAAAAACAAGGTTAATCGCATAAGTGGTTATTCCTGAATTCCGACTGAATATGTGTTAATAAGTTTTCACTTTCAAAATATACATTAAATTGACTGAAAACTATTTTTTCTAACACTTTTTCACATAAAGGTAATGAATTAACAGGACGAAACTCTTCAAATTTTTTTTGAATTTGGTACTTTTTCAAAAGGTGTATTGACGTTTTCTTTTCATGTTTTTGGAAATATGGCCGTTTCAAAAGACTTGTTTATTGTTTTAAACAAAGCAGAAGCAACACAATCAAAGTTTTCCAGACATATTTTGGGACAAATAATTAGCTTATGAAAGGCCTTACTGAAATCAGTGTTCACGCAGTCGGCTCGTTTTCCTTCTTCTATGGTTTTATTGGTAAATGAATTACACTCTAACAAATTTGTTACTGTGGATTTGTTTTTAACAAAGCCATGGCTGATTGTTATCAGTAAGAAAGGTTTACAACTGAAATAGCTTAGCTTAGCTATGGGTCTGTTATTAGTAACATCTCCCCGGAAGCCCTTTTTCCATTTTTCAAAAATTTTGGAAAAACTTTTTGGTTAATAGAGGCTTGAAATAAAAAAGCCAAGTGAGCTGCAAGAAAGCTACAACTATACGTTAAGATTATTAGAGGTATCCCATCAGGTCCGCAGGTGGTATCAGTTCCAAGGCGAGTAGGATGGTATTCCATGTCACAAGGAGTAATTGATATTTGACCCATTGAACTAGGGAAGAGAGAACTTGTAGATGAGCAAATTCTTTTGGGTCGGGTTCGAAATTATCAGAATCATAGGCGGAACTGAAAAAAGAAGAAAAGAAATTACATATGTCAGTTGGAATTTTACTTGATTTATTCAAATACGAAAGAGTGAAGGGATAACAATTTTGGGTCTTTTAGAAATTTCAATATAATTATCATAAAGACGACTTGAAAGTAACTGAAATCCCATATGAATGGAAAAGTAGCGATCAATTATTATTTGAAAGATACTTTTTCCATGCCTTATTCCGTCCATTACGTAGACTTCGTAATTCATGATAATACCATGGGACATTTGCTAGCGAACCCATTCGTGTTTGTTTAACAAGAACAGATGAAACGAAGCAGTCGAGCATATTAACATAAAATTTATCAACCTTTTGATCAACAGTTCATTGAAATATACTGTCAAAGTTTATCTTAGAAACTAATTCTTTAAGAAGATTAAAATCAGTTTTGTTTTTAAGTCAAACTCTAGATCATTGCATTCCATGTCATTCTCAAGCCCGTCGTCAAAAGATAAAATGATTTGAAGAGGAGGATGAAATGTATCAATTTTTGTCAGAGGCAGGGTACTGCATTCGACAAGGCAGTTACTCGCATAAGCGAAAAAGACAAGTTCAAGTAATCTGTCCATGCAGTTTTTTATACCGCTTATTTGCTGTAATCCAAACGAGATTAGAGTGTCAAGAAAAATTGACGAATGACGAGATACACTGCCAACTCGTCGTCAGAAGGCATCCGTTTTAAAAGAGGTAAGGTAAAATCACCTAATATTAAAAATTTCGTCAAGAGCATCGCAATTATCCGCTAAATAATTGATAGCAGCTGAGACTCCCTCATAAATACTACTGTGTCAAAAAATAAGGTGACATATGAATTTAAACTGCGCGCGTCGAAGGATTTGGAAATTTTTCTATCTTTTTAGGTTGGAAGTACTGTCAGTGACATCTATGTGAAATTTCATGTCAAAATATATTCATAGTGTTTGAGATACGCGTCGTTTTGTGAGCTGCTAAAAGTGAGTTTTTCGTTTTTTGCGATGTCGAAATTTATTGAGCAAAGAATTCGCATTAAATTTGTTTGCGGAATCAATTTTCTGCTGCGGATACATTAAGGATGGTGCAGAAAGCCTTTGATGATGAGGCTATGTCTAAAAAAAATGTTTACAAGTGGTATAGTGATTTCCAAGCCGGCCGTGAACGTGTCGAAGACGAAGAGCGTTCTGGGCGACCATCAACCTCAACCGATGAAGCTCACGTCCAACAAATCAAAGATTTGGTGTTGAAAAACCATCGATTATCGATTAGAGACCTTGCTGATGAAGTTGGCTTATCGAAAGGCTCAGTAAATACCTTTTTGAAGGATGCTTTGGGCCTCAAGCGCGTCAAATCTCGACTGGTACCGAAAACATTGAATTTTTTGGAAAAAAGGCGTCGCGTTGAAGTGTGTGAAACAATGCTTTCCGACTACCAGGATGTCATGAAACGCATTATAACTGGCGATGAGACTTGGATCTATGCTAACGACCCCGAAACAACTGATCAATCGAGCGAATATCGTGCCAAAGGAGAGCCGACCCAAAAAAACCGCGCCAAAGTCGCTCAAAAATCAAGGTCATGTTGACTGTTTTCTTCGATTATCGTTGTGTTGTGCTTTTTGAATTCCTTCCAACCGGCCAAACAGTCAACAAGAAATATAATTTGAACGTTATCGTTTGCGTAATGCTATCCGCCTAAAAAGGCCGGAATTGTGGAAAGACAATTCTTGGTTTTTACACCACGATAATGCACCATCCCATACCGCACATATCGTTCCGCAACCACCGTATTCACCTGATCTGGCACCGTGCGACTTCTGGCTGTTCAACAAGCTCAAAAGACCGCTCCGGGGACACCGTTTTGATACGATAGGGGAGATTCAAGCCGCAGCGAAGACGGAACTGAAGGCCATCCCGGAAAGTGACTACAACCAGTGTTTCAAAGATTGGAAAATCCGTTGGCATAAGTGCATTGCATCGGGAGGGGATTACTTTGAAGGGGATGAAATTGATTTGGAAGAATAAATAAAGAATTTTCAAAATAAATACAATGTCACCTTATTTTTTGGACACAGTAGTATTGTAAGAGCTCGTGGGTGGTACGGGGGGGGGGGGTCTGTAATGTTTGAAGTTCTGTCTTTTCTCTATACTTCAGATCCAAGCCCTCTTTTTAAATAATATCATGTACGAGAACTGAACAAATTACAGAACTCCCTGTCAGTGAAAGCTTCTGCTCAAGAACTGTGTTGTCATGGGCTTTAAGCCCTGTTTGATTTAACCTAAAAAGAAAAAGATCGCAAAAAAAGTGTCACAGCTTTCGTTTCATCCAATTACAAAAGCCGTCACCGGAATCAATCCCATTTGAATTTAACGCTCGTAAATGATACATTTATAGGTAAGCTTCAATTTACTTATCGACACATTCTGTTGTTTTGATTTGCCCACTAGAAAAATAAGGCACGCATTCGTTTCCGAAAATTAAATTCCGTCAAACAAATTAACATCGTGTTAAATCAAATGCGTATCTTTCGATGCAAACAATATGCATATTTCCACTTTGAGGAGGGCTCTGAGCCCATGAATATTTATCGTCAACAGAGCTTCCTCTAATTGATTAATAGCTACCGATCCGACAACAATAGCGCAACAGCTTTTTAAAGTAGATGTTATGAAAAAATACCGAAGATGAAATGGTCTTCGGAGTGGACCATAGCAACCTGATTCCGAATTGAAATTGATGATCACCCACAATTTGAATATCTCTACCTAAGGCGGGCTGCTGACCTATGACGTGGACCATTGAGTGTGAACTGCGTTTTGCTACTTCTTTTGTTGCTTTGGTTCGATTGGGAGGGCGACCTTGACTTGGGGACCACCAATCTGCATACATAATCATCGCATAGTTTGGTAACAATTTGATAAGCGTTTCGTAATTTTTTGAAAATCAAACTTTGTATGGGTTTTACTAGTTTGCTTTGAGGTTGACACCGACTCGGTCAATGTTAAGCTTATTTGTATAAAAGTGGTAGTCGCCGGGTCATTCGACATCATTATCAGTTAACAGTTGCGATTGAAGGCACCAAGATGCGTGGAATTTTGGTAAGTTGCAGACAATCAGATTAAATGGATACGGTTTTGCAAAAGGATTATTCACTTTAGATACTTTGTTTTGTTGGTGTTGCTGTTGGCGGTAGATTGGGATATGACTATCGACCCAACGGACCTGGCAGTCTAAGCAGTGGTATTGGAAGCAGTGATGGAATCGGTGGCGGAATAGGTAGTGGAGGATTCGCCAGGCCGCTGAATATTGGTGGACTTGGCAGTACAATTGGCGGTGGAATCGGTATTGATGAGAGCTCGCGAGGTGGACAGGTTGGTTCCGGATCAATTGGTGGTGGACTTTTGTCTGGCAGTGCTCCAGTTGTGACGGAATACAATAAGGAATACTATTTCCATTCCGCTCCGGAAGATGATATAGCCGATGGGGATGCAACACAAAGGATTACATCGTCATTGAAGAAAAACTTAAGAGTTGTATTTATTAAAGCTCCAGAAAATAATGGCATCGCTAAGGCAGCATTACAAATCGCAAGACAGGCTTCTGAGGATAAGACTGCGATTTATGTGCTCACTAAGCAAAATGACATATCGGACTTGTCTCAACAATTGCAGGAGATTAGTCAGGTTCGATCTCAGAAACCAGAAGTTCGCTTTATCAAATACAGAACAGCTCAAGATGCTCTTAATGCTCAGCGAGCTATTCAAGCTCAGTATGATGCGCTCGGAGGAAGTTCGAAGAGCTCAAATGAAGGTGTCGCTCCGGTTCTTAACTATGCTTCCAGCAATTCAATTGGAAACATTCAAGGTTCTGCCTCCGAATCATCTTCTTTGTCAAGTAGCAATTTAGGCGGGTCTTCATCGCTTTCGTCGGGCTCATATATTGCACCAAAGAAATCATACTTGCCACCAGTGGTATTTTAAGGGCCATCCTCTGTTGACGTTTTATACGAATTTTTGGTTATCTATTTTTAGTTGTTAACTTAAAAACAAAGAAATATAGTATTTTACTTAAGTCATGCATTTAAGAATTTTATTTTTCAAAGTTCCTGTGGTTAGCATGCAGCTTAAAGAACTTCACACGTGTTTTGGGTTTTATCTTTATTACTTTATTAGATTCAGGGTCAAGCTTAATAGAAGAGCACATGGCCTACCATTCGAGGAGTTCGTTTTCGGCCCATGAGTGCTCAAATTAAATAAAGATGACGGCTTGAAGACAAAGTTGCATACAAACGCAGGTGGGCAGAACAGACTGGCGTACTTCGACTATGATTATAAGCAAGGAGAATTTTGTACGTAAAGCAAATACAAGAAATGATGGACAAAGCAGCTGAAAGCGAACATGTGTAAGCAGCCAGAAGGAGAAACAACAATACTTGGAACAACAGCATGAACAACAATATGAGGCAAAAACTACAATTGTGAATTCAGCAAAAGCCACAGATTATCATACTCATCACTATGCAAACCTCTGTTGATTATAGCCATAAATTATCGGAAGATACTACTCAGATTTTTTCATTGTTTAAGGAATCGGTATAGTAGTATTTTTGCTGTTTGGAATCGTATAGACAATGCCCAAATTGCCGCAGAAACTTTTCTGAAAAGCTATGTCCAAATGGCGGAAAATGAAACATTAACCACCAAGGGTAAATTCATAGGGTACAGTGCTTCGAAGTTCCACATTCTGATACGGCTCCTGGCTATTATGCTCTCTATCCTGTACTAAAACACTGCAAACCCCACCTTAATCTATTACTTATTAGGCCATCAATCCTTGGAGAATCTGAGCGTGCGCTTAAACTTACTTCCATCTTTCACGGGCACACTGCTTACAATTGATTGGACCCAGTGTGTAACTATGGTTAATGCTAAACATAATACCGAGTAGAAACGCTCTCCGATCTTTACATAAGGATTTTCCGGCCAACCAATGCTCCTTTTCTACGATCCGCATCCAATTTTAGCGTGGACGTCGTCGACTATGCACTCCTTGTGGGGCCCAAGTACTTGCATTTCTTGCAATTTTTGCAAAATTTACTACCGAAGTAGCAGAATTTGTTGACATC